>OX411307.1:3496458-3829771 GCA_948150685.1 Rhaphigaster nebulosa
TCTCGCGCACTTATGGTCACAAAGCAAAATCATAATAATACTACGAAACAAAACACAAAACAACAAAAAAAAATTTTGAACAATTTGTTATATACAAAGTTTATGTAATGAGAGGAGGATCCTCCAGCTTACAAAGGTGTTTCTATCGCTGGTAGCTTTAATTGTTCGATATGAACTGTTCTACGCTTTAGGGGTTTTTTAACACTCTCAATGGTGACAATATTGTGCTCTCTAATTACCACCACCCTGAATGGCCCCTCGTAACGCAATAACTCTTTACCCCTATTAGTGCCTAGCCTCCTGTACACTATCGTCCCTATTTTCACCTCCCCCATCATATCCCTAAGATTGAGATTGTCCCGAGCGACCCTCTTCCTCTTTTCTTTCTCTATCTTTTCCTGGACTTTCAGCCACAATTTCTTCCGCTCAATCGTGTTATTGACCACTTCCTCCTCGTCCGCTGTCGTGCCCCGATAGTCCCGCCGATGACCGCGAAGCCCGAAAAGTATCTCGAATGGGGAAAAACCCGTTACTGTGTGGATAGAGTGGTTGTATGCCACAATAGCCTTTGCCATCGCCACGTCCGGTTCTAGCCCCTTATCCGTTTGGTACACCCTCAGGTGGTCGCTTAATGTGCTATGTAGCCTTTCGATACTTCCCCTGCTCTTGGGATGACCGGGAGTGTTGAGATGCCACACCACGTCCAACAGCTTCATCTCCGCTCTGATGCTGGCGTTATCGAACTCCCGCCCTCCATCGGACGAGATCCGATCTGGAACTCCGTAGAACTGGAACCACAATTTTAGGGCCTCTAACACTGCCTCTGGCGATCTTTCCTGAATCTGGTATGTCATCGCTATTTTGCTGAAGAGGTCAATCATGGTTACCCACTTATAACCCCTCCAGGTAAAAGTGTCAATCTGGAGATCGCTCAGCGGAGTATTGGCGGTGGGTGTCTCCTCTTGTCTTCCTCTTGGTGGGTGTCTGTCGTATTTCGTGCTGAGACAGACTTCACAACCCCTTATGGTTTCGTCAATCGTTTTTTTCATCCCCCACCAAAAGTACCTTCTTCGCAACGCCTGCAATGTTTCGTGCACCCCGCGGTGGTTCGTTTTACCCTGATGATAGGCGAGCGTCACCTCTTTCTGCTGTTCGACATCTCTGAGCGTTTCGACCATAAATTTACATCGAACGAACGTCCTATCCACCCCTATTCGCTCGGATCGCCATATTCGTTTGATCTTTTCCCAAATCGTGTTATTCCCGACATATAGATGATGGGTTTTACCAGGTTTGGATGCATCTTTCAGAGCTCTGCAGATTTGGTCGTCCCTAGCTCCCGGCTGCGACCAAATGATCGTGATGCGACTATTTCCATACCGGGTATATTCGATTTTCATCAACCCTGAGGTCCTGGTTTTCCAGATTATTTGTCGATGCTTGTCGTTGACAATTTCTTCTAATTCTTCCATGTCCGTCGGTCTCTCGTCGCTTGGGTTCTCATCTTCTGAAAGATCCTGTCTGTCGTCCGTCGTGCCATGCTCACCCTCCCCTTCCGGTGTCCACTCTCGCAGAAACTGCCTCACGTTCCTGGATGCTTCCCCTTCCTCTTCCTCTATCACGTTGACCATTAACGCTCGGGACAGCCAATCCGCCACCACATTCTCTTTCCCCGGTTTGTACACGATGTCCATGTTGTACTGACTTAGGAATTCTTTCCACCGAGTAACCCTCGCGGAGGATTCTTTTAACTTCCCAATCCATTGCAGTGGCCTATGATCCGTGTGTACACGGAATCTTCTCCCGAATACGTAGGGTCTGAAGTGGTCGATGGCCCACACTATCCCCAACAGTTCTCTTTCGAGGGCGCTGTACCTGGTTTCTGTCTCCGTAAGACGCCTACTGGCGTATGCTACGGGACGTTCCCCCCCTTTTCCATCTTGAGATAGTACCGCCCCCAGCGCGTACTCGCTCGCATCTGTTGTGATGGTAAATAACTTCTCGAAATCAGGGAACGCGAGTGCTGGCTCCATCTGTAGCTTCTCCATACACTTCCGGATGTTATCTTCTATCACCGGCGTAACTATTATTTTCCGCCCTTTCTTCAGTAGATTATTGAGGGGAACTAAATATTCTGCCATTTCCGGTACGAACCGTCTGTAGTAGTTCAGCGTCCCCAATAACCTCCTAATACCTTTTACGTCCCGGGGCACCGCTATCTTCCGTATGGCCTCAACTTTGTTCGCATCAGGTCTGACTCCCTCTTTTGAAATGGTGTGTCCTAAAAAAATTGATTTGCCCCTGACCCAATAGTGACTTCTCCTTGGATAATTTTAGTCCGAATTGTCGCATCCTATTAAACACGCTTTGCAAATGTTCTATGTGCTCGCTTTCGGTTTTACTAAAAACTAAGAGATCATCCATATAGATCTGGCACACCGCTTCATCTATACCCCTTAAGAACTCATCCATGAGGCGCTGGAACGTAATGGGGGCGTTTTTTAATCCGAACGGCATCCTAGTGAATTCGTAGTGACCTCTTTCAAACGTGAATGCCGTCTTGGGTTGATCCGTCGGATGCATTTTTATTTGGTGGTACCCAGCCTTTAAATCCAATGTACTAAATATAGTTGCCCCGCTCAGCCTGTCTAAAATGTCTTCGAATCGGGGAATCGGGTATTTCTCATCGATAGTGTTCTCATTTAGTTTTCGGTAATCTATCACTACCCTGTATTTTTCCTCGCCCGGTGCGCTCTTTTTCCTCACTGCCCACAACGGACTGTTATAGGGGGATGTGCTATCTATAATTATTCCCTGTTTCTTTAGGCTCTCTATCTCTCCCCGGATATGGTGACGTAACGCTTGAGGATATCTCCTTTCCTTGACGTAGGTCACTCTTTCTTGTTTTAGCGGGATTTCATGCACTGTCTTTCCCGTTGCTCCCAGTATGTCGCCCTCCCTGAAGAAGACATCCCCGTATTCAGTTGTCAACGTTTGTCTCCAGTCTTCCGCTCGATTTATAGCGCCTACCCGTGCCTTCTGGTCCCTTATGAGGCTTTGACATTTAAACCTTTCTCCCCCTATCCTCACGTTCCATTTTCCCTTGTTATTCTTAATCCTCGCGCCTACCTTTCCTAACAGATCACACCCTATAATGACCTGGTAGTCTCGCGGCATACCCCCTACAATATGTACTCTTAAATTAGATCCCCTAGATCCCCATCTATCTAACCCTATCTCTGCTTCCCCCTCTACTTCACATGGGCCACCCAGGGTGATTAATTTACAGCAACATACCTGGATCTGGAGTGTCCTCTCTCCGCCATTCAGCTTTTCTAGCGCTTCCCGGCACATGATTGTGTTGGAGCTCCCGGTGTCAACCAGACATCTCACTCCGCCCTCCACCTTGATTATAGGCAGACCGCTGTGCTTTCCTCTCACGTTGTAGCTTACCAACCTGCGGTCGCCTCTCTGCCGCCACTCCCCTCAGACATCCTCTCGGTGCTTTCTTCCTCCCGCAACTCGCCTCCAACTGCTCCTCCCGCTCCTCTGTCCGCTTTTCTTGTCCGGATCGTCTACTTCCTCTTCTGATTCAGAATTCTCGGATGTTCCAGTTGAATCAGCTGATGATCCGCTGAGTCTCCGTGAGATACTTCTCCTCCGAACCCTTTGGGCGTTTACCTCCATTGGTTCCGGCTGTGCTGTTTCTCTCCTCCTGTAGATGTAGGGGCACTGCCTGGCGATGTGCCCTTCGGTTCCGCACTCGAAACATCTGGTGCGTGGGCATTGCGCTACCAGGTGTCCTGTTCTCCCACAACCGTGGCACTTCCGATCTTCTTTCCTACCGCCGTTCCTTGGTCTTGATGGTCCTGGTCTTCTTTCCCCCAGTGCAGCCCTCTCTCTTCCACTATCTCCAAAATCTCTCTTCTTCCAGTTGGTCTGTGCAGTTCTGGGTCGTCTATATACCATTCTGCTCCACCCGGTCTCTTCGACTTCCATCCGGGCTTCCTCATCTCTCGCGCTCATATCTACCATTTCTTGAGCGCATTCAACGAAGGTCCTCTCTCTAGGTAGGCCTTCTTTCTTCCCTATCTCTTTGGCCAATTGCACCTTAAGTATCGTCGACAGAAAGGCCATCCTGGCTTCTACTTCTTCCACACTCCATGTCTCCCGCATTTTCTCTGTAATCCTATTGTACCGGGCTAAGAGTGTCCCTGAATATTGCCCGCTCGGCTGTCGTGGCTGTTTGACTTCGCGGAACATTTGGAAGATGTCTTCTTCCGGAGTCCACCTGCCTCCTCCGAACGCCTTCTTCAACCTCTCTTTAACTATCGTCCACGGTGTTTCTTCGTCTGCCTGTATCTGATTCAAGATACTTCTTTTTATCCTGCATATTAGGGCTGCCTTCAACGCCTCTGCGTCTTCACGGCCCAACAGGTTTTCCGACGCCTTCGCTTCTATTCTCGTTATTAAGCGATCTCCTCCTTTTAAAAAATGATTGAGCTCACCTGTTTCTCCGGTGAATCTTTCCAGGTCCGATACCGCCTTCCTCAGGTCCTGTGACGTTGCTGTTTTAATTTTCAACCACTCTAGTGCGTTCGCATGCGCTGCCGCCAAGGTGGTCTCCGGTAGAGGTGGGATCTCCGGCATTGGTGGGTTCTCCGGCATTGGTGGAACATTCGCTTGTATATTTAACACTGGTGGCCTCCGTATTTCATTGTTCGCCATATCTTCACTCTTTTTCAATCACGCAACCGAAATAAAAAAAAATAAATCAAAAATCGGGTTTCGGAAAGTTTAAGCTCCGACCGTACTTCGTCCCGGGTTTCGGCACCAGTTAAGTGACAGCGGGTTAAAACAGATAAAAAAAAGGATGAGGTTGAAGAAACAACACGTTCAGAGACAAAATCAAGACTGCTTTATTCCTCTTAGTAATCCTACTTATATACATTCCGTTCTTGTTTACATAAAAGATTTGGTATTAAATACAATAATACTATGCTTCAGACTATAACTTATATATATATATATATATATATATATATATATATATATATATATATATATATATATATGTGTGTGTATATATATGTGTGTGTGTGCGTGTGCGTGTGTAATTGTTTTTTTTTTTTATATTTTATTTTATCTTATTTAATTAAATTAATTATTTAAGTAATTATAACCCCTAATTATTTATCTATTTCTTATCTTTTTCGATCTATCAATTTACTCTACTCTTAAAACATGAATTCTCCCACTAACATTATTCAATGGAATTGCAATGGTATAAGGGGATAATATGAAGAACTAAAACTTATAATTAATAAATATCAACCGATAGCCTTGTGTATTCAAGAAAGTAAGCTTCACTCTAACATAAATTTTAGCTTGAAATATTATAAGGTTTATCAAAAAGATTTCGATAACAGTAATAGAGCATGTGGTGGTGTGTTAACTGTAGTACATAAAGGTCATATCAGAGCATGTGTTGGTGTGTTAACTGTAGTACATAAAGGTCATATCAGAGCATGTGGTGGTGTGTTAACTGTAGTACATAAAAAGGTCGTATCAGAGCTTCTATTTATCGATACTTCTCTACAAGCTATAGTGATTAAAGTATTCCTTCATTTTCCAATCATTCTTTGCAATATTTATCTCCCACCTGAAAATTTAGTTCAAACGGATTTGCTTAATCTCTTGACAAATCTCCCTTCTCCCTTTATAATAATGAGTGACGTGAACGGACATCACACCTCCTGGGGTACCTCTTACTGTTCGGCACGTGGAAACATCATTAGGCGAATTATAGATAATACGGATTCCATAATTCTAAATACGGGACAGCCGACATATCTCAGCCCTGCCTACAATACTTTTTATTTTTACAATACTCCTGTCTTAAAGACCTTACTTCGGCCTCTGATCCCAACGCTCCTTCTAGGGTTTGCTTCATGCTCTCCAGAGCCCCTTTTGATTATAGATAATACGGATTCCATAATTCTAAATACGGGACAGCCGACGTATCTCAGCCCTGCCTACAATACTTTTTCGAGCATAGATCTCACATGGTCCTCACCAAATATTTTCACGCATTTAAGCTGGCAAGTTTGTCAAGATCAGTATTCAAGCGACCATTTCCCAATAGTTATTGGCTTTCTTTGTAATTATAACCAAATCACAAAACATCCCAGATGGATCACGGAGAAATCTGATTGGACAACGTTTCAAAGCAGAATAAAGATCACAAAATCCGATATTTCACCAACTAATAGCAGTGATGAAATAAACCATTTAATCACTTCATCGATTCTGGAGCGGACCATTCCATACCAAAAAGTTCTGGCTTCACTAATTCCAATAAAAGAGTCCCCTGGTATGACAATGAATGTAAACTTGCAATTAAGAAAAGAAGAAGGGCCCTTAAAGCATTTAAAAAGGAACCGAATTTAAAGAATCTTATTGAATACAAGAAAAACCGTTCTATTTCTTGCAGAATGATAAAAACCAAAAAGAAAGAATCCTGGGGAAAATTTTTGTCCACTATATCAATTAACACCTCACCTAGGTTATTTTGGAAAAAGATACAGAGCATTTCAGGGAAATATATTGACGACCAACCTAAGCTTCTAATCAACGAACAGGTAGAATATGACCCCGCTGTGCTGGCTGAGCACTTCGCGGCATTTTATTCAACTTTCTATTCTCCCCCCACACAATTGAATTCCGAGGATACTGTACTTGATTCTTTAGACAACCAAATCGAAAGATTATACAATCTACCTTTTACTATCGCACAATTAAATGCAAGTATTAATGAGCTAAAACCTTCCTCACCAGGCGTTGATGAAATTCATAATGACAAGCTAAAAAACCTTTCAAAACCCGCCTTGGGTGCACTTCTTGCACTGTACAATCAGGTTTGGCGAAAAGGAGAATTTCCTGCCATTTGGAAACGATCAATTATAGTCCCGATTCTGAAACCAGGTAAAGACTTCTCGCTTCTAGTTACCGGCCCATCTCACTCACGAGCTGTTTGTGTAAGCTATTGGAGAAAATGGTGCTCAAGCGACTCACATGGACATTACAGCATAACAAGCTTCAATCGGAAGCACAAAGCGGATTCAGAACTGGTCGCTCTACGATTGATCACTTAGTAACCATGGAATACTGAGCAGCTTCGCCGATAAGAAAGAGTGCGTAGGGATCTACTGTGACATTGAAAAAGCGTATGATAAATTGAACCTATCACTCATCATGACGCAACTACGGGAATGGGGACTCAGGGGTCGTCTTTTGAAGATGATGGAGAATTTTCTGCGAAATCGTACAATTCAAGTTAGGATAGGAAGTCATCTATCATCAGTAAAAGTAATGACCAGCGGGATACCTCAAGGAAGTGTTTTAAATTGTGCTCTGTTTGCAATAGCCATTAACAAAGTCACATATATGATTCCTAAATCCATCAAGACCTTTTTATTTGTCGATGACTTAGCCGTTTACCAATAAAAATAGGATGCGAACACTCCTACAAAATCGCTTAAGGAATTTAGAACTATGGTCCGCAGAATCTGGGTTGGAGTTCTCAACAGAAAAAACGAAATGCCTTCTTTTTTCGAAACTCAGAACACCAACTTCTCCTCCTGAATTAACCTACAAAGGCACACATTTAAGTTTCGTATCAATTTTAAATTTCTAGGATTAATTTTCAATAATAAGCTGGACTGGAAAGAACATATTAGATGGTTAAAAGAAGAGTGTCGAACAAGGCTAAATATACTCAAGGTTCTTGATGATTGCTCGTGGGGAGCGGATAGATCAAGCATGCTTAAAGTGTACACCAGTCTGATAAGATCAAAATTAGATTATGGAAGCATTGTTTATTCATCCGCTAAACCTAGACTGCTCACCGTTTTAGATTCAGTCCACCATTCGGGTATTCGTTTAGCAACAGGAGCCTTCAGAACTAGTCCTGTTAATAGCTTGTGTGTAGAAGCTGGTTTAGCTCCACTAGCTGTAAGAAGGCAACAACAGCTTGCGGATATATTGGAAGGTTGAAATTTAATAGTGATAATCCAGCATGGAAACGTATATTCCAACCAAAAAATAGAAGATTCGAAGAAAACCAAAGATTGCCTGCACCACTTGGAATTAGAGCAAGAAGACATGTAGAAGAAATTCGCTCTCTTACAACAACGACCAACGATTTTAGTCACCCAACATGGACCTTAACACTACCACCGCTGGACTTGACCCTCAATAAACACAAGAAAAATAGTACATCAAACTTCATATATCTATCAGAATACCATAAAATTCAAGACAAATACAACCATAGTATATACATTTACACTGATGGCTCCAAATCAAAATGTGACGTCGGATGTTCAATCGTAAATGACTCTAATGTTATTAAGTACAAGCTCCCATCTTTCTCTAGTAATTTCACTGCTGAATCCTACGCAATTATTGCAGCTCTGTATCACATTATACAATGTGAAGAGGAAAGCTTCGTAATATTTACGGATTCCTTATCTGTTATAATGGCACTTGGTGATATATACTCAAAGGACCCTGTTATACAGAAAGCGCAAGCGTATTCTGATTGAAATTTTGAACAAAATCGTAGTAATTGTCTGGGATCCCATCTCACGTGGGGATTAAAGGAAATGAAATGGTGGATCAAGCAGCCAAAGAAGCAGCGACATCATCAACATTGGAAGTGATTAATGTTCACAACCCATCAGATATATGCAGCTATCTGAAGACCCAAGCTAGAATGACCTGAGACCATCTTTGGGAAAATGAAGAGGAATCAAATAAGTTAAAAACGATTAATAAAGTAACGACAGCATGGCAGAGCTCAGACCGAGGTAGCAGGATGGAAGAAGTAGTCATTACCAGGCTAAGGATTGGGCATACACTTCTAACACACGGCTTTCTTAAGAATCAAACTATACCACCTAAATGCGAAATATGTGATGAGCAGTTGACAATCTTCACGTTTTAGAAGAATGTCCAATGTATGAGAATCTTTTCCGTGACGTAGGGATGGAAAGAAGACTCCGAAATGTAATCGGTGATAGCAGTAGCAATATAGGGAGAACTATAGACATCCTTAAAAGGATCGGGATATTTAATAAAATATAGGGAATGGAAGGTAAGAATGTATGAATTTACATAAAATGTGTTGCAGGGCACTTAAGACCTTAGCAGTTGAGTGTCCATAAAAGCTCTAACCTAACCTAACCTTAAACAAGTAATAGAGGAAGCCGCAGATCAATGTTGCAAGAAAGATAAGAGAACTATTCCCGCATACTGATATGATCAAGAATGTGAAGAATCAGGAAAAATAAGGAATGTTAAGAGAGCAAAATACCTGAATAGAGATACTCGTCAGAATCACAAAGAATACCAAGACGCAATACCCATTCTAATAGTGTTGAGACAGGAAAAAAAGAAGAGCCTTTCTGGAAAAAACATCGAAGAGGCAAGGCTTAAGAATGAAACAAGAAAGTTTTTTCAGGATGTAAAAGCCACCAAAGTAGGTTATTTTAATGAGTCAGCTACGCTGAAAGATAAAAATGGTAAGCTGCTTGTTGTGGATAACGAGGTCCAAGAAAGATGGAAAGCGTGTTCAGGAGCTACTCAACCCTGCTGAAGGAGAAAAGGAAACCAATAGAAGTATACGAACAACGGAAGATGATATTGATGAAGCCATCCCACCTGATTCTGACGACATCGAATATATTCTGGGAAAATTAAGGAATAATAAGTCTCCAGGATCAGATAGGATTCCTGGAGAGTTTCTCAAACAAGGCGGGAATCGTCTCTCATATGAATTATGTAAATTAATATCAAACATTTGGGAAACAGAAAAGGTACCAGAAGAATGGAAAGAGTCGCTCATTGTCCCAATTTTTAAGAGGAAAGGAGATGCAAGTTATTGCAGAAATTATAGAGGCATCAGCTTACTTAATTCTGCGTATAAGGTTTTCTCTATTGCTCTGTATAATCACATCGTGCCATAGGTGGAAAGACAGCTCGGAGACTACCAAGGTGGATTTAGGACAAATCGACCTACGATTGATCAAATATTTGCCCTTAGACAGACCGTGGAAAAAATGAAAGAGTATAATAATTCGGTGTGGATACTCTTCATTGATTTTAAGGATACGATACAGTGGTTGGGAAAGAGCTTTATAATGCCATGCGAGAACTGGGCATACCAGCGAAGTTAATACGTATGGCGATGGCTACAATGGAGTGCACTGTCAGCAGAGTTAACGTGAAAAGAAACAATGCCGGTTCCTTAGAAGTTTGCTCTGGGCTGAGACAGAGTGACTCATTAGCCCCACTCCTGTTTAATATTTTCCTAGAGACCATCTTGAGAAGGGCAGGATTAAATGATGGAGGAACAATATTTCACAGAATGACTCAACTACTTGCATACGCAAACGAGGTCATTGCAGCGCGATCGCTTCAAGCAGTGAAGGAAACATTCTGTAGGTTGGAAAATGAAGCACAGAAAATGGGGCTATGTGTCAATGAAGCCAAAACCAAAATCCTAGTGTTAAGGAAAAAGGAGCTCGTCCATCTACCTCAGCATTATGCCGTAGGAAACCATACATTGCAAGCAGTCTCGAGCTTTACCTACCTTGGGTCAATAATAAATAATATCCATAGCGAAGATGAGTAGATATCGACTAGAATAATGGCTGAAAATAGAGCTTATTATTCTCTAGCGAGCCTTATGAAAAGTAGATTGCTAAGTCGTGCAACCAAGTTCAGACTATACAAGACTCTTATTCGACCGGTTGCTACATGTGTGTACGAGACATGGACGCTCACGAAGGCATCTGCAGAACGAATAGATCATTTCTAAAGGAAAATCCTTAGACGAATAGTAGGGCCTAAACTCGAGGACGGAGCTCCCCACCTAAGAACAAACAAGGAAATATGCTCAATGTACGGCGACCTATTTATCTCTCAGTTCGCTCGAGTTCAACGTATGAAATGGTTGGGGCATGTCCTGAGAATGGATGAAGCGAGAACTGCAAGAAGGCTTCATCATAGGAAGCCAGAAGAAGTTAGGTTTAGAGGAAGACCGAAGTCTAGATGGATGGATAGTGTAAGATTTAAGGAAGAAAGGGATATCCATCAGGTGCGCTACCAACAGGGACGACTGGGCAAAGGCTACTGAGCAGGCCAAGGACCGCTACATGCGTCTGTCGCGCCAATAATGATGAATGAATCAGAACGTCTGTGATGAGGAAACTGTTGGCAATATTCCTCAGCAGCAGTTGTAGCACTCCCATTGCAAAAACCACAAACAAACAACACATTTTCATATTCTCTATGTGAATAGGTGTTTGGCATTTTGTAAGACTTTAATAATACAAACGAAAATAAGAAGGAAATCACAGTGATGATCACTGGCACAATATCGAAATTCTAATACATTTATGAAATATTATTTAGTTGTGAAATTTTGTTTATTTGTAACTCTCGACTCATCCTGTAAATATAAACTATTTGATTTATGAAGTGAGTACGGAAAAGCGTGTTAATAGGAGTATTAACATTTTTTAAAAAAACGGTGTTGGGAGATATGGCGTTTGGCGTCGGGAGGTGGTAACCCCATCGCCAAGTCGTTAATCAGCCTCTGGTCGAACAGTTTGGAATAACACAAACACGCTCATGCAATTACACTATATACAGCACACTGCATACACCCCCTCACAACAGACACACAAGTCACTTACAGAACAAACCCTAGGATCACCTTCCCTAGATAGCAACTCCGATAAAGAGAAAATAATAGATGCTACTGAGAAGCTAAAGAGCAATAAGGCACCAGACATTTGATAATATTACAGCTGAGCTGTTCAAAACAGTGGAAGTGAAACGATTAAGTTTCTGCAGGAACTTATGACGAATTTTCGGAGAGAAGAAAGATTGCCACCTGAATAGAAGAAGACTGATTTGCCCAATACGTAAGAAACGATGAAGAAAAAGAAATGTATACACATGCAATAATTGCAGAGGTTTCACTCCTTCCACGCGCATACAAAATATTTTCTATTATTTTATTTAACAGGCTCCTTCCACATGCAGGGCGTGAACTGGGGAGATATCAGTCAGGGTTCCGAAAAAGTAAGTCAACTACTGATCCAATCTTCACTCTACGCATTCAATTAGAGAAAGCAAAGGAATATCAGATATCTAAAAATAACCTGTTCATAGATTTCTACGGATATATGATTCTGACCTCAACAGAGTTGAGACATACAAAGCGATGGTGGACATGAATATTCCCTTAAAACTGGTTCGCCTCGTAAGGATGACGATAGAAGATAACATATGCTGGTGAGGATGCATGAAAACTCTTGAAAGAATTTTCCACTGAAACAAGGGTCAGACAGGGTGATAGCCTTGATTGTCTGGTATTTAACCTATCCCTAGAGAAAGCTGTAAAACGTTCAGATCTTCAGTCAACCGGGACCTTAATAAACAAGACAATACAGATTGTGGGAAGATCTTTCGACGCGGTAAGAATCAGCGTCAAGATTGTGTCTCAGAATAAATGCGAGAAAAGACAAAGTACGTGTGCACCTTACAACACGTGAAGAGGAAGAGGGATAAGTCTCGATGGGAAAATACAGATTTGAAATAGTTCAATCCTTCATCTTCCTAGGAATCCAAGTTGACAGTTGAAATAATATGGAGGAAGAAATACAGAGGCGAATACTTCTAGAAAAACGAACATGTTTTGCTCTCCGAAAGCAGTTGAGAAGTAGTGCATTTATGTAAGGACGCAAAAACAAGAATTTATAAAATGCTTATTCGACCGGTCCTTACCTACGACTCGGAATATTGGACAGTGATTAGAGCCCAGGAAGGCTAAGTCCTTCTCAGGTTCAAGAGGAGAGTGTACGCTAGAGTTTATGAACAAGGCGCCTGGAGGAGGAATAATGCAGAATGGAGTGTCATATATAGAAATCTAGATGTATGCACCATAATTAAGTTATCAAAGCTTCAAAGGGCGGGTTATATAGCAAGGATGGAACCGAATGAAATCTCATATAAAATACTGTCTGAGCGTTTATATGGCACAAGACGAGGACGTCCTAAGCTTCGCTGGAAGGACGGTGTGGCTGCCGATACAAAGGTTCTACTTGGTATCAGAAATTGGAAAGCAGCAGCAAAAGCAAAAAACAGAGAAGACTGGCGATCTATGCTGGAGCAGGCTTTGGCTCAACAACTGGTTCATACCGACAGCTAATAATAATATAAAAATATAGTGGTGGGGAATAAGCAAGCAGGAACATGAAATTTTGAAATTTGAGAAATGGTGGTAAGGTGGAAATGGTGGTACCCAACTAAAGTAAATTTTCTCTCCGCCATTATTCTCTACCGTGTGACTACCGAAGGATTCACTTAGTTCTTGTATCAGATAATCACCGATGAGAAGAGAGAGCTTATATCTATGCTCTACAACTAATTTTCTCTTGGCTTTTGTAAAAATGTATAAAATCAAACTTGTAATAAAATGTGCCATTTTTGTCAGCTTTAATTATATAGAGAGAGGCCTAATCGCTAGGACGTATAGTTTCCTAGATATGAGCCCAAATCCTAAAAAAAGGGACCTTCAAACTAAACCCTCTAACTAGTTTAAGAGCTAAATAGAATGATGAACAATTTATAAATATATTTGTTTAAATTAGCCAGCCCTAATCTAAAAAATAGTACATGTAATATGGTGACTAAGCAATATATTAATTTTTTTTAAACATATAACCACTAATTTCCTCCAGCAAATAATTTTTCTTCTCTAACCAACCATAACAATTTTATATTAAATCATAACTTATTCGTAAATATTTAAAAGATTTTACTATTTATTATAGAAAATGAGTACAAAAATAAATCTATGATTCCTATTATTCATTAGAGAAATAAATATCATAGAAAAAAAATGAGTAAATGGCCATTTGCTGGAGCCTTAAAGGAACTCCTTTAAAGGAATATAATAAAACTAACAGTTTTAAAGGCAAATCATTAAAAATTAACTAACAGCGGTAATGAACAGAAACTAATAATATATCCTGATATATTACAATACAAATAAGATTTCTGATGAAATTAACATACCTATAAAATATATCATTAATATAATGTGTGATATCATATCCTATATGATTGAGGAATGTTGCCTGACTTTGACAAGTCATTCGTCTTCACCATAGGTCCGGAAACCGGCAGTAATCTGGTCTTAGGTCCTCTTTAACCTCCTCCATCATCTAAAATAATACGTATCTAAAATAATAGTGTAAACAAAACATCATTTTTAAAAGTAACTTTAACATAACTACATGAATAAATAGGTTTAATAAGAAAATACTGACTCATTTTTCCATACTTCACGACTGGATTTTAAAAAAATTAAATATTTTGTTAATCATGATCATATTAAGTGCAAAGGTAGATGATACAAAACTCAGGGTATCTTTTATTTAGCCGACCCAATCCTAAGCAAACATATCTTGAATTCATAATGCCCAGTAAACCTGTAATTTGTCATTTCCACTAGTTGGGAATTATAGATATTTACAAAGCGTATGAGATAAATTAATTAATTAATAAAGCAACTGGATTAGATAAGTAGTGATTGAAATACAATTCAAATATTAACTATTATAAAACAGCTTATTATGATTCATTCATTCGAATTGGGGGAGAGGAGGGCTGATTGTCCGGGGCCCCAAATGCCTGAGGCCGGCATTTATTACATTTGCCTAATTTTTACTCTTTTTCCAGTATCGTTTCCAACATATATGGCCTCAATATTTAATTATTACTTTAGTATAAAAAAAAAAAACATGCTGAAAACAAAACAGAAAACAATATTCCAGACCTTAATATGTGCAGTAAGCATTATGGCATTAGTAATTTACATAAATACTTTCATGCATAAATAATCGGTAACATCTTTATGTTGATATCATTAACAAAAAAAAAACATCAAAAACATTTTTTTTATTGTGGTGGTCTTCTCGGAACAGAGACCACAGTAGACTATGGTTATTTAAAAGCGTTATGAGAGGAGTTCTTACTTCACCTTAAAATTTTTGTCCCGACCCTTGGTTCCTTCAGAGTCCATATCCTACGCCCGACATTACTAAAACTTTTTATTTCTGTGCAGCTGAATGGAAACTATAAAACATTAGTATTAGTTTCGAAATAAATCAATATGCGGGGCCCAAATTCAGCCGATTCAATATAAAATAGTGCAATTAAATCATTCCCACCAATTGAAGTCTACAATGCATTTTATAACTAGGAATGACTTTTAAAATCAATAAACGAAAATAAAATAGGCGAAATAAACATTAAATACAGAAGTAACAAAATCATTTCCATTACCTATAATGCAGAAGACTTCAAAAAAGTTCATTTATCTGAAAAAGGACAAGTATTTCACTCATACAGATCCAAAAACGAAATTAAACAAAAAACAATTGTTGACATCCAAATGATGGTATAGAAGGATCAATCTAATTAGGGATTGATAAATTATTTGCCACTTCAATAAATTTGTTTTACTGAAAACTAGTTTCTAATGTTATACATTCATCCTCAGTTCTAAAAACACACAAAAAATTCAAAAATAAGCAATTCAAAATATAGTTTGGTATTATTATACATATTAAATTAGATTGATATAAATCAGTATTATAAAACATTTATGAATTTAATTAAGACAAGAAATCAAATACATGTTGGTACTCACCAAGGTTTAAATGGATTATATCAAACAGAAAAGTTTGTGGTTTCTTCTCGCATTGAACTAAAAATGAACGAAAGGTAGGTCGCATGTTTATAGGTAAACGGAATTTTAAATAATAAAATTAAATAAACAGAAATATAATAAAGAAATTGAAATAATATATTCCATAGCAAAAAAATAACGGGTACAACAAATCCACTATCAATCATATTTAAAAAAAACAAATAAAAAAAAAGACAACTAACGATATCTATTCAACAACCCCCGAAGATAGGCCCATTCCGAAACATTATGTTTTGATTCCATATTACGGCCCTATATCCACCAAAGTCGGAAATGAATTGAAAAACTAAGATTAAACCCTGCATTTAATATAGAAAAAAACCCTATCCTCATATTTCTCTTCTCCTAAAGACAAAATAGACCCTTTCCAAAAAAGCGGAGTATACGAAATAAATTGTAATGATTGTGCAGCCAAATACATGGGAAAATTGGAAGATCGCTAAATCAGAGATTAAAGGAACATATACGTGCATATAATAATAAGACAGATAATTCCAACTTTGCAATTCGTTTAAATGAAAATAATCATAAATTCATCAAAGACTCAGGAGTTAAATTAATACAACACGTTGAAAACAGCCTCAAATTAAATATATAGCATTTCCACGTCAATTGTAACCTTTTCCAAATCAATTGTCACCTTTTCCATTTCAATTGTAACTTTTTCCATCTCAAATGTTACCTTTTCCATTTCAATTGTAACCCTTTCCAAATCAATTGTCACCTTTTCCAATTCAATTGTAACCTTTTCCATTTCAAATGTAACTTTTTCCATTTCAATTGTAACCCAACTGGACATGAAATAATTCAATATTATTCATTTTATTATTAAAAAATAATTATTTTAATTACATTAATGACTTTTGAAATAATTTCGGCATATTCTTTCGACATTTATTTCGTTTATTAGATAATTGATGTTAGGTGCTAATTTCAAGTAGGTAGTTTAAATTTTTGAAATAAAATTGTCTTTTATTTATTTTTAAATATTTATTATTTTTTATTTATTTAGTGGGGGGAGGGTGGATTTCATCGATTTGGTGATCGTTCATAAGGTTTTCGAAGTTGTTAATGTCAAATTTACTACCGAAATTTTATTCGGCCTTAGTATTTCTACTTAATTATTAGTTTTCACAATTCTTCGGTATTGGCATCGTTTACTAGGTTTTCAAGGGCGCTATTTCCGAATTCACTATCGGATTTCCGATCGCGCATGCGCATTTCGCATTTACGTTGCTATTGGAGATTTCGATGATAAAGGGATCGTTTATTAGGTTTTTGAGGGTTCTGATTCCATTTTTTTAGTTAGATTTTGGATCGCGCATGCGCGTTTTTCATTTCCGTTGCTATTGGAGAATTCTATGATAAAGGGATTGTTTATTAGGTTATCGAGAGTTCTGATTCCATTTTTTAGTTAGATTTTCGATCGCGCATGCGCGTTTTGCATTTCCGTTGCTATTGAAGATTTCTATGATAAAGGGATCGTTTATTAGGTTATCGAGAGTTCTGATTCCATTTTTTTACTTAGGTTTTAGTACGCGCATGCGCGTCGGCATATCCGTTACTGTTGGAGTTTTTTTATGATAAAGGTATCGTTTACTAGGTTTTCGAGGATTCTGATTCCATATTTTTATTTATTTAATCGCGCATGCGCATTTTTCATTTCCGTTACTGTTGGATTTTTTTATGATAAACTTTATCATTTATATATATTATTTATAGTTTACCGTTAGTTAGGTTTTCAAAGGTTCGTATCGAGCATGTGCTTTTAAAATTACTATTAATGTTGACATCTCTTTGGTAGCAGTATCATTTATAAAGTTATTAATCGTCATATTTTCGAATTAATAATCGGATTTTTGATCCCGCGTGCGCATTGCGATTTCCTGTTCTTATTGAACTTTTTTCGTTTCTAAGGGTCGTATATTAGGTTTTCAAAGGTTCTGATTTATTTTTTGGATTTGGATATTTCATCGAACATCCTCATTTCGGAATAACCGTTACCATTGATCTTTTTTCTGTAAAGTTATTGTTTATTAGGTTTAATAGGGCGAATTACTCAAAAAAATGTCAAATATAATTGTATAGGTAATGCACATGCTCAATAAAAAATAAAATTTGAAAAAATAAATCAGAATCCGCAAAAACCTAATTAACGATTTGTGTAACAAAGATAATATCAATGGTATCAGAATATGGAAGAGCGCTGACGCAATCACAATTCCCATTAACAAAATCAAATCAGAACACTCGAAAACCCAATAATCGATATCCGTACCAAAGAAATGTCACTGTAATTGTAATTCGAAATGCGCAAGCTCAATAAAAAATTCATTTCAAATAACGGAATCAGAATCTTCGAAAACCTTATGAACGATCCCTATATCATAGAAAACTCCAACAGTAACGGAAATGAAAAATGCACAAGCGCGATCAAAAATCCAATTAAAAATATGGTATCAGAACCCTCGATAACCTTATAAACGATACCTTTATCATAAAAAACTCCAACAGTAACGGAAATGCAAAATGCGCAAGCGCGATCTAAAACCCAACTAAAAAAATGGAATCAGAACTCTCGATAACCTAATAAACGATCCCTTTATCATAGAATTCTCCAATAGCAACGGAAATGAAAAACGCGCATGCGCGATCCAAAATCTAACTAAAAAAATGGAATCAAAACCCTCAAAAACCTAATAAACGATCCCTTTATCATCGAAATCTCCAATAGCAACGTAAATGCGAAATGCGCATGCGCGATCGGAAATCCGATAGTGAATTCGGAAATAGCGCCCTTGAAAACCTAGTAAACGATGCCAATACCGAAGAATTTTGAAAACTAATAATTAAGTAGAAATACTCATGGCCGAATAAAATTTCGGTAGTAAATTTGACATTAACAACTTCGAAAACCTTATGAACGATCACCAAATCGATGAAATCCACCCTCCCCCCACTAAATAAATAAAAAATAATAAATATTTAAAAATAAATAAAAGACAATTTTATTTCAAAAATTTAAACTACCTACTTGAAATTAGCACCTAATATCAATTATCTAATAAACGAAATAAATGTCGAAAGAATATGCCGAAATTATTTCAAAAGTCATTAATGTAATTAAAATAATTATTTTTCAATAATAAAATGAATAATATTGAATTATTTCATGTCCGGTTGGGTTACA
This sequence comes from Rhaphigaster nebulosa, assembly GCA_948150685.1. Classification (NCBI taxonomy): domain Eukaryota; kingdom Metazoa; phylum Arthropoda; class Insecta; order Hemiptera; family Pentatomidae; genus Rhaphigaster; species Rhaphigaster nebulosa. The sequence goes on from OX411307.1 coordinate 3,515,499, forward strand.
ATTGAAATGGAAAAAGTTACATTTGAAATGGAAAAGGTTACAATTGAATTGGAAAAGGTGACAATTGATTTGGAAAGGGTTACAATTGAAATGGAAAAGGTAACATTTGAGATGGAAAAAGTTACAATTGAAATGGAAAAGGTGACAATTGATTTGGAAAAGGTTACAATTGACGTGGAAATGCTATATATGAAGCACTTGAAATGATAAAATCCTTCAAATCCAATCCAGATTTTTGCTTAAATGACCAAATAAATATCTCCAATATTCCAATCTTAAATTTATTCCCATCTATAACAGAAAAAACAATAACTCACCGGCATTACTGGAAAAACCCTGACCCTTAAACCGTTTACCTATAAACATGCGACCTACCTTTCGTTCATTTGTCATACCGGCATGCTTTTGTTAGACCTTGAAAAGCTTTCGACACCGTTTGGCATGCTGGTCTTATTCATAAACTAATTTTATACAAATTTTCTCCGTATTTAGTTCACATCTTACATTCATTTCTTTCCAATAGACAATTTTATACTCAAATAAACTCATCTTCCTCCAAAGTACTCCCACTCTCTGCTGGCCTTCCTCAAGGTTCCTGCCTATCCCCAACCCTATTCAATTTATTCTTATCCGATTTCCCGAAATTTCCTAATGTAATTAGATCTCTATACGCAGACGACACAGCTTTATACACAGCATCGTACCGCATTGATACAATAGTAAACCGATTACAATTAACTTTCAAAAAAATTAACAAATACTGTCAAACATGGAAGCTGAAAATCAACACAAATAAGTCAGAAGCTATAATTTTTACCAAGCGCAGGCCATGCATAGATCAGCATCTGACCCTAAATTCAGAACACTTCCTATGGTCTAAATCAGTGCAATACCTCAGTTTAACTCTGGACAAATCCCTAACCTTCACAGAACACATAAACAGGAAAACATATAAAACCAAAAAAATTATATTTAAAACGTTCCCATATTTCAATAAAAAATCCAAGCTAAGCCCCCAAAACAAACTGATACTCTACGAATCAGTGATCCGAGCTCAGCTTACCTACGCCTCCCTCGTGTGGAGCTCAACTTGTATAACTAATTACAATAAACTTGAAAGGATTCAAAACCTTTGTACGAGGATCATAAATAACTACCCCCGGTATACTAAAATCACGTCCATGCTCCAAGACCTAGAACTTCCCACAATTCAACAATACGTCTTCTCTCAAACCCAATCATATTTTGCAAGAACAATAGCTTCCGAAAACCCACTGATAAAAGAGATCGGTAATTACAATAAAAATTCTCATCGACGTTACACTCACAAAAGAACCAAACACGTACTCCTAACCTAACATAGCTTGTGTCTCAGATTTATTATATTTTACTCTAATTATTTATTATTTGTATTTATTTATTTATTTTTCTTTTTTCTAAGTGGGTTTTTATTTTCTATTTTTCCCATTATTATTATACGAACAATGTAAATATGTAAAATCAAATTATTGTTTTAAAAATTATTAATCATGTAAAGGATGTGAAACCCGGAACATGATTACACAGAGTTTTTGTAATTTTAAAAATTGAAAATAAAACTTTTTATTATATTTATTATTATTTAAACCTTGGTGAGTACCAACTTGTCTTAATTTTACTTTATTTTAAATTTGATTTCTTGTCTTAATTAAATTCATAATTCATAAATGTTTTATAATACTGATTTATATTAATCTAATTTACTATGTATAATAATACCAAACTATATTTTAAATTCCTTATTTTTGAACATTCGTATAACATTCGAAACTAGTTTTCAATAAAACAAATTTATAGAAGTGGCAAATAATTTATCAATCCCTAATTAAAAACAATCGTGAAAGGAGTTCTTCCAAATTTTGAAAATGGTTACACAAAAAAAAGAATAAACATTAAAAGGAATAAAAGTCTTAAAAGTAACACAAATAATAATAAAAAAAAGAAATCCCTCGTGCAAGAGTATATACCCTAAACGAAAAAAAACAAAACAATTAAATCAAAAAAATAAAATAAAAGCAGTGCGCAACTTCATTGTCACATGGGAAACCTATATCAATAAAAAAGAAGTGATACAATGTTTCAAATGACAAGCTTTTAACAATAAATCCTGTGATCTATTTTCGATGTATATCGATTTATTGGTAATGTTGTTTTTTAATTTCCTCGGATTCCTCACTTCCCGAAGATATTTTGAGGGAGTGGGAAAGAAAGAGAGTGAGGGATAATGCTGAGGAACCTGTGAATGAGTTGTTGGAATTTCTACGAAAAGAGGTAGAAAGAATAACTCCGGCAAAAACTAGTTTAACTAATGAAAGTAAACCTACCTCTAAAGAAAAGAAGAAAAATCTGATTAAAGAAAATAAATCTAATATAGCGACTGCGACCGATTTAATAAACGTAAAGTCTCAGTCAAAAAAGTTGTGTATATTCTGTGAAGGCAGACAACATCAGAGTGAGAATTGTTTTAAGGCACATGCACTTAGTTTGTCAGAATTACAAGAGATCATTAAAGCAAAGGGTCACTGTTTCAAATGCCTAAGAAAAGGACACTCAGCCGCACAATGCAAAACTAGGCTAAAATATATCATTTGTGGAAGTAAACATTTGCCAATATTATGTCCGAATCGTAAAGAAACTGTAAATAAATTGTGCATTAATGAAGGCGTAGAACAAATTGAACATGTTGAACAAAATTTAGCTAACACTAACTTTACTAGTGTTTTAATGCAAACCCTTCATGTAACTTTGAAAGGTAATGTTGAAAAAGATGTTAGAGTCCTAATAGATACCGGGTCACAACGGTCTCATATTACAAAAAATATGGCTTATAAATTAGGATACCCAAAAATTCAACAAGAAACTCTTGTGCATGCTTTATTTGGTGGGGTTATTTCTGAAAATAAAAAGCACTCATGCTATAAAGTTAGAGTTTGGAGTGCTGATAAAAATTATGGGTGTAATTTTGAGGTTTTAGATTCAGAAGTGATTTGTCATTCCGTTCCTGTAGTACATAGTGGTCCCTGGGTTCAAGAAATAAAAGATAGAGGAATTATATTATCTGATATGTCCGAAGGGCCAATAGATCTGTTAATCGGAGCCGATGTTGCAGGTAAACTTATGGCAGGACAGAAAGTAGAATTAAAATCAGATATTTAATTATTAATACATAGGAATATCTCAGTGAGTTGAAAAATAAGCATGCCTAAATTATTATAAATAGTATGAGAAAGAGGAAACATCGAGATTATCGAATCGAATAAAATAAAATGCTGAATGATATTGATCTATTAATTTTTACACGTTGAGCCCAGTTTATTATTTTAGCTCTACAACAAATATTTAAAGCAGAGTTGAGAGCAGTTATAGTTTTAAACTCGGCATATTTTACAGCGTTTGTTTAGAAAGAGACCAACAGAAAGAGAGAACTCGAAATCGATAAACCTAGGTAGGGTTTAGCTTGACACGTTTTCAATTTGTAAATTATCACAAATAACATGAGTAATTTTTTTTTCCTCATTGGCAATTTTTGTTTTCGAGGAATTAATTTCGTCAATCAAATCGTTATGGTTGTCGTCGTTAACGCCATAAAGGCGAGGCGAATAGAATGATTAGGCCATATAATGAGAGTGCCAAAAATCTTTTTCACCCCTATGTGAGGCACAAGAGGTAGAGGTCGCCCGAGACGACGATGGTTGCATGGCATAGAAGGGGATTTGCCTACGCTGGGAATAACAAATTGGAAGAGAAAGACATTGTGCAGAGAGCAGTGATCTGATGTCGTAAGGAAAGCCAAGGCCCACCCCGGGCTGTAGTGCTGTCCAGTAATTTATAAGTCATTTATTGTACAGTAAATGACTAATGCTTTTAGTTTAGGCTTTACGTCAGTATAGCAATTAGCCATTAGAACTAAATCGTTAGTAAATAGGAGTGCAATGAAATTACAGGTGGACATGATTTGAATACTTTCTAAGCCTTAGGAAATTAAAATATACCATGTCGCTATGAAAGAGTCTGGAGAGGAACGGGCCTGTCGCCTCCCACTCAAGAAGACCGCAGTGGACGTCAATATTCTACAAGTAATTATTGTAGTCACATTTAACTTTTATTTTCACACTGTCTTATAGGTTCTTGAATAAACGGATCATTTTATTTTCAACACCGAGATCTACACTTTGAGCCAGAGCTTGTTTTGGTTTCCTGTGTCAAATGCGCGTCTACACAGTCCACGAAAATAAGAAAAAGATAATTAGTATTTTTATATCCCGAATATAATTGCATACTTGTATTTACAGCGAGCAGATTCTCTTCATAACAGAATCCTTCATATATTTATAACCCAAGTAGTATTCCATCCTCATCCTTTTCCCTTGATATTTTCTTCTTACCACTAATCCATTTGAACATTTGGTATACTCACATTTAAGGTACCTCGTAAAGTCCAGGTCCCAATAATGATATACTGCAATGTTGTGTGGCGACTGGGCAGTGATAGTGATATCAGCGCCAGGGAGGTTATGGTTGTAAAATGGGTTTGCCAATGTATATAAAATTAATTATTTCATTTTTCGTTTTTTCCGCTAAACATTATCAATTAACTAATTTTCTTATTGCAAATTTCAATAGTCAAATTATCTTGCGTGTTCATTGGCAAGCCTATTAATTACCTCCCTGAAAAAGTTGTTCTCGTCAGAGTTCTCTCATATGTGTGTATTGTTGTCCGATAATTTTTTATTCTGCTATAGTACCCTTCTTATGTACCAATTGTTTTGGGAAATAAAAGTACTGATTTAAATTATTATCAATTATTTAGTGTACACCGTACCCCGACCACCAATTACACTAAAGTTGCATTTATGTAACAATGCAGTGCCAGAATTGGCGTAGAGTTAAAATAAATATACTTATGGTAAAACTATTATGTATATCATAAGCATTCAACTTAAATAAATAATTTTAATAAAGGATGTAAATAGTTAAAAAAAGAAGGTAAAAGTTCCGCAGAGCTACTGGTGGGCGTGGCCTCTTGGCAGGTCGGCTAATGTTTTTGGCACAGTCTGTACAGCAAAAGCCGAGTATGATTAGGCGGCCATTGATGATTATTTTCTTTGTTAATATATATTTAATTTTTACCTTTCTTTTGAAAGATCATTGATTCCACCCTTTTTTTAATCTGTGGGCGGGAATATCAACCTGAACGAATTTCAGCTGGTTATTATTGACTTGTTTATACTTTATTTGCCTCTTGCATTTTTTATTTATAATGTATAAGCTATTTTATTAAAATTAGGAGGTGTTGATTAATGATTCATGTGGTTATAGAATTTTTTTTTTCTATAACATAGCATGGTTGTATTTACTGTGGATTATTTTTTATTGTTTTAATTATTTCAGTATTTGTAAATATATTTTAATTACCTTTCATTTTATTCCCCTTAATTTGTCAGCATTCACCCGCGAGTTGAATAAAACGTCTAATTTCGAAATTCAATTTAAAATTTCATGTAAAAAACGGCTTTCAATCGACTAACCGGAGTTATGTGTTTATATGGGGATTTAGAATCGTTTCTAGCTGCAAGTCCTTACGTTGAATAAATCCATCGCCGGCTCCTAGACTGTGTACATGTCAAACAGAAGCCAGTCTTGATCGAGCCCGGCAGTGATCCATTTCTATACAGATAGAGCGAGGACACTTCACATGAACATTATAGAAATGTGATAAAAAAAGCAGAAGCATGGTATGAATTAGCTGGCGAATTAAACATTACAAGTATCACTTAATATTATTATTATTTAATTATCATCTTATAAACAACATGTGAGCCAATCTTCCTTTAGTATTTTATACTTATTCATGCACTATTCGACGTTTCGAGATACTCCACCTCCTTAAACAGTACTTCCTTAAGTACTAAAATTATTATGATAATTAATTATCATCATGTATTAACCTACTCAAAAACAAAAAATTAAAGAGTCACAGCTTTATTCAGTTATTATTTTTTAACGGGCTGATAAACTTTAAAAAATGCTTTGAATTAGCTAAGAAACATTTATTTTATAGAAAATTAAAAGATGATCATTTATGAACAGGCGCTTGTCAATTTTTATTTTTCAGGGGAGGGATTAATGAGAAGGTAAGTAATCATAAAGTGTCTATCATCGCAAAATAAGGCGTAAGTTGTTTTAGAACAAATGTAGGCAAGCAACAAAATAAACAAAACAATGAAAATTCAAAACTGATTTATGTTCATGTATGCCTTCATTAGAGTGTGTTATCATTCATTACAAAGAAAATTTTGAATAAACAGTTTCAATTTTGAGCAGTACTGCCAATACGGGTATATTATTCTCTGATTTGGGGAAATTTTTCGCCTCTGTGGGTAATTTTCAGGTAGCAGGTAAAAACCAGCTAATTTCGAGTAATATGTCATTATTGCGTTATTTGTGTAGCGCTAAAGCTACCTCCACACTGGTCCATTTTCCATTAATTTCGTTTCCAGCACCGCTACTCAATCCTCTCCAACCTATTTCATTCGCCACATTTTTTTTTTAAACAAATAATTCTTTTGTATTCCGAAACTATCCAAAGCAATATATTGTTTTTTTTATTTGAGATGTATCATCAGCTATATAAGGCCCTTTTTAAATATACAAAAATAAAGGTTTTCTTATGGTGTTATTTTCATTCGAAAAGTATGAAATGTGTATTACTTCGTCATTTAAATTAATCGAATTAATTAATTAATGAGTTTTTAAAAAAATATATATATATAATTTGTAAATTACTAAAGAAAAACAAAAAAACTTTCTAGTCTACAAGTCAGAATGTCTCCGTCTTGTGATGAAATTTTAAATTTTATAAATTACAGAGGGGCATTGAACCTAACCAGTTTTGGGCAAATTTTATTTAGAAAAAGTAATGAATAATGAATAAAACTTATATTTTATTCATTAATTTATTCGTTAATCTATTATCTAACATTATTTCATCATTTTTCAATCTCGAATCAAATACAAATAATTGTTCGAATGAAAAAAATTATTTGAATAAAAAACTGTATTTAAATAAGAGAAATATTCGAATAGAAAATAATAATTCAAATATTGTTGACAGCTACACATTTTCACTTATTTTCTCTTCAAATTATTTTAGAGAACTGATACGCAAGACAGAATGTTTCATGATGTTTACTTGAAGGCCACTAATTCATTCATTTCAAATGAACGCTCCTTCAAAATATCAAGTTTCCCAAATATCAAATTGGGCGAACAGGTGCAGGCGGATGAAGCTGCAACCTGTTTTAATATTTTATTTGGAGTCTTGTTTTAATAAAAGAAAAAAAATATTTAGAGCTGAGGTTGGCTGCGTTCGGAAGATATCTTCTACCAAAATATTTGTTAGTTTGTTTTTTTGGGACTCATTCGGGATATTATTACTAGCATAAAAAACAATAATATATTTTTTGTTTCACGTAGTGTATTGTGTGGTATAGCTATTATTGATTATAGTAAAAAATTGCACCAACAAAAAAATTGAGTGACAATAATAATAATAATTGACAAGACGGAGACATTCTGACTTGTAGAATACAGAAGTCGCACGGAATGTCGAAAGGAAATCAAAGGGAGTTGGATACGCTCGCGATAAAGTATGTTTTTATTTTGGATATTTTATTTTCATAATAATTTTAAAATATTATGAAATATTCTGGTAGTAATATTTTCGTGGAATCTATTCGAAAAATTTTCTCTTATTCAAATACATTTTTTTTATTCAAATAAATTTAACATTCGAACAATTATTTGTATTTGATTACTGATTGAATAATGATGAATAAATTTATTCACTGAATAATGATGAATAAATTTATTCACTGAATAATAGAATAACGAAAAAAATGGGTTATTCGCTATTCATGATAAAAAAAAAATATACGTTTTATTCTTTATTATTTTTTTTTATCTTAATAAAATTTTCCTAACACTGGCTAAGGCCAATGCCCCTCTGTAATTTATAAATTTTCTTGACTAGAAGGGAACATTCTGACTTGTAAAACAGATAAATCGCATGAAATGTCGAACGGTGTTGGAAGAAAATATAAGGGTGTTGGATACGCTTGAGATAAGGCATGCGATTTGAATTCTGGTAATTTCACAGAGGAAAAACATTGTAGGTTTTTGTTTCTTTAAATATTTAAAATATTATTTTCAATTCGAATATTTTTTCTTAGTTAAATACATTTGTTTTATTAAAATAAATTTAACATTCGAATAAATATTTACATTTGATTGCTGATTAAAAAATGATGAATACATTTATTCAATGAATAATAGAATAACGAATAAATCGGCTATTCCCTATTCATTTAATTAACTATTTTCGAATGGAACATTTTAAACTCACTATAATTATCCGATTTTATATATTATATGATCAACAACCTGAGCGATCTTCATAAGAATGTTTACCTTCTATACTCACAATCAGCAAAGGTCTAGTCACAATATACCTGGTCATAAAAATTCATTCCCTTATATTGCATCAATTGAGCTTATTTAAATTAGGCCGAAAGACAATTAGACAGAGATGATCCAGTATACTTGGTTTCGCCTCCAGGCTGATTGATGAAAGAGGAATATTCATGAATGTGAATAAATTGTTTCTCATTAACCAATTTGAAAAAAAAAAATGTAATTGCAACAATAATAGTTTTATAAAAGGTACGGCTTGTGACAAAAATCAATGTTTCTAAGGGGATTATCATCGGAATGAATGTATAATTGTGAATTAATCTGATGATGAGAGCGAGTGATTAAAATGTATCATGATTATATCTGACGATACTAATCACTTTCTTATTATATTACTATTTGTTATTGTTATTATAACACCTATTTTTATGGTAATTGTTACTACTTTATTTTATTTCATTTCAATATCACTGTCAACATTTAAATATTGAATATTAGGTTTTTAAAAAACAAGTAATTAATAAATAAATAATAACCATAGAAATAAATTTCATCTATATTAAACTAAATTATAGATTATAATATAAAAAATTATAGTTTATAGATTATAATAAAAGTTAAAGATTATAGATAGATTTTTTTATTAATCCAATATTTAATCATTTATAAATATCGGAGATATAAAAAACAATAAAACAATTTTTTTTTTAAATGTCTCAGTATCGAATTGAAGACCAGGAGCACTGTAATCAGACACGTTACCGCGTGACCACAGCCACTGTAATACTAAAATAGCATCCACGTCTACTTAAATAACACCAAGAACTTCAAATCGATATTTCTTGAGAATGAAGGCGAATTGCGTCATACCACTTGACATAAACATTAAGGGGACCCTATCCTATAACATATATAGTTCCTAAAGGATAGGCTTTTTTTACTTTTTTCTTGTGTTTTTTTTTCTCTTTTTTTTGTTTTGCTCAAATTAATTATATTTTTCGATAAAAAAACTTATTTATTTGCTTATTTATTTTACTGAAGATATTGTAAAAATTAATTGGTCTGTATTCTATAGTCTTATGGCCAGATAAAGTTACTGTTTTATTTGTTCCTTCATGCTATTCTTAAGGGACCTAGTCCCAGAATAAAGTTCTTTTATCTATCTATCTATCTATATACAAGTGTTCGGAATCTGCGATTCCCATGTTTGGTAATCCCCTCCTGAGATTTTCATGGTATGAGAGGATTAGATAGCGGGGTTGAAAATGAAATTTAATGGAAAATCGACAATTGTGAGCATAGCTTAATTTAGCGTTGGGACTGCAAATATTAGGCGAACGTAGCTGTAACTTCACTCAACAATTTGAATTATTTATTAGTACAGGAAAAATAAGACCAAATCGAACAATAAAACATGAAAGTTTGATCAAAACTTCGTCTTGGTAATAGGAATCGAGATCTGCAGAGTCCGCCCAAATTTCGGAGGGGGGGTTGAAAAGTGGGCCGGGATATTTCCACTAATTAAGCCGAGTAAAGTATCTTTTCTTATAGCTTTCTTTTCTTTTTTTTTTTCTGAATCGAATGAGATCACTCCCTTGACGATACAATCAATAGTTAAGAAGTTATTACTGATTTTTGGTTTTAAAAAAACACAGAAAAATCACATTTTGCGGCTGAATTATATGCAGGGTGTTCCGTAAGTCACGGGAAAAGAGATGGTAACAGAACTCAAAAGTAACAAAAAAGTTCATATGACCCATGGTCCGATTCCACACAGACAAGCAGAAAATTTAAATTCTGTGATTTTTAAAGCAAGCCAAGTTGTTTGTAGAATAGGAAGCGATCACTCAAAAATATTTCAATGTAATTAAGCTAAAATTGTGCCATCGTAAAGCCAGCCCTAGCTATAAGCTAAAATTGCACCATCGTAAACCCAGCCCTTCAAAAAGATGTTTTTTGGAACAACCAACTCATCTCATACCTCCTGACTGCATTGATATTAAAATAGGTTATCATCAAGAACAATTTTTTGGGAAAAGTAAAACTATTTGTCGGTATTATTCATCAATTAGAAATAATATATCAAATTATATATATTATCAAGTAATTATACTACAAATAAATAAATTAAGAATGTATTTAAGGTGCTTTAAGGTACTGTCGCAACCTACAGTTTAACCTCAAGACCCACCAAGATGAGCTCAAGACCATAAATATAGAAATCAACACCTCCAAAACACAATACATGAGGATCAAAAGGAGAGAGCGTGGAGACCGAATCTTTAGGCGGAACGGAATTCGTATAGAACAAGTAACAGATTTCAAATTCCGGGGCGCTCACCTCAACGAGTACGGATCGATGGAGACATCAAGGAGAGGATCAAGAAGGCGGGAAGATGTTTCCACTCACTTAAGGGAGGCTTCCTGGTCAAGAAAGAAGTTTCCAAGGCAACTAATAAGGGTATCTTCAAAAACATTTTTCTCCCTATTCTGGCCGATAATTGTCTTGGTTGGACCCTCACTACCGGTAAAACAGGACTCGATTGAGAAAGTAAGTATATGGTATAGGGAGCGGGGTAGGTCAGTGGGTAGGGCACTGTGCTACTAATATATATTTCGGGTTTGAGACCGGCTGGGACAGATAATTATTTATTCTGTTTTCAGCCGTGGATCGGCCCCGTGGGATCGGGAGAGCCTCCTGGAGCTCACCCAGCCTCTATAAAGTGGGTACCCTTAATTGAGAGGAAAACCTGGCGGTTGAGCGTGCGTGATCTCGGCCGAATCACCTCCTTGCACAACTGTTCGCTCAGAAACAGTACGGTCCTTACGGACTTCACAGGTACTCAGCACACCGATCGCAATAGGATTATCCCACTGTGTACAATTTGAATCTATTAAAATAAAGAAATGAGTAAATATACAAGTAGCCTTAACACATGGCCACTGTGGTGAATTTAATCGTTTATTTCCTTTAAGAAATTATTTATTTGTCTTGTCGTATCAGACCATAGGCATATAATGTCATATACATACCGATAGCAGTATATGATATGTTGAGCTAATTGAGAATTGTTTGGGTCAAGAATTTTTTGTTCTGATTTGTCCATAAATATAAATCTGCCAGAAGGAATGAGAGAGAGGGGAGCCCAGGCAAGCCTTCTTCCTGTTTAAAGAATTTTCCATCAAATTGAAAATAATTATGGTTTATACAAATAGACATCAAATTGTAAAAATCTAGTTTTTCTAGCGGTAATAGATTTTTTCGGAAGATTAACTGTTCTAAAATTTCTATTTTTTCTGGTGGTAAGATACGTTTGAAAAGTTTTGTCACGTCGAATAGCATTAATTTCGCGTTATCTGGAATTACTATGTTTTTAATTTTGTTGATTAACGCTATAAAGTTCTTTACCGTGTGTTGCGGAGAAAATGAGATTTTGGTTTTGAATAAATTGTTCAAGTAATGGGCAAGTTTCTGTATGTAATGACTGGTCTTACAAGAATTTCCGGTTTGTGTATTTTTGGTAGGCCATATAATCGGGGAGGATTCATCTCATGTCTCGCTTCACAATATTATGTCTTATGTTCAAATCTGGAGATCTGGAGTTCGAACAAAAACAACATCAAGAGCCATCCACCATGCAAGACGACAATGGGTGAGACTAGAAATCAATCATTGGTACTCAGTAAGGGACAGTATTCAATTATACCTTTACATCCTCCATTCTAAATTAACTTTTATCCTTCACCCACTTGAATTTGACTCTCTAGACCCACTTGAATTTTAATCTCTCGACCAACTCGAAATTAGTACTGAATTGCAATTATCTAATAAACGAAAAAAATCTCGAAAGAATATGCCGAAATTTTGTCAGTCATTTTAATTAAAATGATTATTTTTCAATAATAAAATGAATAAAATAGAATTAATTCATGTCCGGTTGGGTTACAATTGAAATGGAAAAGGTTACAATTGGAATGGAAAACGTTACGTTTAATTGACTTGGAAATGCTTTATACAGAATTTTTATTTGTGAATATATTAGGACCCAGACCTGCACCCTATTTCATAATAAAGTGCATGGGTACAAGTGAGCAAATTACTTACCACGCCTATGATTTACACTCTGAAATGTTGAAATACGATAACATTCAAAATACTTTTATTATAAAAAAGTAAATAAAAAATAATTGAATACAATTATTATTATCTAATGGCCATAAGTAACCTGTAACTTCTAAAAGTAGTATTGAGGAAATACACTATTCTCTAAACTGTCTACTATTATTCCATACATTTCCAACTGTACTTTTACCACTTGTACTGTTGTACTTTATTATGAAATAGGGTCCAGGAACGGATAGATGGGATGTCACCCCTCCCAATAACTGGAAATCCCAAAAAGGGAGACCTTACCGAGTGCAGCAACTGGAGAGGGATCACGCTTCTCTCGATGCCTAGTAAGGTCCTGTCTAGGATTATCCTTAGAAGAATACAGCCCGATATTGATAAATACCTTAGAAGGGAGCAGCACGGCTTTAGGTCGAATCTTTCCTTTATAGATCTAATAGGTACTATTAGGATAATTGTGGAGCAGTCCAGAGAGTAACAGAGTTCCCTCTACCTGGTGTTTGTGGATTTCCTGAAGGCGTTTGACAGCGTGGACCGAGGTAGAATTTTGACCACTCTGAAAAGATGGAAGATCCCAGAAAGGATTATAAAGCTCATCCAGGCAATGTATAGGGAGTTCCAGAGCTGTGTGGCTCACGAAGGGAGCCTCTCCGAATTCTTCTATACCACAAAAGGAGTTAGACAGGGCTGCTTGCTGTCACCTCTATTGTTTATACTCAAGCTGGATAAGGTCAAGAGATAGGATGCAGCAGGAAGGCGACGGGGGATCCAGTTGGGTCTCCATAAGCGACGGGAAGGAGTTGAATATGCGGACGACACATGCGAATTGACCGGCATCCTGGGAAAGATGCAAGACCTGGATCAGGCTGCATGGAGGTATGGATTAGCAATAAATGCATCCAAAACAAAAACAACCAGAATAAAAACAAGAAATGAGGAGCCAATCACGATCCATGGCCAACATCACAAAAGGTGAAGACCTTTCCATACCTTGGAAGTGTAGTGACGAGAGATGGAGGAGCTGACGACGATGTGAAAAGCAGGATCAGAAATGCAAAGGGCGCTATCGCGCAGCTCCGCACTGGGGCGTGCAAAGGAAATTAGTCTGGGCACAAGGCCTCGCATATTTAACTCCAATGTAAAGTCCGTGCTCCTCTATGGCTCAGACCCGATTCATCTCAGGACCCTGCAAAACTTCTGCAATAGATGTTTGAGATCCATCCTGGGAATTTAGGGGGCCAAGAACCATTTCTACTGAAGGACCAAGCAGAGGGGAATAGAAGATGAATTCAGGCTAAGAATCCCTAATAAGAAAATCAATCAATCCCTCAAAAATCTATCAATCCCTAATAAGAAAATAGGGGTGGATCGGGCACACCTTAAGGATGAAAGAAGGCATGGCCCGGGAGGCTCTTGAGAGGAACCCTCAGGGACAGCATCGAGTCGGCAGGCCGAGGAAGACGTGAAGGAGTTATGTCCTGGAAGAGACAAGGAAGCACAATCATACTTGGGAAACCTTCAAAGACATGGCTCCAGACAGAAATTGATGGCGGAACTTCATCAAGGCCCTATGTCCCATGGAGAGATAATAGGGATTAAGTCAAGTAAGTCGTCTTCGCCCGATCCTCAGTGCAGCTAGTCATCCACGGCAATTCGGCTCGACCCGTGGCAAGGGAACCACAGATGCGCTGCTGAGAGTGCGTAGGGACGTGGAGGAGAGGGCGGAGAAATATGTCATGTTGGTGCTCTTCGACATATCCTCCGCCTTCGATAGTGTGTGGTGGCCCTACGTACTCCAACGGCTGCAGGAGATCGACACCCCCAGCAATTTGTACTCGCTCGTTAGTAGTTACCTCAGTAACAGGAGCGTTAAGATCAGAGGTAGCTATTACGAGGTAGAGCGAAGGATTGAAAGAGGTTGTCCGCAGGGCTCTGTCCTGGGTCCGGTCCTGTGGAAGCTTGTCTTCGACCAGCTGCTGGGGAAATTAGAGGAGAGAGGGTTCCTTGCCACGGCCTACGTCGACGACCTGGCGGTCATAGTGGCCGAGAACAGCAGAGCCAGATTGAAGACACAGGCAGAGAGGTGCGCCAGTCTCGTGTCGGAATGGTGCGTGAGGAGGAAGCTGAGCATGGCCGCATCCAAGACCCAGGCCATGCTCGTAAGAGGCTCTACAGACAGGGCTCACCCTGTCATACTGGACATAGATGGCCAGAGAGTGAGGATGGGTGAGGAGGTGACCTACTTAGGAGTGAAGATGAGGAGAAGATTCGACGTCACCCCTCACCTAGACTACCTGAAGGATAGGGTGACCCGGTCTATCAATGGCTTATACAGGATTGGGGGTGCGTTCTGGGGCATCAGGTATCCCGCCACGATGACCATTTACAAAGGTGTGGTCATGGGTATCCTGAGATACGCATCCCCAGCGTGGAGCCAACACCTCACGCAGCTGCAGAGAAGGAGATTGGCCACAATTCAGAGACTGGCTCTGCTTAGGGTCACTAAGGCCTATAGAACGGTGTCGCATGAGGCGGTGCAGGTGCTAGCTGGAGCGATGCCCCTGGACCTCGTCCTCAAGGAGGACAGGATAAAGTACGATGTGAAGAGGCAGGGGCTTGATGCGCTACCGGGGGGACTCCGGGACAGAGTTCGCGAGACCCCTAATGAATGGAAGAGGATATTGAGGGAGGACATTATCGAAGAGTGGAATGGACGGTGGATAGGGAGTCAGAAGGGAGCTACCCTAAGGAAGTTCTTCCCCACCGTCCAAGAAAGGCTGAAGGCGAGATGGATCCTCCCTGATTACTGGGTCTCGCAGATGCTGACAGGGCATGGAGGTTTCCGAGGGAAACTACAGGAACACGGAAAGGACATAGACCCTCGGTGCCCCACCTGTGGAGTCCCTGAAACTGCAGAGCACGTGATCGTGTACTGCACCGCAGTAGAAGGACACCGAGCCAGGTTGTCGAGAAGTACCGGGATGTTCGCCCTCGCCGAGTCGGACTTCTCCCGTCTGATGGAGGAGGAGGCATACCCCTCCTTCAAGAACTTCATATACGGGTGGAAGGAGGTGGTCGGCCCTGAGCACTTCACCCTGGGAAGGGTCAGACCACCCGACGGCGGTGAGCCTCAAGAGATATGATACCGAACGGATGCAGACTGGAGGAGATGGGATCCGGACGGATGCAGTGGACCAGGAGGGCTGGACCAGTATCCGGACGGATGCGGCTGACCAGGAGGGCTGGACGGCACCGGGCGGATCCGGACTGGAACCGGACGGATGCAGAGCGCCGGAAGGGCTGGCCACGCCGCGCGGCAGAGGATAAGGTGCAGCCCTAAGGTGCGCAAGCACGCACCGGGCTGCATCACAGTAGCAGGAAAAAAAAAAAAAAAAAAAAAAAAAAAAAAAATTGTCTCCACAATTAAAAGTTTTCACAATTGTAAAATAAGAACTTTTATAATAAAGTGTTGATTTATGGGAGCAGTGGCATGCGCTATCCCAGCGCACTACCCCACTGCTCCTGAACCCCGTATGCCAGAAATGGCTAGGAAGGGGGAATAAAAAAAAAAAAAAAAAAAAAAAAAAGTCAAGTAAGTCAATCGTTTAGGAACAGGGTTGGGATGTGAGGAACAGTTTTAAGGAGATGATTGGAACCTATTACTATTGCCTTTGTCTTCTCTGCATTAAATTTCAGCTTGTTAGTTACAGTCCACAGTTAGTTACCGTGACTTATTCGATTCAAGTCCTCTTGGAGTTTTATTGTAGCAGATAATAGATCGGAAGGCGGGAAGTACGGGTATATTTGGAAATCATCAGGATAGATATGGTATTGGGAGTGATGGATAAGGAGGGAAGGTCATTAATAGAAATAGCAATGGGGAACAGAGACGAATCCTGAGGGAGACTACAGGAAAGGGGCAGTTTTTTGGATGGGGGTTAATCTGGGATAACTACATATTGTGACCGACCTAAGAGGAAGGATTGGAACCAGCGCATAGAACTGTTGGATGGATGGAGATTTTGTAGTTTGGTAAGGAGGATACTATACGGTTATAATTTCCGCGAACAGCAGAGCCAGACTAATCGGAGATACGGAGAGATGTGCCAGGTAGCGGAATGGTGTGAGAGGCTCGACAGATAGGGTTCACCCTATCAGCCTGAACATAAGAGGAGAACGGGTCCGCCTCGGTGACATACATTGGGATGAAATTCAAGAAGAAATTCGAAGTCACCCCACACCTCGAATACCTCCGAGATAGGGTGACCTACTCCCTGAATGGACTGTCGAGAATAGGGGGTGCATTCTGGGACCTGAGGTACCCGGTTACTAGAACCATCTATAAGGGAGTCGTGCCCGGCATCCTGAGGTATGCAGCCGGGGAGATGCCCTTAGATCTCATCCTGCGAGAGGACACCATCAAAATCGATGTTAAGAGGCAAGGGGTTGATGCAATTCCGGAAGGACTGCAGCAGAGGATAGGTGAGGAGCCTGGGAGGTGGAAGAAGGTGTTGAGGGAGGACTCACTCAATGAGTGGAATAGACGGTGGGTCAATTATGAAAAGGGTGCAACCCTTAAGAAGTTCTTTCCTACCGTCTACTCTAGGCTAGCGGCGAAGTGGGTCCATCCCGATTACTGGTCCTCCCAGATTATGATAGGTCATAGGGGTTTCCGGGAGAATCAGCGGAAGCATGGCAAGAATATCGATCCCAGGTGCCCCACCTGCTGTGTGGCTGATACAGCCGAGCACGCAGTAATATCCTGTACCGCCATGGATGTACATCGAGCCTGGCTATCCAGGAAAACCGGACTGTATGCCTTTAATTTGGGCCTTTAAAATAGGCCGATTTCTCGAGGTTGGTAGAGGAGGAAAATTACCCCTTCTACATGGAATATATAGGAAGGTGGAGAGAGGTCGTGGGTCCCACACATTTCACTCTTGGTAGGGGCCGTCCACCCGAAGAAGAGGAGGCTGCCGCCGCTGAGACAGCCTGAGGAGGAACCGCAGGAAGAAGCTGAAGTCTAGTGGCAGCTCTGGGCAGTGGAGAGAGCAGGCTCAGAGTGGCAAGTCAAAGCCAGTCCTGATTACACGAATAAGGAAGGAAAGACACAAAGGTGCAGCCCCATCAGTAAACGGTGTGCAGCCGTGCACCGGGCTGCACCATAGAATACCCAAATATTGTTCCCATAATTAAAGATACCCTTAAATTATGTATGACAATAATAAATAAATAGTTTAAAAATTAATAAATATATAAAGCAGAGTTTTATTGGCGGTAGTGGCATACGACCATCCCACTGCTGAAACCCCGAATGCCAAAAATAGCCAGGTAGTAATAAAAATAAAAAAAAGGTAAGTAGGATACTACGGTCAACAGTGTCAAATGCTTTGGGGAAATCTAAAAGGATAAGAATAGTTAGTTTTTGGTGTTCAATGGCGGTTTGGAGGTTGTGGGTTATTTGGGGAAAGCCAGACTGGATAGGGTTAATGAGGGAACTAACTGTTCTTCTAGGAAGTCTGAAAGTTGAGTTTGTACAAAGCGGTCCAGCAGTTTTGAAAGGTTAGAGAAGAGAGAAGTAGGACGGAATGGGATTATTTTTATCATTTTTTTGTTTAATCCAACGAGAAAAACCTTATCGTGTTTATTTGTAATGAATGCAAGCGCACATGCCTGGAATGGAGGAGCAAACGGTAGAATCGAGCAGTGGAAATATAGAGAGAAACTTAGATTTAGACATAATTAACAAACTAAACATGACAATAAATTGTGAATGGAAGTGATTAAAATTAATTTCAATATATTAAAAAAAATAAGAATGACAAATAAGACACTGGAAATGTAATTTAAATTTATTGCCTCCTTGTTAAAATCGATAAAGCAATAGACTATCAATCAGGTTTCATTACCACACCATTATCTCATGGTGGACCATTAATGAAATTGTGGCTATAATGAGAAGATTTAAACAGTGGTAATGATATTTTGTACTTTGAGATCCTGCCAGAGTAAAATAATAGAGCTACATCAAAAACTAAAATGCCATTCTATTGGAATTTTTAAAGAGAAAAAGATTAATTAATTTTAAAAACTTCAAAGCAATACTTTAAGAGCAACATTAAGGAGTGGTAATGATCAAAATAGAAATATTCTCCGAACACACATCAATATCATGTGACTGCTGCAGCTGAACTGAAGGAACGCCCATTGGGCAATGAGGGGAATCTAATTTGAAGGGCTGCAACTTGTCACCTAAGGAGAAAATCTCTCGAAAAACACATTCTACTTCCGTGCATGGGTAAAAATCAACAGTATGGTGGTAAGAATAATAAACACTAATGACAAAGTTTGGATTATTCTAAAATCAACAAAATTCAAATAAAACTCATTTTTTAACAGGATGTACCATCAACTTTTGGTGATGGAGCTCATTTTCAGAAAGCAATGGAGTAATTATATTTAATTGTGTTTTTAACACAACAAAACGTGTTCAGAGACACGTGGTGTTAACGAAAATTATCGAAATGTGTCATACGTTTCCCACTTCCCTCTAATGAGCTTCACTGCTTTGATTTTCTTTCATAACGTCAGTTGTATATATTCTAGGGTTATCACCCAGATAAGCAATTTAACAAGGGGTATTTCTTTTTCTGGATTATCTGAGCTAATTTAGTCACATTTAATCCCGTTGTTAACAAGTCTTTTTAAATATACTCAAATTTAAAATTTAGGGAAGCACCTTTCATAACGATTTTTGGTTTTATTTCATTATTGGTCCTTTTCTAAACAAATATTAGAAAAATCCCATCACAATTAGATTGAACTTTCTAAAAATCACAGAGTTTTATGTAATAAAAATAGTTTCACTTCTGTACTTACAGGGAAGTAATATTGGTTGATTTACCTTTATTTCCAAAATTAGTTAGTAGATAAATCCATATCAGATTGAATTTTGGCCCCTGGGGATTCACCAATTGAGTTATTAAGAAATTTAAACTAATAGTTTTGTTGTAACTATATTGATGTAAGAAAGAAAACAATTAGCACCTGCACAGTTAGTGTTCCTATTATTATTGTTAAGGGCCGTTTAGAAGGCAATTAATAATAATAATAATTTGCCGGCAATGTGTGGCAGCAATAGTGTTGCCGACAATGTTGCTGCAATATACGGCAATGTTGTCCAAATATCTACGTAAGGACCATTCATATTGGCTAGTTGCCAAGGTATTGCCGGTGTTGTCCAGAGGGGTAGAATAATATTTCATATTGCCGGGCCATATCGGCCTGTGTCTCGGTAAATCCTAACCTCTCACTCACTTTTTGCGTTTCTCCCTTGCTTATAGAGGCGATTATTTATTATAAAGATTATTTTTTAATTGATTTTTAATATTATTTTATATGAATGGTTATTTCAAAGATTATTTCGTTATTATTATACTACAAAAATTATTTGACTAGAGAATTATTATTCGCTCACATTATTTCAAATAAAGCATACTGTAGGTTGATATTATAACTAAACAATAATTAATAAGCCAAACATTTGAAAGAGCTATAATAATTTTCGTTATTTAAAATAATTACCTAGTTAAATTCATAAAAGAATTCTTCGGGTTATTTTTGTGAAACGAAAAACGAACAAATTTATGACTTTATTTGTTTCAAATCCAGCTTTTATATATACTGAATTTTCATATTACCTCTTTTAATAAATATTAATGAAGCTCTTTAATGCATATTGACTCTTTTAAAACATATCTCTGTAATACATATTAATGAACCTCTCTTAATACATATCTCTTAAATCCACATTAATCCTTATTAGCTCTTTCAATACATGTTAATAAACCTCTTTTAATACATATTACCTCTTTTAGTGCATATCAATTTGGAAAACTTAACAGAACATATAAATACAGATAACATTATTTTATCAACAAATGCAGTCAAATATAGAAATATGATTTATTTTATCTTACTCTTTTGTATATTATCAAGAATATCCCTACAACATCTCATTTTGATATGGCAAATGTAATAAGTATTATGATGTAGTTGAGGTGAGGGTGATAAGAGATAAATTTTGAAAAGTTTCTGAAAATTTGCTCATTTATGTTTTTTAGGGCTGATTACAAATATAAATTTTGACTCCTTAAATTATCCTTTTAGCTTTACTAATTTAGCACTTCATGAAGCTCTTTTAGTACATATCTCTTCAATACATGTTAATGAAGCTCTCTTTTAACACATATTAAATTGGAAAACTTAACAAAGCGTATAAATGCAGATAACATTATTTTATCAACAAATGCATTCAAATATAGGATATGAATCATTTTATCTTATTCTTATTCAAATAATAAATCTTCATGTTATACATAAACTTATTTTTTATATTACATAGAAATTTATATTATATGTTACCTTATCTTACTCGAATTATTTTATGGAGTTAATAGGTGCATATGTCCAGTTGAGGCTATAGCTGCAATAAGCGCTTATAACCCCATGTATTATTTTTGCGGAAAATGTTTTAATCACTTCAATATGATATAAAGAATATCCCTACTACCCTACATCTCATTCCAATTAAGAAATAAATGAAGTTAGTACGACTGCTTTTGTGTCCTTATATACCTGTTGAAGTATTAGCCCTCTGATCCAGTATATAGGAGTTCAGAGGATGAGCTGATTAGTGACAGGGGGAAGATTCTATTTGTATCGATATATAATGTTTAACATGTAAATGTGTATGGCTTAACAGTTCTACCAAATAAATCTGGTCACTTGCAATATTTCTTCGACTAGTTTTCACTTACTTAATACAAATTTATATAATGACATCAGAAGCCTTTACTTTAATTTAAACTTATTGCTGCATTTGAAGTGCCTAGTTTTATTTTATTTTTTTTTTTTTGAGATCTCAAAGTGCAAATATATTTTATTCTACTCAAGCTTATATTAATTTGTTGAACCTTAACATACAACATATTATCAGGCATAGGTAACAGTTTTTTAATAATGAATTTTTCTTAATTTTATATATCAACTCTTAGCTATGTTTTAATAGAGGAATAAATTTTCATTCCAAATTAAAAGCATATTCATAGTATTATAGCTTGTTCTATGCAAGAAGGCCCTTGGAAATGGTGTTCTCCATAAAAAGGGCATAGGGGAAGGTATGCACGCAAGGGACACTTTTTCAATCAGGATTTTTTTTAAATTAGGGTTAGCCCTCTATGATCATTTGAAAAATTCGGTATAACTTTACAAGAGGAGTGCGTTATCACTGGTTCCTCCCAAACTTACCCGAAGGTTGCCGGACTAGCATACTCTAGCACCCTTTGTGCTAACAAACTGCTTTGCATTCAATTGTAACATTCGGGTTCATTGGAATTACTAAAACTATTACTGCTTTAACTTACTCCTAGATATCTACCTTGAGCCCGATGTTGCCCAAGTTCTATGCACAGGAAGGCTACGTTGGGCTGGACATGTGGCACGAATGGGAGGCGAGGAGATGCCAAGGAAGCTGCTGACAGAACAGCTCTTCATGCGAAGACGGAGAGGAAGGCCGAAGCTTCGATGGTCTGATGGAGTGACAAGTGACGCTCGAACTATGCTCAGCACCAGGGACTGGATGGTGGCTGCCAGAGATAGAGACGCTTGGAGGAAGCTGGTTGAGGAGGCCAGGACTCGTCAGCGACTTGTAGCGCCGAATTGATTAATTAATTACTGCTTTGATTAGATATTATTTAAAATTATTAGTGCTATCAACTTCCGCTCATTACGTTTGCCCAAGAAATACCACTGGAAGTCGACAGCACTAACAATTTTAAATAACATGTAATTAAGGCAGTAATACTTCCAATGAATACGAATGTTAAATATGAATACAAAACAGTTAGTTCGCACAAATGGCGCTAGAGTGTGTTAGTCCGGCAACCTTCAGTGAAGTTCGGGAGGAATCAGTGATAACGTGCCCCTCTTGTAAAGTTGTACCAAAAATTCTAATTAAGCTTTAAGTATCTGGCTACTAGCTCCAGACCATAGTAAATGTTTAGCTATATTTAGGATTGGGTAAAAATAAATTAAAAAAAAAAAAAAAAATTGTCCCTGGGTACAAAATGGTGATGTACAAGGAACAAGTAGTGTTGTGCTTATGAACATCACTGAGAAATGCCTTCTTTTAAGTCTTTTGAAAGAAAAACAGTTATTGACTACAATTTTTATTTAGTTAAAATGACATTAGAAACAAGCAGATAATTTTTTTTTTGGAGAACAATAATTTTCAAATTTGATGGTTGTTCATAATTAATAGCTGTGGTTGCTCCAAGGTGGAGTTTACTGGTGCTATAAAATGTTCCAAATAACACAGAAACATATTCTCATTCAACCAACCACTTACAGTTGCCTTTCCTATATAGCCAGGCAGAGTATCTATCAACATGTGGTCTTTAAAATGAACTCGTGGAATAAAAAATAGCGGTGGACTTGAGTTTCCTGTAGCACTAATGCATGCTATCATAGTGATATTGCTGCCACGTTCTGCCGAGGTAATCTGGTCAACTTGCTTAGCTTCTCTCTCAGCTGGTTAAGCCCTTTTTGCTCCTGTCTTATTTTGAGGCATGATATTTTAATTATTTTTTGTTAATAAGGAACAAATAATTTACTCATAAGTAACTTAAATTGTGAGAGCATACTGTACCAAGGAAAGTCACTGTCCCCTGGTACAACTTGTATTCTTGTCCTCTGGTGCATCATTTTTATTTTCCCCAAAAAATCATAATAACTTTTAAAATACGAAACTGATCCATAAAACGTTTTATCATTCCATAGCTAAATAAAACCACTTTAACAAAAAACTATTGTTCTTTATATTAAACAAGTATTGTCAAGATGAAAACTTCATAAGTTGATACAATATTTTTACTCATCAGAATCAAAAATACTTAACCGGCAACTGATGGCTCAGGGAATCCCAGGTTCAGGCTGCAGTCATGTCTGGTAAAAAGCAAAGTTTCCAAGTGGGAGAAAAAAAAAAACCTTTCCCTACAGCATGGAAAAACCCTCCTTGTCCCCTGGTACAACACCTTCCCCGATTAGAAATTATGATGTTTCTTTAACCAAATAAGAATAACATGGCCTTCATTGCTATAAATTTTCAGTGCTGGTTTTAGGAATAACTGATTGGCATAATCAAATGCAATGAGTTGTTGGGCAGCATAGAAATTTTCTGTTTCACTTTCATTAAGTATTTTATCTAATTAGAAGCCCTCTATTGTAAACCTAAATGTTTAGGGTTCTTTTCAACAGAAACAATAGTTCGTTTGTTTTGAATCTGAAACTTCTTTTCTTTGGCACTTTCACTCCACCCCTATTTCTTCAGTCTCTCACACACGTTTGTTTCGTTACCATCTGTTTTATTACGTTTTCTGGAGCGATGGATAAATGGTAAAATGAAAACACTATATACATAACAAAGCAGTATAACCTAGTATAGAACCTCAACCAATAGAAACGAGTCACTGTCTCCATGTGTGGCCCATCTTAACACTATTTTCCGGCAATCTATAGTCGCAAATATTGCTGAGCAATGTTGCCCAACATATGGCCGGAAATATGAAATTTTTAGTGCCCGTGTAAACAGCCCTTTGCAGATAGCACACTTAATTAGCAGAAACTGAAAGCACCTCTAAACATTCAGTCCCTGTATCTCCCCTTATTGCATCATGGGTAAGGGATACCCCCATAGTATTCCCTGATGCAGTGGTAGAATTTAGGAATTTAATGCATCTACTTACCCTAAAGAAGTCTTGAATTTCTACTATTTGAAATCCAAGAATAATTCTGTTATAGAAAGTAATTCTC
This sequence comes from Rhaphigaster nebulosa, assembly GCA_948150685.1. NCBI lineage: Eukaryota > Metazoa > Arthropoda > Insecta > Hemiptera > Pentatomidae > Rhaphigaster > Rhaphigaster nebulosa. The sequence continues at coordinate 3,540,010 of OX411307.1, forward strand.
TCGTTTCTGCACCCACTACCTAAACAATATGACATTTTTTCTTATTTTTTTACATGAGGATTGTAACAGCACCTATACTCTCCTTCATAAATTAAATCTCTTTGTTTACAACTAATAAGCAATCTACAGCATTTTTTGGGATTGAGTGTTAGTCAATATTTTTAACAACACAAGATTTCTTTTTAAATGATTTTGAAAAGTTCAACCCACCATTTTTAAAACTTCCTCTTATTACACTAGTTTAAAAAAAAAAAAAAGTTTTGGTTTTAATATTCATTTTTTTCTGTTAGATTGATTCCACCTTTGATTGAAGAGCTAGACCAAACTTTTGAAACAATTCTATGTTTCATATCTGTACAATTGAGACAAAGAGAGCTTATCCTAATTAATTTATTTCAAAAGATTTAGATAAGGTACAATAGTTTTCATTGTAGTAATGCGACCTATCATTTAAGCAGCCTAAAGATAGATAAGTCCACTAAAGTATATAAAAGAATACATAAAGTGAAATTGCAGGGTTAGCACTCCAGTAATATATTTGAAGAGGCAACATGAGACAGTTGAAATGGGCAAGTAAAATTGCTGAGATAGATTATGAACAATCCTAAAATACCAATCAGGGGTGAACATCCTTGGTCAAGGACTATTTTCATTTTTTATTTTAGAATGCAATGGACCACTTACATAATTTTAGTTTCAGTAAACATTTTTTTTCAATTTCTTCTTTAAACAACAGTCCCCACTATGCCACTATTTGCCACCTTTTCCTCCAAAAAAAAATAAAATTTAAGAACGATGCATTTTATGTTGTAACCTCCTCCTGCCTTAATATTATTATCATTGCATATCATTAATACATGAATGAAATAAAACCGTAAAATGAAAATTACTCAATACAACTTGATTACATAAACAGTTTACAGTTCGCTGAAATGGATTACTAAATAAAACATACAGAATTTTTATATTATTTGAATTCTCTCAATAATTCTGGTGTTGCAGTAGGGTTGTGTATATGTTGATCAAATTATTAGTCCTTAATACTTTTTAAGCTATGTAATCTTTAGTTCTTAAGATGCTATCCTAACCAATAATAGATTGAATAATATTGTAAACTGTAATAAACAGCTTTAACCAATCTTTTATAAAATAACTTTTAAGATATTTACACATTATTATGAATGTTAGAGGTTTGCAGAAGATTTTTTTTACCTCAATCAGAAAGGATTCTCGAATTCGGACTTATCGTAAAAATTACTGGTACAATCTAAAGATTTACCTGCGAACAAGGAGACCCCAGAAGCTCCTGCGAAACAGCAAACACTAGTATACACACAACGGTAAAATTACATAAACAAATGTAAAACACATTCCAGAAACAAAGTGTTATACATTTCCAAATTTACAAAACAATCTCAATAACCATAAGCCAATAACAGAAAACTACCACCACGCCAGCACTGAATGAGAATTCGATACTAAAGCAAAATTAAACATTCTATATGATCGATACTCAAAAGACATCGATATATTATTAACAAACAAATATTAAGCACAATAGCTGAAGATTGACTTAAAATATTATTTCTGTAGCAAATTTAAAAAAAATGCTTTTGATAGCAGTAACAAATAGCCTTAGGTAAATGGTGATCTTTAAGAAGTTTTAACTTCTAATACACTGGATATCGGATATAACGACGTTTCGGTTATAGCCACAAATATTTCCACTCTTAATTCTCAAAGCCTTAGCAATGTATTTTTAATTGGATAAAGCAAACTGCGTTGGATACAATGACTGATCGGTCGTAACGATTCATTTTGATGACCCATCGAAAAATAAAGGATCGGTTTTAGCAACGGCATTCCAGGAGCTCTTAAGGATTTGCAAACAAGAACCCTAATTTTTCCAAGAATGTTTCTTTTACTTTATACCCATGTTTTGAAAGAGGGGTAGATTCATTTCCGTTCAGTGAAGTGTTTACTGTTTAGTTTTATTATTTCCTTTGAAAGCGGTGCATTATGTCTAAAAGACAACCTTTCGTTGTGGAGAAGTTTCATATTTGCTTCCATTTTTGAAAATTTTGGGAGGAACATCAGTTTTGCAAAAGAATTAAACATTCAAAAAAAGAATTAAAAAGTCAATCATCAATTTGGAAAAATAGGACCATGATTCTAGATCTTATTGAAAAAGGGAATTCAGTAAACATTAAGAAACACCGCCATTCTACCCATGAAGAAATCGATAAGCTATTGCTGAAATGTTTTAAATCCAAAAAAGCCATTAAATTATTCTTCTCTCTGGTCCCTGTATATATTTAATAAAATTCATATTTCACATTTACAGAGTAATGAAATGAAATGAAAATAAATATTATTCTAGGATTTTTAGCTCCTTTAGAACGTCAGAAATATGCAATACTTGTACAATTTGTCTAGCTTGCAATGAATAATTAAGAAACAGTTAAATTATAAAATAAAATTCAGGAGTGAGGTAAACCGGGGTAAGTGGAACAGTCCGCTTCCATTCCAACAGGAAAGAGGTAAACTAAGCAAATTAAACCTGGTGCCATCCGGGTCCAATTTCATAATTAAATACAAAAGTACAAGTGCAAGTAGACCTACACATGATTTACTACACATATTACGCTCTGAAATGTTGAAACAGTAAAATTTCAAAAGGTGAAGTAAATAAAACAGAGCACGTACTTATTCCTCAAAAAACTGAGCAGGCGTTCTGATTCGATGTGAGCAATTAGAAGTTACATAATGGAATACTTAAATTATCTATTATTGTTTACTTAAACCCGATTTTCGTTCAAAACTAATTTTCTTTATTATTATTTCAAATTCTTTTAATTATTATTTTACTAAGTGTATGAAGCACGTGCTCCACAAATATGGACTGATTATTGATTCGGAGTACCTGCTCACCTTTTTAAGGGTATAAAACGTGAGAATGCATGCTATGGAGCAGATATTTAGTAAAATATGGAGTCTACAAAAGAGTAGATCGCATTTTACTGAGTATCTGCTCACCACATAGCATGACCTAATGCATGAAGTGTATGGAACACGTGCTTCACAATTACAGACTGATTATTGATTCGAAGTACCTGCTCAACTTTCTAAAACGTGCATGCTATGTGAGCGGGTACTCATGCTGGGTAAAATGCCGATCTAGTCTTTCGTAGACTTAACATTTTACTGAGTACCTATTCAGATAGCGTGCATTCTCACGTTTTATTCACTTAAAACCGTTAGTAGGGACTCTGAATCAATTGTCAGTCCATATTTGTGGAGCACGTGTTCCATACACGTAGTAAAATAATAATTAAAAGAATTATAAAATAATAATAAAGAAAATTAGTTTTGAACGAAAATCGGTTTTAAATAAATAATAATAGAGTGTTTAAGTATTGTGTAACTTCGGTTTATTCAACTCGAACCAGAGCACCTGCTCAGTATTTTGAGGAATGAGTACGTACCCAGTGTTATTCATTTCACTTATTCTCACGTTTTATTCACTTAGAAAGTTAAGCAGGTTCTCCGAATCAATAATCAGTCCATATTTATGGAGTACGTACTCCATACACTTAATAAAATAATAATTAAAATAATTGTAAAATAATAACAAAGAAAATTAGTTTTGAAACATAATCGGTTTTAAATAAATAATAATAGAGTATTTAAGTATTTCATTGAGTAAGTTCTATTTGTTCTCATCGAACCAGAGCACTTGTTCAGATTTTTGAGGAATGAGTAAGTGCTCAGTTTTATTTAATTCACCTGCACTGTGTCATATGCATGGTAAATTATACTTCTACTCGTACTTGCTCTTTTGAGTTTTATCATGAAATATGGCTCAGGTGTAACTCACCAGTTAATAAAATGGAGTGAAAATGGTCGTGGACGGTGGGGCGATTGAAACCAAACACATGTTTTTGCTTCTAAATCAACCAGTGTGTGCTCCTACTGATCTTGGCATCTAATGGTCTTGGCATGTGTCGTTAACGACTTTTACTGTACCTATTCCAACGCGTTCCGCTAAAGGGAACTGTTCTAAATTACCGATACCATTCCATTACCGTTACTCAAGAATCAACAACCCCCCCCCCCCTCCTCCCTCCAAAAAAAAGCACTATTTAACTTCTTTTAATGACAGCTAGCCTTTCATTACCTTAATCAGACAATTTAGTACACTTTACAATATAGTCACCTTATCAGTAGCGATCACCACTCTCTACCGCCATTTGTGATAACTAAAGGTAGACTTTCGCTGATACTGCCCGCGGTTGCGGCCGGCAAAGTTTACGGGCAGTTTACTACTACTTTGACTGAATAGGTAGGGACATATTTCGCTGATACTGCCCGGTAATCTAGATTTGGCATAATACGATTGGCAAGCTCTGCCAGTCGCAACCGCGGGCAGTACCAGCGAAAGTCCACCTTAACTGCTTTCTATTCAATTTTAAAATTTGTATTCATTGGAATTATTAAAATGATTACTACTTTAATTAGATGTTATTTAAAATTACTTGGAATGTCGACTTCCGGTGATCTGGGAAAGTTGTACTGAAAGCAGTAATAATTTAAATTATGGTAAAGATCCAACCTCGACTTAAAAGGACCCGTTTATTTTTTGAGCGGAAGTCGACAGCTGTGATCTAAATGTAGACTTTCGCGAAGCGCAATCGAAAATACGATGGTAAATTTGGAAAAAGCGTCCTTAAAAACCTAATATACGATAACTATACCGAAGAATTTTGCGAACAAATAATTAATTAGAAACACTCGTTGCCGAATAAAATTTCAATAGTAAATTCAACATGCGCAACTCCGAAGAACTAATGAATGATCAATAAGTTGATGAATTCCAGAACCTCCCTCCCCTCCAACAAAAATTTTCATGTAAAACCGGATTTTCATGTAAAATAAAAAGCTAAATATGTACATATATGTGCAATTATATTTTTCCAAATATGTAGTAAAATATGAGATATATTTAAAAATAAAAATCCTGAATGCTGATAAAATTAAAAAAAAATAAAGAAATAGACAAACATTTAAGAAAACACTGGCAAAATAATTAACATTTAAAATTATGTAATAATTCAAGTGACCAAATTTATAAATGAAATAAAACTTGAAGTATGTACATATGCATGTATCGATTTTTTCATAAATTAATGAGAATATAGAAACAATAAAATAAAATCGAAACTTTTACTTCTCAAATTTTTTTCGAAATTATAAACATTTTTAAATTTTCAAATATATTTTTATTTTTTTTAAATTACATTTAAAAATGTAACTTTTTCACAGAGCTATCACAAGTACTAAAAATCTGGTGCGTTGCGCGCATCACACAACTTTCCCTTACCGCCCTACAATAATTATCTTTTTAATATAATTCTAAAGAGTTCACATAAACAATACTTGAAATAAACTCAGCAGCATTCAATTCTTCTCCCACTTAAGTATAATAAAATAATTTTTAAAACAATTTTAGTACAACAATTCTGTACACTACCTCTATATTTTAACTTTGTCAAGTTGCAAATATATGTTAAAAGTTGCTGGTTTAGTTTCTATGGAAACATTTTCTTTCCATTAAATAATGAGATAGTAGAAATAATTAAGTTAATTTCCGTTTTTGTATTCTTAAATTACTTTGTTACAGAGCGAATTGTTTACAACAGATTGGCGGATTGGTGGGATGAGGTTCGGTCGCATCTATCTCCTTTCGGATGCGCTCGGTTATCCATCTATTTTATGCTCCTCGTAAAATGCACTGTATCTTTGCTAATACTGGTCCGATTTTGATGATTTTTTTTTTTTTTTTTTTTAGATGCTTTAATAACCTTTCATATCATTCTGTACATAATTTACTATAAATTACATACTTTTTAAGCCATGTGAAAATAAAATATTCTTTTCTTCATAACTTTTTTTCCTGCATTTTCTCGGTGATTTACTACATAAATGAAAAGTTAAAGGCCTTTTTGAAGAATAATTTAGGCAAGTTTCATCAAAATCGTTAGAGCCGTTTTCGAGAAAATTGTAAACAATTGTAGTATCCATGATATAATTACCATTTCAGGTTAGTCCGATGTATCTTTGCTAATACTGGTCCGATTTTGATGATTTTTTTTTTTTTTTTTTAGATACTTTAATAACCTTTCATATCATTCTGTACATAATTTACTATAAATTACATACTTTTTAAGCCATGTGAAAATAAAATATTCTTTTCTTCATAACTTTTTTTCCTGCATTTTCTCGGTGATTTACTACATAAATGAAAAGTTAAAGGCCTTTTTGAAGAATAATTTAGGCAAGTTTTATCAAAATCGTTTGAGCCGTTTTCGAGAAAATTGTAAACAATTGTAATATCCCTGATATAATTACCATTTCAGGTTAGTCCGATGTATCTTTGCTAATACTGGTCCGATTTTGATGATTTTTTTTTTTTTTTTTAGATACCTTAATAACCTTTCATATCATTCTGTACATAATTTACTATAAATTACATACTTTTTAAGCCATGTGAAAATAAAATATTCTTTTCTTCATAACTTTTTTTCCTGCATTTTCTCGGTGATTTACTACATAAATGAAAAGTTAAAGGCCTTTTTGAAGAATAATTTAGGCAAGTTTCATCAAAATCGTTAGAGCCGTTTTCGAGAAAATTGTAAACAATTGTAATATCCATGATATAATTACCATTTCAGGTTAGTCCGATGTATCTTTGCTAATACTGGTCCGATTTTGATGATTTTTTTTTTTTTTTTTTGATACTTTAATAACCTTTCATATCATTCTGTACATAATTTACTATAAATTACATACTTTTTAAGCCATGTGAAAATAAAATATTCTTTTCTTCATAACTTTTTTTCCTGCATTTTCTCGGTGATTTACTACATAAATGAAAAGTTAAAGGCCTTTTTGAAGAATAATTTAGGCAAGTTTCATCAAAATCGTTAGAGCCGTTTTCGAGAAAATTGTAAACAATTGTAATATCAATGATATAATTACCATTTCAGGTTAGTCCGATGCGCTGTATCTTTGCTAATACTGGTCCGATTTTGATGATTTTTTTTTTTTTTAAATACTTTAATAACCTTTCATATCATTCTGTACATAATTTACTATAAATTACATACTTTTTAAGCCATGTGAAAATAAAATATTCTTTTCTTCATAACTTTTTTTCCTGCATTTTCTCGGTGATTTACTACATAAATGAAAAGTTAAAGGCCTTTTTGAAGAATAATTTAGGCAAGTTTCATCAAAATCGTTTGAGCCGTTTTCGAGAAAATTGTAAACAATTGTAATATCCCTGATATAATTACCATTTCAGGTTAGTCCGATGTATCTTTGCTAATACTGGTCCGATTTTGATGATTTTTTTTTTTTTTTTTTTAGATACTTTAATAACCTTTCATATCATTCTGTACATAATTTACTATAAATTACATACTTTTTAAGCCATGTGAAAATAAAATATTCTTTTCTTCATAACTTTTTTTCCTGCATTTTCTCGGTGATTTACTACATAAATGAAAAGTTAAAGGCCTTTTTGAAGAATAATTTAGGCAAGTTTCATCAAAATCGTTAGAGCCGTTTTCGAGAAAATTGTAAACAATTGTAATATCCATGATATAATTACCATTTCAGGTTAGTCCGATGTATCTTTGCTAATACTGGTCCGATTTTGATGATTTTTTTTTTTTTTTTTTGATACTTTAATAACCTTTCATATCATTCTGTACATAATTTACTATAAATTACATACTTTTTAAGCCATGTGAAAATAAAATATTCTTTTCTTCATAACTTTTTTTCCTGCATTTTCTCGGTGATTTACTACATAAATGAAAAGTTAAAGGCCTTTTTGAAGAATAATTTAGGCAAGTTTCATCAAAATCGTTAGAGCCGTTTTCGAGAAAATTGTAAACAATTGTAATATCCATGATATAATTACCATTTCAGGTTAGTCCGATGCGCTGTATCTTTGCTAATACTGGTCCGATTTTGATGATTTTTTTTTTTTTTTTTAGATACTTTAATAACCTTTCATATCATTCTGTACATAATTTACTATAAATTACATACTTTTTAAGCCATGTGAAAATAAAATATTCTTTTCTTCATAACTTTTTTTCCTGCATTTTCTCGGTGATTTACTACATAAATGAAAAGTTAAAGGCCTTTTTGAAGAATAATTTAGGCAAGTTTCATCAAAATCGTTAGAGCCGTTTTCGAGAAAATTGTAAACAATTGTAATATCCATGATATAATTACCATTTCAGGTTAGTCCGATGCGCTGTATCTTTGCTAATACTGGTCCGATTTTGATGATTTTTTTTTTTTTTTTTTAGATACTTTAATAACCTTTCATATCATTCTGTACATAATTTACTATAAATTACATACTTTTTAAGTCATGTGAAAATAAAATATTCTTTTCTTCATAACTTTTTTTCCTGCATTTTCTCGGTGATTTACTACATAAATGAAAAGTTAAAGGCCTTTTTGAAGAATAATTTAGGCAAGTTTCATCAAAATCGTTAGAGCCGTTTTCGAGAAAATTGTAAACAATTGTAATATCTCTGATATAATTACCATTTCAGGTTAGTCCGATGCGCTGTATCTTTGCTAATACTGGTCCGATTTTGATGATTTTTTTTTTTTTTTTTTAGATACTTTAATAACCTTTCATATCATTCTGTACATAATTTACTATAAATTACATACTTTTTAAGCCATGTGAAAATAAAATATTCTTTTCTTCATAACTTTTTTTCCTGCATTTTCTCGGTGATTTACTACATAAATGAAAAGTTAAAGGCCTTTTTGAAGAATAATTTAGGCAAGTTTCATCAAAATCGTTAGAGCCGTTTTCGAGAAAATTGTAAACAATTGTAATATCCATGATATAATTACCATTTCAGGTTAGTCCGATGCGCAGTATCTTTGCTAATACTGGTCCGATTTTGATGATTTTTTTTTTTTTTTTAGATACTTTAATAACCTTTCATATCATTCTGTACATAATTTACTATAAATTACATACTTTTTAAGCCATGTGAAAATAAAATATTCTTTTCTTCATAACTTTTTTTCCTGCATTTTCTCGGTGATTTACTACATAAATGAAAAGTTAAAGGCCTTTTTGAAGAATAATTTAGGCAAGTTTCATCAAAATCGTTAGAGCCATTTCGAGAAAATTGTAAACAATTGTAATATCAATGATATAATTACCATTTCAGGTTCGTCCGATGCGCTGTATCTTTGCTAATACTGCTCCGATTTTGATGATTTTTTTTTTTTTTAAATACTTTAATAACCTTTCATATCATTCTGTACATAATTTACTATAAATTACATACTTTTTAAGCCAAGTGAAAATAAAATATTCTTTTCTTCATAACTTTTTTTCCTGCATTTTCTCGGTGATTTACTACATAAATGAAAAGTTAAAGGCCTTTTTGAAGAATAATTTAGGCAAGTTTCATCAAAATCGTTTGAGCCGTTTTCGAGAAAATTGTAAACAATTGTAATATCCCTGATATAATTACCATTTCAGGTTAGTCCGATGTATCTTTGCTAATACTGGTCCGATTTTGATGATTTTTTTTTTTTTTTTTTAGATACTTTAATAACCTTTCATATCATTCTGTACATAATTTACTATAAATTACATACTTTTTAAGCCATGTGAAAATAAAATATTCTTTTCTTCATAACTTTTTTTCCTGCATTTTCTCGGTGATTTACTACATAAATGAAAAGTTAAAGGCCTTTTTGAAGAATAATTTAGGCAAGTTTCATCAAAATCGTTAGAGCCGTTTTCGAGAAAATTGTAAACAATTGTAATATCCATGATATAATTACCATTTCAGGTTAGTCCGATGTATCTTTGCTAATACTGGTCCGATTTTGATGATTTTTTTTTTTTTTTTTTGATACTTAATAACCTTTCATATCATTCTGTACATAATTTACTATAAATTACATACTTTTTAAGCCATGTGAAAATAAAATATTCTTTTCTTCATAACTTTTTTTCCTGCATTTTCTCGGTGATTTACTACATAAATGAAAAGTTAAAGGCCTTTTTGAAGAATAATTTAGGCAAGTTTCATCAAAATCGTTAGAGCCGTTTTCGAGAAAATTGTAAACAATTGTAATATCAATGATATAATTACAATTTCAGGTTAGTCCGATGCGCTGTATCTTTGCAAATACTGGTCCGATTTTGATGATTTTTTTTTTTTTTTAAATACTTTAATAACCTTTCATATCATTCTGTACATAATTTACTATAAATTACATACTTTTTAAGCCATGTGAAAATAAAATATTCTTTTCTTCATAACTTTTTTTCCTGCATTTTCTCGGTGATTTACTACATAAATGAAAAGGCCTTTTTGAAGAATAATTTAGGCAAGTTTCATCAAAATCGTTAGAGCCGTTTTCGAGAAAATTGTAAACAATTGTAATATCAATGATATAATTACAATTTCAGGTTAGTCCGATGCGCTGTATCTTTGCTAATACTGGTCCGATTTTGATGATTTTTTTTTTTTTTAAATACTTTAATAACCTTTCATATCATTCTGTACATAATTTACTATAAATTACATACTTTTTAAGCCATGTGAAAATAAAATATTCTTTTCTTCATAACTTTTTTTCCTGCATTTTCTCGGTGATTTACTACATAAATGAAAAGTTAAAGGCCTTTTTGAAGAATAATTTAGGCAAGTTTCATCAAAATCGTTAGAGCCGTTTTCGAGAAAATTGTAAACAATTGTAATATCCATGATATAATTACCATTTCAGGTTAGTCCGATGCGCAGTATCTTTGCTAATACTGGTCCGATTTTGATGATTTTTTTTTTTTTTTAGATACTTTAATAACCTTTCATATCATTCTGTACATAATTTACTATAAATTACATACTTTTTAAGCCATGTGAAAATAAAATATTCTTTTCTTCATAACTTTTTTTCCTGCATTTTCTCGGTGATTTACTACATAAATGAAAAGTTAAAGGCCTTTTTGAAGAATAATTTAGGCAAGTTTCATCAAAATCGTTAGAGCCGTTTTCGAGAAAATTGTAAACAATTGTAATATCCCTGATATAATTACCATTTCAGGTTAGTCCGATGCGCTGTATCTTTGCTAATACTGGTCCGATTTTGATGATTTTTTTTTTTTTTTTTTAGATACTTTAATAACCTTTCATATCATTCTGTACATAATTTACTATAAATTACATACTTTTTAAGCCATGTGAAAATAAAATATTCTTTTCTTCATAACTTTTTTTCCTGCATTTTCTCGGTGATTTACTACATAAATGAAAAGTTAAAGGCCTTTTTGAAGAATAATTTAGGCAAGTTTCATCAAAATCGTTAGAGCCGTTTTCGAGAAAATTGTAAACAATTGTAATATCCCTGATATAATTACCATTTCAGGTTAGTCCGATGCGCTGTATCTTTGCTAATACTGGTCCGATTTTGATGATTTTTTTTTTTTTTTTTTTAGATACTTTAATAACCTTTCATATCATTCTGTACATAATTTACTATAAATTACATACTTTTTAAGCCATGTGAAAATAAAATATTCTTTTCTTCATAACTTTTTTTCCTGCATTTTCTCGGTGATTTACTACATAAATGAAAAGTTAAAGGCCTTTTTGAAGAATAATTTAGGCAAGTTTCATCAAAATCGTTAGAGCCGTTTTCGAGAAAATTGTAAACAATTGTAATATCCATGATATAATTACCATTTCAGGTTAGTCCGATGCGCTGTATCTTTGCTAATACTCGTCCGATTTTGATGATTTTTTTTTTTTTTTTTTTAGATACCTTAATAACCTTTCATATCATTCTGTACATAATTTACTATAAATTACATACTTTTTAAGCCATGTGAAAATAAAATATTCTTTTCTTCATAACTTTTTTTCCTGCATTTTCACGGTGATTTACTACATAAATGAAAAGTTAAAGGCCTTTTTGAAGAATAATTTAGGCAAGTTTCATCAAAATCGTTAGAGCCGTTTTCGAGAAAATTGTAAACAATTGTAATATCCATGATATAATTACCATTTCAGGTTAGTCCGATGTATCTTTGTTAATACTGGTCCGATTTTGATGATTTTTTTTTTTTTTTTTGATACTTTAATAACCTTTCATATCATTCTGTACATAATTTACTATAAATTACATACTTTTTAAGCCATGTGAAAATAAAATATTCTTTTCTTCATAACTTTTTTTCCTGCATTTTCTCGGTGATTTACTACATAAATGAAAAGTTAAAGGCCTTTTTGAAGAATAATTTAGGCAAGTTTCATCAAAATCGTTAGAGCCGTTTTCGAGAAAATTGTAAACAATTGTAATATCCATGATATAATTACCATTTCAGGTTAGTCCGATGTATCTTTGCTAATACTGGTCCGATTTTGATGATTTTTTTTTTTTTTTTGATACTTTAATAACCTTTCATATCATTCTGTACATAATTTACTATAAATTATATACTTTTTAAGCCATGTGAAAATAAAATATTCTTTTCTTCATAACTTTTTTTCCTGCATTTTCTCGGTGATTTACTACATAAATGAAAAGTTAAAGGCCTTTTTGAAGAATAATTTAGGCAAGTTTCACCAAAATCGTTAGAGCCGTTTTCGAGAAAATTGTAAACAATTGTAATATCCATGATATAATTACCATTTCAGGTTAGTCCGATGCGCAGTATCTTTGCTAATACTGGTCCGATTTTGATGATTTTTTTTTTTTTTTTAGATACTTTAATAACCTTTCATATCATTCTGTACATAATTTACTATAAATTACATACTTTTTAAGCCATGTGAAAATAAAATATTCTTTTCTTCATAACTTTTTTTCCTGCATTTTCTCGGTGATTTACTACATAAATGAAAAGTTAAAGGCCTTTTTGAAGAATAATTTAGGCAAGTTTCATCAAAATCGTTAGAGCCGTTTTCGAGAAAATTGTAAACAATTGTAATATCCCTGATATAATTACCATTTCAGGTTAGTCCGATGCGCTGTATCTTTGCTAATACTGGTCCGATTTTGATGATTTTTTTTTTTTTTTTTAGATACTTTAATAACCTTTCATATCATTCTGTACATAATTTACTATAAATTACATACTTTTTAAGCCATGTGAAAATAAAATATTCTTTTCTTCATAACTTTTTTTCCTGCATTTTCTCGGTGATTTACTACATAAATGAAAAGTTAAAGGCCTTTTTGAAGAATAATTTAGGCAAGTTTCATCAAAATCGTTAGAGCCGTTTTCGAGAAAATTGTAAACAATTGTAATATCCATGATATAATTACCATTTCAGGTTAGTCCGATGCGCTGTATCTTTGCTAATACTGGTCCGATTTTGATGATTTTTTTTTTTTTTTTTTAGATACTTTAATAACCTTTCTTATCATTCTGTACATAATTTATTATAAATTACATACTTTTTAAGCCATGTGAAAATAAAATATTCTTTTCTTCATAACTTTTTTTCCTGCATTTTCTCGGTGATTTACTACATAAATGAAAAGTTAAAGGCCTTTTTGAAGAATAATTTAGGCAAGTTTCATCAAAATCGTTAGAGCCGTTTTCGATAAAATTGTAAACAATTGTAATATCCCTGATATAATTACCATTTCAGGTTAGTCCGATGCGCTGTATCTTTGCTAATACTGGTCCGATTTTGATGATTTTTTTTTTTTTTTTTTAGATACTTTAATAACCTTTCATATCATTCTGCACATAATTTACTATAAATTACATACTTTTTAAGCCATGTGAAAATAAAATATTCTTTTCTTCATAACTTTTTTTCCTGCATTTTCTCGGTGATTTACTACATAAATGAAAAGTTAAAGGCCTTTTTGAAGAATAATTCAAGCATGTTTCATCAAAATCGTTTGAGCCGTTTTCGAGAAAATTGTAAACAATTGTAATATCCCTGATATAATTACCATTTCAGGTTAGTCCGATGCGCTGTATCTTTGCTAATACTGGTCCGATTTTGATGATTTTTTTTTTTTTTTTTAGATACTTTAATAACCTTTCATATCATTCTGTACATAATTTACTATAAATTACATACTTTTTAAGCCATGTGAAAATAAAATATTCTTTTCTTCATAACTTTTTTTCCTGCATTTTCTCGGTGATTTACTACATAAATGAAAAGTTAAAGGCCTTTTTGAAGAATAATTTAGGCAAGTTTCATCAAAATCGTTAGAGCCGTTTTCGAGAAAATTGTAAACAATTGTAATATCCATGATATAATTACCATTTCAGGTTAGTCCGATGCGCAGTATCTTTGCTAATACTGGTCCGATTTTGATGATTTTTTTTTTTTTTTTTTTTTTTAGATACTTTAATAACCTTTCATATCATTCTGTACATAATTTACTATAAATTACATACTTTTTAAGCCATGTGAAAATAAAATATTCTTTTCTTCATAACTTTTTTTCCTGCATTTTCTCGGTGATTTACTACATAAATGAAAAGTTAAAGGCCTTTTTGAAGAATAATTTAGGCAAGTTTCATCAAAATCGTTAGAGCCGTTTTCGAGAAAATTGTAAACAATTGTAATATCCATGATATAATTACCATTTCAGGTTAGTCCGATGTATCTTTGCTAATACTGGTCCGATTTTGATGACTTTTTTTTTTTTTTTTTAGATACTTTAATAACCTTTCATATCATTCTGTACATAATTTACTATAAATTACATACTTTTTAAGCCATGTGAAAATAAAATATTCTTTTCTTCATAACTTTTTTTCCTGCATTTTCTCGGTGATTTACTACATAAATGAAAAGTTAAAGGCCTTTTTGAAGAATAATATAGGCAAGTTTCATCAAAATCGTTAGAGCCGTTTTCGAGAAAATTGTAAACAATTGTAATATCCATGATATAATTACCATTTCAGGTTAGTCCGATGTATCTTTGCTAATACTGGTCCGATTTTGATGACTTTTTTTTTTTTTTTTTAGATACTTTAATAACCTTTCATATCATTCTGTACATAATTTACTATAAATTACATACTTTTTAAGCCATGTGAAAATAAAATATTCTTTTCTTCATAACTTTTTTTCCTGCATTTTCTCGGTGATTTACTACATAAATGAAAAGTTAAAGGCCTTTTGAAGAATAATTAAGGCAAGTTTCATCAAAATCGTTTGAGCCGTTTTCGAGAAAATTGTAAACAATTGTAATATCCCTGATATAATTACCATTTCAGGTTAGTCCGATGTATCTTTGCTAATACTGGTCCGATTTTGATGATTTTTTTTTTTTTTTTTAGATACCTTAATAACCTTTCATATCATTCTGTACATAATTTACTATAAATTACATACTTTTTAAGCCATGTGAAAATAAAATATTCTTTTCTTCATAACTTTTTTTCCTGCATTTTCTCGGTGATTTACTACATAAATGAAAAGTTAAAGGCCTTTTTGAAGAATAATTTAGGCAAGTTTCATCAAAATCGTTAGAGCCGTTTTCGAGAAAATTGTAAACAATTGTAATATCCATGATATAATTACCATTTCAGGTTAGTCCGATGTATCTTTGCTAATACTGGTCCGATTTTGATGATTTTTTTTTTTTTTTTGATACTTAAATAACCTTTCATATCATTCTGTACATAATTTACTATAAATTACATACTTTTTAAGCCATGTGAAAATAAAATATTCTTTTCTTCATAACTTTTTTTCCTGCATTTTCTCGGTGATTTACTACATAAATGAAAAGTTAAAGGCCTTTTTGAAGAATAATTTAGGCAAGTTTCATCAAAATCGTTAGAGCCGTTTTCGAGAAAATTGTAAACAATTGTAATATCAATGATATAATTACCATTTCAGGTTAGTCCGATGCGCTGTATCTTTGCTAATACTGGTCCGATTTTGATGATTTTTTTTTTTTTTAAATACTTTAATAACCTTTCATATCATTCTGTACATAATTTACTATTAATTACATACTTTTTAAGCCATGTGAAAATAAAATATTCTTTTCTTCCTAACTTTTTTTCCTGCATTTTCTCGGTGATTTACTACATAAATGAAAAGTTAAAGGCCTTTTTGAAGAATAATTTAGGCAAGTTTCATCAAAATCGTTTGAGCCGTTTTCGAGAAAATTGTAAACAATTGTAATATCCCTGATATAATTACCATTTCAGGTTAGTCCGATGTATCTTTGCTAATACTGGTCCGATTTTGATGATTTTTTTTTTTTTTTTTTAGATACTTTAATAACCTTTCATATCATTCTGTACATAATTTACTATAAATTACATACTTTTTAAGCCATGTGAAAATAAAATATTCTTTTCTTCATAACTTTTTTTCCTGCATTTTCTCGGTGATTTACTACATAAATGAAAAGTTAAAGGCCTTTTTGAAGAATAATTTAGGCAAGTTTCATCAAAATCGTTAGAGCCGTTTTCGAGAAAATTGTAAACAATTGTAATATCCATGATATAATTACCATTTCAGGTTAGTCCGATGTATCTTTGCTAATACTGGTCCGATTTTGATGATTTTTTTTTTTTTTTTTTGATACTTTAATAACCTTTCATATCATTCTGTACATAATTTACTATAAATTACATACTTTTTAAGCCATGTGAAAATAAAATATTCTTTTCTTCATAACTTTTTTTCCTGCATTTTCTCGGTGATTTACTACATAAATGAAAAGTTAAAGGCCTTTTTGAAGAATAATTTAGGCAAGTTTCATCAAAATCGTTTGAGCCGTTTTCGAGAAAATTGTAAACAATTGTAATATCCCTGATATAATTACCATTTCAGGTTAGTCCGATGTATCTTTGCTAATACTGGTCCGATTTTGATGATTTTTTTTTTTTTTTTTTAGATACCTTAATAACCTTTCATATCATTCTGTACATAATTTACTATAAATTACATACTTTTTAAGCCATGTGAAAATAAAATATTCTTTTCTTCATAACTTTTTTTCCTGCATTTTCTCGGTGATTTACTACATAAATGAAAAGTTAAAGGCCTTTTTGAAGAATAATTTAGGCAAGTTTCATCAAAATCGTTAGAGCCGTTTTCGAGAAAATTGTAAACAATTGTAATATCCATGATATAATTACCATTTCAGGTTAGTCCGATGTATCTTTGCTAATACTGGTCCGATTTGATGATTTTTTTTTTTTTTTTTTAGATACTTTAATAACCTTTCATATCATTCTGTACATAATTTACTATAAATTACATACTTTTTAAGCCATGTGAAAATAAAATATTCTTTTCTTCATAACTTTTTTTCCTGCATTTTCTCGGTGATTTACTACATAAATGAAAAGTTAAAGGCCTTTTTGAAGAATAATTTAGGCAAGTTTCATCAAAATCGTTAGAGCCGTTTTCGAGAAAATTGTAAACAATTGTAATATCCATGATATAATTACCATTTCAGGTTAGTCCGATGTATCTTTGCTAATACTGGTCCGATTTTGATGATTTTTTTTTTTTTTTTTGATACTTTAATAACCTTTCATATCATTCTGTACATAATTTACTATAAATTACATACTTTTTAAGCCATGTGAAAATAAAATATTCTTTTCTTCATAACTTTTTTTCCTGCATTTTCTCGGTGATTTACTACATAAATGAAAAGTTAAAGGCCTTTTTGAAGAATAATTTAGGCAAGTTTCATCAAAATCGTTTGAGCCGTTTTCGAGAAAATTGTAAACAATTGTAATATCCCTGATATAATTACCATTTCAGGTTAGTCCGATGTATCTTTGCTAATACTGGTCCGATTTTGATGATTTTTTTTTTTTTTTTTTAGATACCTTAATAACCTTTCATATCATTCTGTACATAATTTACTATAAATTACATACTTTTTAAGCCATGTGAAAATAAAATATTCTTTTCTTCATAACTTTTTTTCCTGCATTTTCTCGGTGATTTACTACATAAATGAAAAGTTAAAGGCCTTTTTGAAGAATAATTTAGGCAAGTTTCATCAAAATCGTTAGAGCCGTTTTCGAGAAAATTGTAAACAATTGTAATATCCATGATATAATTACCATTTCAGGTTAGTCCGATGTATCTTTGCTAATACTGGTCCGATTTTGATGATTTTTTTTTTTTTTTTTTGATACTTTAATAACCTTTCATATCATTCTGTACATAATTTACTATAAATTACATACTTTTTAAGCCATGTGAAAATAAAATATTCTTTTCTTCATAACTTTTTTTCCTGCATTTTCTCGGTGATTTACTACATAAATGAAAAGTTAAAGGCCTTTTTGAAGAATAATTTAGGCAAGTTTCATCAAAATCGTTAGAGCCGTTTTCGAGAAAATTGTAAACAATTGTAATATCCATGATATAATTACCATTTCAGGTTAGTCCGATGTATCTTTGCTAATACTGGTCCGATTTTGATGATTTTTTTTTTTTTTTTAGATACTTTAATAACCTTTCATATCATTCTGTACATAATTTACTATAAATTACATACTTTTTAAGCCATGTGAAAATAAAATATTCTTTTCTTCATAACTTTTTTTCCTGCATTTTCTCGGTGATTTACTACATAAATGAAAAGTTAAAGGCCTTTTGAAGAATAATTTAGGCAAGTTTCATCAAAATCGTTAGAGCCGTTTTCGAGAAAATTGTAAACAATTGTAATATCCATGATATAATTACCATTTCAGGTTAGTCCGATGCGCTGTATCTTTGCTAATACTGGTCCGATTTTGATGATTTTTTTTTTTTTTTTAGATACTTTAATAACCTTTCATATCATTCTGTACATAATTTACTATAAATTACATACTTTTTAAGCCATGTGAAAATAAAATATTCTTTTCTTCATAACTTTTTTTTCCTGCATTTTCTCGGTGATTTACTACATAAATGAAAAGTTAAAGGCCTTTTTGAAGAATAATTTAGGCAAGTTTCATCAAAATCGTTAGAGCCGTTTTCGAGAAAATTGTAAACAATTGTAATATCCCTGATATAATTACCATTTCAGGTTAGTCCGATGCGCTGTATCTTTGCTAATACTGGTCCGATTTTGATGATTTTTTTTTTTTTTTTTAGATACTTTAATAACCTTTCATATCATTCTGTACATAATTTACTATAAATTACATACTTTTTAAGCCATGTGAAAATAAAATATTCTTTTCTTCATAACTTTTTTTCCTGCATTTTCTCGGTGATTTACTACATAAATGAAAAGTTAAAGGCCTTTTTGAAGAATAATTTAGGCAAGTTTCATCAAAATCGTTAGAGCCGTTTTCGAGAAAATTGTAAACAATTGTAATATCCATGATATAATTACCATTTCAGGTTAGTCCGATGTATCTTTGCTAATACTGGTCCGATTTTGATGATTTTTTTTTTTTTTTTTAGATACTTTAATAACCTTTCATATCATTCTGTACATAATTTACTATAAATTACATACTTTTTAAGCCATGTGAAAATAAAATATTCTTTTCTTCATAACTTTTTTTCCTGCATTTTCTCGGTGATTTACTACATAAATGAAAAGTTAAAGGCCTTTTTGAAGAATAATTTAGGCAAGTTTCATCAAAATCGTTAGAGCCGTTTTCGAGAAAATTGTAAACAATTGTAATATCCATGATATAATTACCATTTCAGGTTAGTCCGATGCGCTGTATCTTTGCTAATACTGGTCCGATTTTGATGATTTTTTTTTTTTTTTTTTTAGATACTTTAATAACCTTTCTTATCATTCTGTACATAATTTATTATAAATTACATACTTTTTAAGCCATGTGAAAATAAAATATTCTTTTCTTCATAACTTTTTTTCCTGCATTTTCTCGGTGATTTACTACATAAATGAAAAGTTAAAGGCCTTTTGAAGAATAATTTAGGCAAGTTTCATCAAAATCGTTAGAGCCGTTTTCGAGAAAATTGTAAACAATTGTAATATCCCTGATATAATTACCATTTCAGGTTAGTCCGATGCGCTGTATCTTTGCTAATACTGGTCCGATTTTGATGATTTTTTTTTTTTTTTTTTTTAGATACTTTAATAACCTTTCATATCATTCTGCACATAATTTACTATAAATTACATACTTTTTAAGCCATGTGAAAATAAAATATTCTTTTCTTCATAACTTTTTTTCTTGCATTTTCTCGGTGATTTACTACATAAATGAAAAGTTAAAGGCCTTTTTGAAGAATAATTCAGGCATGTTTCATCAAAATCGTTAGAGCCGTTTTCGAGAAAATTGTAAACAATTGTAATATCCCTGATATAATTACCATTTCAGGTTAGTCCGATGCGCTGTATCTTTGCTATTATTGGTCCGATTTTTATGATTCTTTTATTGTTTTTTAGATAATTTAATTATCTTTCATACAAGTCTATAGATAAATTACCGTAAAATACATACTTTTTAAGCTATGCGCAAATAAAATATTCTTTTCATCATAACTTTTTTCCCTACAATTCCTCGGTGATATACCATATATATGAAAAGTTAAAAGTCTTTATGAAGAATAATTTAGGCAAGTTTAATCAAAATCGTTAGAGCCGTTTTCGAGAAAATTGTAGACAATTGTAATATCCATGATATAATTACCATTTCAGGTTAGTCCGATGAGCTGTATCTTTGCTATTATTGGTCCGATTTTTATGATTCTTTTATTGTTTTTTAGATAATTTAATTATCTTTCATACAAGTCTATAGATAAATTACCGTAAAATACATACTTTTTAAGCTATGCGCAAATAAAATATTCTTTTCATCATAACTTTTTTCCCTACAATTCCTCGGTGATATACCATATATATGAAAAGTTAAAAGTCTTTATGAAGAATAATTTAGGCAAGTTTAATCAAAATCGTTAGAGCCGTTTTCGAGAAAATTGTAAAAATGTGTACAATCGATTTTATAAAGTGGCACTTCCGGTTAATCGATTTTGACGAAAATGTTGCTGTAACATCACATGCATGTGCTAACCTTAAATATGTAATTTCAGTATCGTACAGCTTTCCGTTTTTGAGCTAGACTGATCACATACACACAGACACACAGACCATTTTGCGAGACTTGGTCATTTGGACTCAGGGGACCTTAAAACATGTATTTCCGTTGAAAACTCGAATTCGAAAATTTTCACGATCGCAATACTTCCCCTTACTATATGCTTCGTATATAGGTAAGGGAAAGTAAAAACATCTCCGTCTTCGCGAAAAGATTTGTTAGGAAATTCGCGAATGTATTTACAAAAGCCCTAGTTTTGCGGCCTATTTAATGTTTGGCATTATAGAAACAATCAAAATATGACACTAGCGCACTTCTCGACATAGAATGTGACAAATTCTGAATAGTAAAACGAGAATTGATAGGAGAAACAACAATTGCCAGTGGCGGAAAATGGAACTAACATGTCAGGCACGCAGGATTTCTTCAAATTTCTTGCTTACGTGTTAAAATACTTTCAATATAGAAAGTATTCTTCTGTTATTTCTCATTTTTTTTTTAAATTATCAATATGAATTTTGTTTGTTGTCTAAATATGGACAATAATATGTAATCTGTCCTCCAACTATGCAAAAATATGCATTATCCTCCATGCATAAATATGTAAAATAAAAAATGCTTTATTTGCTTTTAAATTGTTTGAAACGTAAAGTAAAATATCAAAGTAGGGTGTACAAGGTGTAGAAAAAAATATGTAGATACATATATATCCGCTTTCTAGTTATACGAATATGTCGATATTATTTCAAATACCATTATTTTAATTAAAATTATTATATTTTCCTAATAAAATAAACAAAATAGAATTAATTCCTGAAGGGCATAGGAGTGTGTCTCAAGTTGATATAGTGCCTTTAAACAACTAACGAAAACAAATAAGAAGTATTTAAAAAAATTAAAAATAATTTACTTAATTAGTTGTTAGTTGTTATTCATCAAATATGAATAAAACTGAATAGTTGTAATTGGCATTGCAACTAATATTTTATAGCTAAAAAAAATTGGTTACCCATTTCAGCTGATAACTAATTTAGTTATAAAAGTTAGTTGACTGTTGACCACATTTTTTTTCTCCAATTTCATTTTCTTTCTCTCTCTCACAATTTAATAATTTTTGTATTGATTTTTAGGGAGGAGGGCATGGTCTCTTTCTGTTTATATCCTGAGTGCGCCCATGAGATATATTATAAATAAGATTAATTTGGATCAATGAGAAGGATGTAATTGTTGATGTTAAGACGGCAGATTTTCATTTTCTGATCAATATCTCCCAAAGTATGCGCCAAAAATAAAATTCTATGGTTACAATTATTAAACCAAATTAAATTTGCCACAATTTTAGACTCAGTAGGTTAAGTAGTTCCTGAGATATAGGTTTTCAAAGATTGAATATTTTTTTTTCCAAAAAGTGAAAAATTTTCATTTTGGTCTCTAAATTTGTCAAAAATTAAATAACTGGACACACTAAATCACTTTTTAAAAACTTTATTTAAGGAAAACTTACATTACTGAAATAGCGTTACAATTATAGGAAGCTACAACTGTGACTAACTAGACGGTAATGCCAGAGATCTGAGGGATATATATACTAGAACCATCATTCTGCTGACTCAGGGGTTGCTGAGGAATGGATGAGTCCATAACTAAATGTCGTCGAAATTACCCATCCTATGAGAAAAGACATCCGGAATGAACTTGAAGAAAATTAATTTGGGCTTTGACGGCCTCCTATGGCTCAATGCTTTTCTCAAAATTAACATTTAGCGTAAAACTTTGGAAAATGGAATTTGGGATTAATCAATGAATGCTGTTCACTAGAACGTTTATAGTAATAACTAGATTTTTAGTTTATTAAAAAAGAAAATAGAACTAGTAAAGAAAGAAGAAGTAGTATAAACGTATAAACGTATAAAGGAAAATTCATCAATATTAACGGCCCAGGCTTCAAAAAATAATGCTGTAAATAAGGAAAATTTTACGGAGAAATTCTCAAATCGAACAGTATGTGCAAGCTCACCTTGCCGTTCGTTCAATGTAGGATTGGGGATGTCTTCCTTATCAACAGAATCCTCTTGCTGAAAAGATTGGACGTTCTGACATAAGTTGCCCGCGCAGAATCTAGAGAAGACTGAGCCTTTCAGTCCAACTTTCCGGCACCTGCAAATGCCACTGCAACGTTTTTGCACTTGCAGGAAATCATCCGCAGTAGGATCAGAGGAACAGGATCCAGGGTGATAGTGATAAGTGTAAGCCCCTGATCATCGAGCTTCCACCCACAATATGCAGGATTTTATTCAAATCCCAATCACTGTCGAACTTGCTGGAAAGTTCTGTAAGCATGGTCGTGCAGGAACCAAAAGGAGCCGAAGCAGTGTCACACCCGCTGAACGCATGAATAAAAAGCACTATACCTGGTGAGTTTGAGCGAGTAGATGACTGAAAGAGGAGTTTGTGTAATAGCAATTTCCGGCTTCACCTCTGCTGCTCTTCTGGAAATAGATGCTAGTAGCACAAGAACCTAAACTATTGAAAAGAACGAGGAGATCGGCATCTTCTCCTACTACAATCACACGGTCAGATTCGTTGAGCACTTTTATTGATCTTATTAACTGCATCCATTGGATGACCATCGAAAACAACCGAGGCGTTGCTACCAAATTGGGTTTTGATGTAGCTGATGATAGTGTAATATAGATTTATAACTGAAAATAGTGTCAAAATTTCGGTATTTTTGGCTGCAACGCACATGTCTTTCGAAGTAGCAAATTTGTTTGTTTACTACTAGCTTAGGTCCAAACCAAATAAAAACAAAAAAATTAGAACAACTTGACCTTTTGCAAGATCGGGTCCTGTTTTATGCCTATATTGACTATGATAAAACACTGGGATAGGGGTTACAGCCTGTAGTCTACTAGAGTAGGAGTAGCTGATGCCGCCTGTCTTCTATGGCTTGCCGCTTCTACTCTCTGTACGTATTCTTAGATGTGTTCAGAGATCCAGAAGGATCCAGAATGTGCGACAGGTACCTATTAAGGAAGTAGTATAATGTCTTTCATCGTTTTTGTGCTCTCATCTCATATACGTCACATCATAAACAAACTAGTCACATAATTGCTAATGACGTTGAAGTTACTGCGACAGATTAATGTCGATCAACTGATAACTAATTCAAAGTACATAGATTAATTAATTTGAAAATTAAGTACTTATATGAAAGTAAAAATAGTCGCTAACCACACCTTTGGAAGTGGACCATAGTGTAATAAGTGGAATATAATGAAATCCACTTTCCCCATTTTATTGAAAAGTAAATTATTAGTAGGCTAATTAATACTAATATTTTTGCAAATGTTATTGCAGATGGTTCGCAATCACTAACGGAAAATAAAAAAGAAAAAAACAGAAAACCCTGCCTACACAAAAGACCAGATCCAATGTGCAGTTAATATGGTCAATGATGATGAAGTTACAATGTATTTTTGTGCACAACTCAAAATTTGAAATTGTTGGAAAATCATATTTATTTTTTTTAAAGTTAAACTTTTGAATATCTCCTTATTAAAACACACTTAACATTCGTAATACCATACAAACCGGTATTACGAATTATAATATGTTTTAATGATTTTCTAGCAATTTAAAATTTTGAGTTTTCACACTATCTAAGTCAGTGAGCGATATAAAGATTCATTTTTTTATTTTAATGTTTAAAAACAAACTCATTTTTTTATTTTAATGTTTAAAAACAAACTTAGATTAGCAATAGTTTTTACAAGAATGTTACGTTTTTTTTTTGTTTTTTTTATAAGAAATGTTCCCATTTTTTTCAAAGTTGATAAAAATTCGTTGTGGCATGTTTGAAAAAAGTTAAAATATTCACTACTTAATTTGTGAGCGTTTTATTTATTTTTTTTTTCTACTGGCCCCGTTCTTTTTCAATATGTTTACAAGTGAAATAAAGTAGTGTGTTCCACTTACCCCAAACGGAAATGTTGACAAACTATGCAATATATTTTTTTATAAAGCAAGACTGATAGCCAGCAATCTGGAAATTTGGCAAACATCTTGGATTGGAATATATTAACTGGTAGTCAAAATTAAGAAGGAATCTACGAAGAACAGCGAGAATGAGGTCAATAAGAAGTTGAACTAAGGAAATTTTAGGATCCACTTATCCCGGTTTATCCAGTGCAATAATTATAGACATTTAAATCACAATTAGAAATCTATGTACACCTATTTACATTAAGCAACAATAAATTTAATTACAATGTAGCAACATACAACTAAAATGAACATACACATAATTTTAATACTTACATAAATGCGGAAGATTGATATTTAAGAAGTTGGAGAAATAATTGATGTATGAAGGAGGTTAAGGACAATATTTTGTGAATGGAGATGAGTAAGGAATTCCAAAAGGAGGTAGCACGAAAGGATTTTTTGAAGTAAGCATTTCTATGAGAGGGTATAGATAAGTTTGTAGGTTGGGATCTAAATATGTGATCATTTGCCCTGTACACAAGAAAGGAGAACAATTGGAATACGCCAACTACCGGAGGAATCGCACTATTTCAGTGCGTTTATAAGATGCTCTCCGACATCCTGTATAATAGACTAGCCCCGTTTGCCGAAAGTGATATTTGAAAATACCAATCTTGGTTTTCGAAAGGGCAGATCAACGTTGATTAAATATTCACCCACCCTACAGTTATCACATGGGCTTTGACCCAGGAAGTAATATGTATGAAATAGGGTTTATAACCTAAATATCTCCTCCTCTTTTATATGTATAAAACCTATCTCAAATGAACAGATCAATCATTAACAGAGTGAGATTCATTAACACTCTCACAATGTTAGCTTTAAGTCTAGTGGTGTCTTTAGTATAAAGTATATCTAATGTCTGGCAGTTGCTGGCTCATGCCAGTCGACTCTGTCATCAGATCTCTGGTTTAAGCCATGTAACTGTACCATTAACCAATAAAGTATTTTCTAAGGCTTACACGTATCTACCCTGTTAGCTAGTGCTCCCAACAGAATAATACCAGTCACTAACCAATTTGATAATTGGCTTCCCAAGGGACACTAGAACCCCCATCACATAATTGTAGGTCTCTGGAAAGAAGCCATGAATATAAAATTCCCACTCATCACTTGTTCATTGATTTTAAGAGCTCCTACGATACCGTTAGAAGACACAAGCTGTATGAAGCAATGGAAGAACTGAATATCCCCTCTAAGCTAATGCGCCAGGCAAAGATGTCAATGCGAGACGTGCAGTACAGCGTACGCATTCAGTCGGAATACTCCTCGGAATTTTCCACAAACAAGGGGCTGATGCCTTGGCATGTTTATTGTTAAGTTGGCACTGGAGAAGGTGGTGAGGGACTCTGGCATTCAGACTAGGGACACGATACTTACAAATCTGGTCCAACTGCTAGGCTACGATCATGACATAGATTTTGTTGCACAGTCCTTTACAGCTCTCGAGGCCGCCCTTGTAGAACTGCAGAGAACAGCAGCAAAGATGGGGCTCCATATAAATGAAGCCAACAAGAAAGACATGTGTACAGGCGAAGAAGTGAATCCCCAAAACCAAGCATATCTATCGGTATGAGAGTGTTAAGCAATTCTCGTATCTGGGATCTCAAGTTACCATCAAAGATGAAAAACATTTGAAATAAAGAGGAGAATATAAGTTGCCAATCGATGCTATTTTGGTCTACTTAAACATATTAGAAGCTCACTAATTAGTAGGCGTACCAAGCTCCAACTCTATAAAACTCTTATCCGTCCAGTTCTTACTTACGCTAGCCAAACATGGACATTAAACAAAAAACGACGAAAAAGATCTGCTCGTCTTCGAAAGAAAAATCCTGAATGTTTGGACCTCTGGGGGAGAGACTGGCCTGGATAATTCGGAATAATAGAGAAGTTGATGAGCTATTTAATGAACCTGATGTTGTTGGAATAATAAAATTGGGAAGGCTAAGCTGGGCAGGACACGTAGCACGGATGGAGAGATCTGAGATCCCGATAATGGTTCTTGAAGAGCCATTGCACCGTACAAGAAAAGCTGGCAGATTGAGATGGATAGACGGTGTGGCAGCTGATGCGAGATACCTGCTGGGAGTCAGAAATTGGAATGCGGGCGCATAGAACAGAGCTGAATGGCGGAAGCTAATTGAGGAGGCCAGGGCCCCCACTGAGGGTTGTAGAGCCAATGAGATAGATAGATAGGTTGGGACCTGGTGTTTAAAGAGTGTACAGAGGAACACGGGGTGAACAAATTAAAAATATAAAGAGGCTTTTTGGTTCTGAAAGATCGGAAAAAATAGACACCTAAGAAGTATTGCCTACGGAAAATAGGGTAAAGCCACTTTAACTTGGCATACCAACTAGAGACATGAGAGCGCCTGGGGATTTCGATGATGAATCTAATGAAGCGATTCATTAGTCTCATCTCATGCCTACCAGACAATCCACAATACATAACAAACCATAGTCAAAGTGGGGGAAAATGTGGGAGGAGACTAAGAGCTGACGAGTTTTAGGGAGTATAGAATCTCGAAATCTTAGGAACGGTTTGAGGATAGCAATGGATTTTCGGGTGATTTGGGAAATATGGTTATTCCAAGACAGGGGTCAATAGCAAAATTACTCCAAGCTTTCTGACAGTGGTAGGCAATTAGTAGGCAATTAAAGTAGGCAATTATGATCGAGAGAGGGGTAATAAGAAAGGGAATTGAGAAGAAGCTTGGAACCGATGAGAGTGGCCTTGGTTTTTCCACATTAAGCCTCAAATCAATGCTTACTGCTCATGCGTTGATACAATCTACATATTCTTGTAGTTTTCGGATAGCCTCAAGCATCTCAGTAGGATGGAAGGATTGGTAAATTTGGAGGTCATCGGTATATATGAGTTTTTGTGAATGTTGAATGGTATCGGGGAGACGTTTATATAGACAGAGAAAAGGATAGTGAGAGTGAGGACCTCTGAGGAACACCACGTGTCAGTTGGAGGTGGGAGAAAGCAGGTTTATTGGGAATGATAAACCGGCCCCCTCTAGCCATCGACTGTGAGGGCCAGACGAATTGCCGAACGTCACATAGCTTCCGCTATAGTCCGAGGAGACGGTATTCGCTGCAGTCAGCCGGCTGCTTATTATATTGGACGGAGGTAGGGAGACAAAGAAGGGTGAGAATCCGAGGCGGCATGACATCTGTTTCAGATAAAACACTCTTTCGAGTATACTATGAAACCTGACCCCAAATCTTCTGTTAACAAATATAATTAATTAATTTAATTAGTACCAATTAACAAACAATAAATTAATTGCCCCTTCAGGGATAAAATTTGTGTGTACTAATAAATTATACAGATGAATGAGATTGGTAGTTATTTCACGCTCACGGATATATATAACTCCTTTTCTTTTTAAACAAACAAGAACGGGGTTTCCTGGTCATTAGGCATGTATAGGCCCCCCAGTATTGAACACTGGGAGCGGATTATTCTTTCAAGTGGTTTTGATAAGTTGGAGAGAATCGAAATAGGTCTAAAGCCAGAAAAAATGGAAGGAACAGGAACTTTATTCAACGGACAGACTATAAAAAAATTTCCAAGCTGTTGGGAAAATAGAATTTTGAAGGTAAAAATCATAAATATGTAAAAGGAAGAGAAAAATGGCAGGGAGACATAGTCTGATGATTTCCACAGGAATTTGATTAGGGCTACTACTATAGGATGTATGTAGTATGATTGGTTATAACGATGATCAGCTATAACGACAGAATATGCCTGGTCCATTGGAGGTCGTTATAAACAATATCCAGTGTAAGTGAAAGCAAAACCCAAATATCATCGCCCTTTTGGTGTTCCTAGGGTAATTATTGACAAACGACTCGCGCGTCCACCCACGTTTACGTTTTCACAATTTTTCACTAAAAATATGAGCCATTCAGGCACTCATCGCACACGTAGCAATGCAGGCCATGATGATGAGACGAGAGTAACTTGAATAAAACAAATTTAGTTGTGGATGCTAGACCATGACAATATATGTTTTCAGAAGGAGGTCTATAGACAATATCTCAAGACATTCTATGGACCGTTTATAGACATATCGCGCAACGTGTCCACTAGTGTGGACTAAGCTTAAGGAACCGTTTTTGGTTTCAATAACCATATTTTTCGAAGAATGTCGAACGGGTTTTCAAATGTTTACATTTTTGAGGAATTCTTAAGAGCTATATACCTTGACCACAGTTAGATGACATACCGAGTGCTAACTCATATGGCACTAATTTGAAACTAACTTAATTTTTTCTTTATCGTCGGATTTTATTTACAAAATATTTACTAATATGTACATATTTGCTAATATATATGAACTGTTCTTTTGGTCTCAGGTCGGTTGCAAGAGAGGAAATTGGGGTCAGTGCTGCGGATATGGTCTTCGGACAGCAGCTACGCCACCCAAGAGAATGTTTTGTGGCATCACCCCTTAAGGAAGCCGAATCGACGCTTAAGACGTTACTGGACACGATGAAGGAGTTCCGTCCAGCATAATGCACCGCAGCAGTACGGCCAGATCCTATGTGCACTGGAACCTAAACGACTGCATCATCGTGTTTCTGAGGGATGACGCAGTGAGGAAACCTCTGACTCCGCCGTACACCGAACCCTATAAGGTAATATCCCGGCAGGTAAAGACATTCCAGGTGCAGCTGCCATCAGGGCCAAAGACCATCTCGATGGATTGCCTGAAGGTGGCACATCTTCTTTTGGGAATGACAGAAGACAGCGGCAATAGGGATCGACCCACTCCTTTGCCCGCTGCAGCAACCACCGACAACAGGGGTCAACCCACTTCGCCCGTAGCAGCGAACACCGACCCTTCAAATGGCATTGACGCAAAATAGCATTAACTGAAGTCGATTTATCATACCCGCTCCGGACGTGCATTGAAGCCGAAGGTTAGGTTCTGTGCCTATGTCATTGGGGGAGAGTAATGTGACACGTGTGCAATATGGGTTGAAATTATAAGGTTATCATCATACAGCCAGCGTGGAGCATAGAGGTTGTGTAAAACGTAATGACCACTGCTACAATTATTCTTAACATTTTATACCTTCTTTATGTTTATTCGGTAATCATTTTCAGTTATTATATATTTTATATATTACTATTTTACAGTTACATTTTATATATATTATATATATAAACGAAACAGTAGATAATTCCAATATTTATTATTTTTGTATTTTAATAACTCTTATATCTTACATATATAATTTTAAATATTTTAACATAATTGATTTTAAATGCCATTGAAGTTGGTAACTTTAAGTCGTGTAGATTATGTATATATGTTTATACATTATATGCTTTTTCTATGATAATAGTGCGCTGGATATATAAAAAAGGAAATGAACATAAATTATTTAATAAATCTTTAAATTCCAATTTCATCGGCGAACAATAACGCGATGTTTAAAAGATCGTAATATATGAAGAAGGGCTGGATCGATTAAGATGGTCCCATTGCGCATTCGCGGCAACTGTCATATGTGATTGTTAGTGTTTATACAGGTACATTCGTTATTCTTTTATTTATTTTTTTCTTTTTTTTTTTCTCTGGTAGCCTCTTTTTGTTTGTGATTATTATTATTGTTATAAAAATGTTTCCTTTTTATGTCTTTTGGTTTCTAGTGCAACACAAAATTCCAAGTGTATTGTTCAGGTTTATTATTGGGCTGGCTTGCCAGCTCTAGGGTAAGTAATTTCATTGATTTACTATTGTTTTGATTTATTTGTATTTAATATGGTTATTTAAGCTGTGAAACAATAAATGATTTGATGGTTTATGGTTTTGATAATAATTAGCATAAACCCTGTCATCTTACACAGCAGTAATTCAAATTGTTTCTATACTTTTAATAATTTTTTAAGCAATTGTAGTTCCTCTTTTGAACTAATCTATCTATAGTTAATCAAAATTATTCTCTTAAGAAATTGACATTTAGATACTCAATATATGATAAGACAACTGTCCCTTTGTATCATTAAAACCAACACAAATCTGTGTAGGGATTGATAAATTATTTGCCACTTCTATAAATTTGTTTTATTGAAAACTAGTTTCGAATGTTACACATTCATCCTCAGTTCTAGGTTTAAATGTTAAACCATTTAAACCTTGAACTGAGGATGATTGTATAACATTCGAAACTAGTTTTCAATAAAACAAATTTATAGAAGTGGCAAATAATTTATCAATCCCTAATTAGATTGATCCTTCTATACCATCATGCGGATGTCAACAAATCCGAGTGATCATAGAATTTTAAATTTTTGTATCTATATTTTATTACAAATAAAAGTTTTGGTTGCTTTTAATTTGTGCATTGTGGTTTAATTTTATTCCTGTATTAGGCTGTTTAGATTCATAAACATTTAAAATTACTACCTTAAAATAGAGTGAATAGAAACAAAACTTTGTTCAAAAGTTAAACTAAATTGTAGTGAAGTATCCACGTAATAATTCAATGTCAATGCAATTTTTGGTACCAAAATATACCTCCATGAATTATTACATTGATACCTTACTACCATTTTGTTTAACTTTTGAATGAAATTTTGTTTCTATCCACCCCATTTTACAGTACCTCTGGTGTGGTAGAAATGATTATAATATTGTGTTTGTTATTTGTTAAAATTTTGGGGAATTTTTAAATAAAATGTTAATTTTATAATTCTTAATTTTAGATATTTGATAAGGTATTTTATTGGGTAATTGTTTGAAGTTATAATTTATTTGTATTTACTAGTTGTCACAACATTATCAACAAATTGGTTGTTATTTTAATACCATATTTATTGAATCATGTGACATTGATATTTGTTTTTATTTTTTATAAACGTTTTTATCTGAAAGTTTTTGTCTTGTCTGATGAAAAATGAATTATGTGAATGAAGACATTTCATTTGGTGAAACTTAATTTTTGTAGTTTTATATTTTTAATTAACTATAAAACCTTCTTTTACCTTATTCACGGATATATATTTATCTTTTAACCTAATCATGAACTGAGTAAATAAATAATCTAAGGTAAATAAAACGAAATAAAATAAACATTTATCCTTCAGAAAATATAAATAACATAAAAAACATAGAAATTAATATTATATACCTGGTTAATATCTTAGAAATATCCTTCAGAAAAACAACCATTTGGAGAAATCAAAAATGTTAGGTAACTAATAATTAAATTATAAAAATCTATAAAGTATAATGATTAAATCTATAAACTATAATGATTTGTTTTTTTAGACAGTATTGATAATCTCATATAAATGTCATAAATATTTAAACCTCCGAACACCACGGGTCTCATGAAATGCTAAAATACCTTTGTGGTCCTTTTTTGACCCTAAACTATTTTTTACACATTCAACCTCTTATTAATGAATTTGAAGTTAAAACTTGGTACTTTCACTTGCTTTTGGGTCTCATAATGAATTTCACTTTTAAGTTTGGCTTTCTTCTTGCCTATGCCTGAAAATTAATAAAAATTGCATCTTGTTTTTTTCTGGAGTCCTGGAAAACTTATAATAGAACTAAATTATCTATTCACTGGGATGAATATGTCACCGAAATGAGACTAAGAGAATAATCAAATTAGCTAAGACGGAGACTTAGGAGAAGTTTGGTCAAGAGCTTGAACAAAACTATAGAGAGAATATAAGGAAGTTCTGGTATATTACGAAAGCCTTGAAGGGTAAGAGGTCAAAACCGGTCAGGAACGTTAAAGACAAGCATGGGAAGTTGGTGACCGAAGAAAAGGAAGTGCTGGAGGTCTGGAGGCAGTTCTTTCAGAGGATATTTAGGATGGAAGAACGTCTTCATCATAACTACAGGGACTGCAGAAGGAGAGGTGCGATTGGGGAAGACGAGGTGGAGTTGGCAGTCAATAAAATCCAGCTGGGAAAAGCTCCAGGACCAGATGGCATAGTTCCCGAATTTATAAAATATGGAGGCAATGAAATGATTAAATGCCTTCAAATGCTGTTCCAGAAGATTTGGGACCTTAAGTTGCTGCCACGAGAATGGGAAAACAACATCATAATCCCAATGCACAAGAAAGGTAACCAAACCGAATGTGGCAACTATAGACCAATTTGCCTATCCTCAGTAGTGTACAAAATATAACCATTATAATCCATTATAACCTTTATAATGGAACCCCTTCAATCCGCACCAATTTTATTTACCATCAGCACTTTTCATACCTCTATAATGGACAAAAGTCATAAAATATGTATGAAAATTGCTACAAACTTACGATTCGAAAATTAAATTTGTGAAAAAATTATAAGTAATAAAAACTGTTTTTTACCGATTATAATACAGCATTAACGAAAAATTATATTAACTAAAATGTATGCATTACGTATTTTATGTACATATGTACCTAGTAATTTAATTATAAATTGATCTTATGTAAAATGCCTGTGGAAATATAACTTATTTAGATATTATGTTTCGTACTAAAATAAATAAAACGGAACATTTTGTTTTTTTTAATGTATTCAATTAGGTTAATCATTCATTCTTGGAATTTTCATATGAACCTCCAAAAATTTTCAAATTTCTTGGAGCCTTTACATCGTTTTATTTCAGAATTTTCCCTTAATTTTCTCTGAAACCCATTCCACCATCCCTACACATAAGAGTGTTTTCACCTAGTCCAATAAATATCGGAGTTAGATCCGACTCCAATTTAGTTTTTGCAGAAAATACGCGGTCCAATAGCTATCAGTGTCAGATCCTTTTTTTCCTGCAGTCTGAGGGCATTTTTACACAGTCTGATAAATCAGTTGTCGGACCGACATCTGATTTATCGGAAGGGCTTCGGACTGCAGGGATTATAGGATCCGCCTCGGATTATCGGATCATGTGAAAGGAATGTGTACTTTTTGTGTAATCTAAATCCGACTTGGATCAGACTCCATTATTTATTGGACCGCGTGAAAACGCCCACCTTAGGGAGCTTTGACATCACTAAAGACCGGATTTGTATGCAAATGCATATTTTTTTTTTATTTAAGTTTTTAAACCAAAATTATTGAATATCTATACGAATCAATACATCTGGCGTTGATATACTAAATTTTATGTTGCATATATTTGCATATTTGGCCAAAATTATTGTTGCAATGATTTTTCTCTCAATCAAATCAGAATATGGAAAAGTAAACTATTTCCTTATACAGATTTAATTCGGGATAATTTTTTTGTTTTTAATTATTATTGAACGTATCAATTGTAGATGCATAAACACGATCTATGATAAATAAAAATAATCTACGATCATTATAGTAGCAAAGATAAAATGCACAGTTGCGTATTGCATATTGTTGCATTTAATAACGAACAAAAATTATATGATAAAATAAATATGTATAGTTAGGTATTCCGAGAAAATAATAAATAGCATCGAAATTGTATTGAATGGTCTAGAGCCCTTACTTCCGAGTACTTCCTTAACAAAATTAATAACATCCTCTTCCCCTTTTATAATTTGTGTGATAAAAATGTCACTTTTGAAAGAAAATTTCAAATCGACCAGCACCTAAAGACAGATAGGTCTATTAGAATTTTATACTCCAATTTGAGATCGGAATGTAACAATAGTTTATTGTTGCATTACATGTGAAGGCTTCCGGAAATTTTCCTACAGCTGTAGACCATTCTAAGTAGATTTTGCCAAATCTTTTTCAATTAAAAGATACATTCAATGAAGAGCTTAGTTTTGCATTGATTGCATCAGGAATTCGATTACAAAATCTCCTTTCAAAAACTTGTTGAAATATACCAATAAACACATTCCTGATGAAAGTGCATTACAAAAAAAATGTTTGATATCCTACTATAATATCAGGATTATGCAAATTAAAGAAAAAATAAGGGAAACTATGTTTATTTAATTATTGATGAAGCCACTGATCCCCGTGGTTTCTATATAGCTAATTTATTAATCGGTGTTTTAAGTGAAAATAATCAAAATCCATTTTTAATATCATGCAAACGACTTTCAAAAACAATTCATGAAATTGTTAGCCGTTTCACTAATGATAGTTTAAAAATTATATCCAACAATATAGAATTTAATGATAAAGTTCTTCTTTTATTAACTGATCAAGCCCTATGCATGGTTAAGGATGGACAGTTTTTAAAAGTATTTTACCCCAATTTGATTCACGTTACATGTGCAGCTCATGCTTGCAACTGACTGGCTGAAAAAGTTAGAGAATCATTTATCGACATAAATCAATTAGTTGACAATGGGCAAAATATGTTTCTTAAACCACCAGCTAGGTTAGATAAGTACAAAAAGATACTTTGTAACCATTACCGCCACTTCTAGTAATAACGGGATGGGGAACCTGGTTGGAATCGACAATATTCTTTGCTGAAAATTACACAGAATTCATTAAAGTTATTAATGAAATTGAAATAAATGACGAAGCAGAAAGTATTCAAACGGTTTCAACCATTATTGAGAAAAGAAACGTAATTAATGATTAAGCTTATATAAAAACAAATTTAAGCTTTTAATAAATATTATTAAGAGGTTAGAAAAAAGGACTTTGTCTTTAAATGAGGTGTGTGAAATTATAGACGAATTACAGGGGAATTTCAATGGTGTTCCTGGAAAATTTGTTGACCACAAAGGAAAAACTGAGAGATA
This sequence comes from Rhaphigaster nebulosa, assembly GCA_948150685.1. Lineage (NCBI taxonomy): Eukaryota > Metazoa > Arthropoda > Insecta > Hemiptera > Pentatomidae > Rhaphigaster > Rhaphigaster nebulosa. Next base: position 3,575,873 of record OX411307.1, read on the forward strand.
TTCTCACCAAAAATGTAAGTATAGCAACTTTAAGAAATGCTAATAAAATTCTTAATGCTGAAACAGATATCAGAAATTAGAGATCCAATCTTATTATCTAAATTTAAATATGCACCCATCACTTCAGTGGATGTAAAAAGATCATTTTAGTTAAAATATTTGAATAGAGGCAAAATAAAGGCTTACAATCTTTTAAATTGTCGTGAAAACATTTTAATTTTTAACGATCTTTACAATAACTCAGTGTAACCTTTTAATTAAAAAAAAAAATATGTTAATTTTTCTTTTTTAAACTTTAAACTAAGTAGAAATCATTTAAATGTATCTCCAACAATTTTCTCCATACAAATTTCTTTTAAATGATAGGAGAAACAATTTTACTGAAGAAAATTTTGAAAAATATTTAATTGTATTTTACAATTATTTAGTTATAAAACAATTTTGTCTTAAAATTTGTTCTTTAATTTATCATTGTTTTTTCTTCTTTATATTATAAATTATAATTACATTCCTTTAATATAGCAATTTTGACAGTAATTATTATAGCCTTTTGTTGATTATTTTTGTCGATTCTGTTATTTAACATGCAAATTTGACTAAATATTACTGCAAGTTTTACTGCATATTACGTCAAGTTTTATTGCATATTACTTCAAGTTTTACTGTATATTTGAAGATTTTTTTCTGCATATTATAGGGCATATTTTGCCTTTTTTTGCTGCATATAAATCCGGTCTTTAGACATCACTAACAGACATTCATTTTGTGTGTAACTAGCATTCTGTGTATTTTCAATATTCAAACCAACTTATTAGTGAAGAAAGTAAACGTGGAAATGATAAAATATCACGAAAAAGAGAGATTGGTTTGTAATTTTGCAAAATGGATGAAACCCAAGTATCTGACATAATTAAAAATCAAAATTATTTCACGACAATTCGACAGGTGATAGCGTGTGCCATTTTGTTAGAAGTTATTGACAAAACAGTTTAGGAATGGTTTAATTGTGCCAGAAAGAATGTACTGGCGTCTGGACCAATGTTAAAAGGCTCATGGAATTGCCAAACGAATAAATCTAGATAGCTTTAATTTTCATCAGCTTGAAAAGTTTATGTTAAAAGTTAAATATTTACATAAGTGTATAATTTCATTTTTATGTTCTTATTAAATTTACCCCTTCGTAACAGACACCTTTGTATAACAGACAAAATTATGTTTCTCCTAGGTGTCCATTATATAGAAGCTTCACTGGATTACTTAAAGATCTTTGTGATAAATGGTTTAAATATGGTTATGGATTGTTATATGATGATATAAAATTAAATAATTAATAATAATATTGTCATATTGAAAAAGTATTGTTTGGAACTTTTAGTCTGTGGGTGAGATGGATTTCAGATAAAGCAGATTGGCCCTTATTCATTTCTTTAGCTGCCCTACCTCAAGATCTCCCAAATAATCTGACCATCGATGACGAATGCGAAGCTATAACTGAGGCTATACTGACAGCTGCAGAGGTCTCTATTTCAAAAATCAAGGGATGTTATGAAACACCACCAGTTCCCTCTATTAATGGCGATTGCAAAAACGCTATACGACTTAAGCGAAAAAGGCTTAAAAAATTCCAAAAAAATATGAACCTCATGATTCATATGGAATATAAAAAAAAAAGGGCTATTTGTAGAATAGTTGTAAATAATGATAAAAAAGAATCATGGAAATCATTTATTGACTCCATTAATTCTTCTACCCCTTGCAATTTTGTATGGGAAAAAATAAGGATGATAGGAGGAACCAGTTCTTACAGATATAACCTGATATGCGAAGGGAAACTATGTGATAATCCAGAAATGATAGGAAGTATATTTGCCAACTATAACTCTGAGGTATACTTGGCTGCTTATAAAAATAATACCTTTCAGAAATTTGATTTCTATGCAAAACTTAAAAATATCAAAGGATCTTCCTGATAATTCTTCAAAGTATAGATCTGATGATACACATTATGCTATGATGTAAAAATCTCCTAAAAACTATACTGAACTGGCTTTTGGATTTCTACAATCACATTTGGCTTAGTGGTGACATTCCTAGCAGCTGGCATCAATCTATAGTCATCTCTATTCTGAAAATTGGTCAAGAAAAGCACTACCCCTCCAGTTACCTACCAATTTTTTTAACCAGCTGCCTGAGTAAAATAATGGAATACATGGTAAACAAGAGGCTCATATGTATCCTAGAAAAGTGTCATCACATCCTAAACTTCCAATGTGGTTTTTGCAAAGATTGTAGATCACCTGGTTCAAATGGAAGCTGAGCTATAGTACGCATTAATTCAGGAAGAGCAAGCTGTGGCAGTTTATTTTGATATCCAGAAGGCCTTTGATAAAACCGACAAACTCTCTATTTTATAGAAACTACATTCATTAGGATTCAACGGTAATTTGCCCAAATTTATCAAATAATTCCTTTACAACCGCTCCTTTCGGCTCTATATAGGAACATCATTGTCCAAGTTATGGATACAAATAAGTGGAGTGCCATGAGGGTGTGTTTTGAGTACACTATCGTGCATCACATCCCACATTCCTGTAAATTGCTCATTGTTGTGTTCCTTGTGACTAGTGATTAAAAAAAAAGCCAATGCTCCCACAAAAAAAGTGGCCCTATTGTGCCAAAATGCCATCCAAAGATAGCGGACTAACGAATTTGATTTGAGTTAATTTTTTGGTCACTGTCATTCAGCATTTGCTTTAATTTTGCCCTAATTGACTTTTTGAAAAAGCCGAACAATCAGAGATTCATAACACAGAATAATAAAAAAAATTGGCTTAGACACTAAAAAACACCAGTAAAGTAAATTTTTCAATTCGGCCATATGAAAGTTGAAATTTCATGAACAGTTGCAATTAAATGGGCAACAATAACAGAAAAGTCTTCAAATAGTATATGAAGAGCGCTTGTTCTTCTTTAAAAACCAATAGTCGCTTTTGCAAATTTTTCAAGTCCACCATATGAAAGTTGAAATTTCATGAACAGTTGCAATTAAATGGGCAACAATAACAGATAAGTCTTCTAATAGTATATGAAGATAGCTTATTCTTCTTTAAAAACCAATAGTCGCTTTGGTTCCAAATATTCGGATTGGTTCCTCAGGAAATGCACTTAATTAGCGGCGAAGTGATGTAAGCGGGTAGAGATGTAAGCGCTTCAGTCTTTTTTCAGATCAATGAGTATTCATAAATGGAATAGTTATCAGCTTGACTGACATCATTTAGTTAAATTTCATAAACGATCTTGTATTAATGCAATAATTTAAGTGCTAGTAACAATTACATAAATTTTTGTTTTTACATAATTTATTCTGTTCTGAGGACTTATAAGACAAGAGAACCCTCTTGTAAACAAATATATAATTATAGCAATAAATCTTAAGGTGAAAGGGGATAGCAGCTGTGAGAGAGACAGAAACTATCAAATAGCTATCATAGGGAAAAGTCCGATTTTTATTGCAAAATATACATTTTTTTTTTGTTATGACGAGGGGAATGGCAGAAAATAGATTTGAAAATTTTCAAACAAAAATTTATTGAAATATGAAATCTAATATTTAGAATTTTAAAAATGTTGGATTGAGCGATAATGTAAAAAAAAAAATCTTGATTCCAAAGCATTTTTCAGTTTTTAAATTCATCCAATGGTTCCATTGGAAAAAGAAATTTTAGATTTCAAAGGAATGATGCCGCTGTGCTGCTACCTGATAGTTTCAGGTAAGAGGAGGAAGTTATACCTTTCAACCCTCAGTAGTCCAGAAAACTGGGGACCAGAAAGGGATCTCAGTGGAAAGTTTTGAAAATTTCCTCATTTATATTATTTGGGGTGGTAATTAAGTTTTAACAGTATTACCTCGAATTTTTCCTGGAAATATAATAAAAATGTAAAATCGCTCAAAAAATTTATCTTATTTTCTTTTTTTCTCACGTAGTATCAAAATCAAGGATTTTTTAGCAACATCGATCTATACTAAATTAAACAAGAGTAAATTCTTTTCATTTTTGCTTGTTATAATTTTTTTTCGTTCGTGGCATCAATAAGGAGCATCCACTCTTAGTCTGAAGGGGTCCAGTCAATTGAGGACCAGAAAGGGATCTTGGTAGAAACTTTTGAAAATTCCCTTGTTTATGTTATTTGGGGTGGTGATTAAGAGTTTCAACATTGTTACCTTGAATTTTTTTTGGAAATATTATAAGAATGTAAAAACGCTCAAAAAATTAATCTTATTTTTTTTTTTTTCTCAAATAGCATCAAAGCCAAGGATTTTTTAGCAATATCGACCTATACTAAATTAAGAAAGAATAAATTCCTTACATGTTTGCTTTCTATACTTTTTTTCGTTCGGGGCATCAATAAATAAGTAAAGGCAAAGGAAATTCATACAGAATTCAGTCATACAGGGAAAGGAAATTCTCAAGGAAAAATCCTCTACGATTTCCTCTACTGAACATTCGCCCCATTGCCGGCGAACACAAATAACACTTGAAAATCCGAAATAGAGTCCAAGGAAAGCCTGGGTGAAAACACAAGTGACAATAGTATATCCAATATAAAGTCCAAGGGAAGCCGGGTCAAAAACACAATAATAGTAGAAAATCAAAAATGAAGTCCAAGGGTAGCACAAAATAACAATTGCAACTCTAACAGAAAGCAAGGATATCACAACAAAAGCAATAGCCACAATGAGGATCCAGGCAAAGAAAGGGGAGGACGAGAGTAGTAGGGGAAAGGGCATGCCTTCCCCACCATGCCCAGCCGGCTGAGGCAACTTCTGCACAGGTCGTTTTGTAACTTACCAGATTATAGTTCTGTGTTTCCCGTGGTTTCGGAATCATGACATAAATAGATATTAATATATTAGTATACATTGCAGTCTCAGTAATCCCAATTCGAACTAATCCAAACTGGTTTTCAGATTTTTTTTTTTTTTCAGATAATATACAATTACATAATATGTAGTTATATTATATTCACTTAATATTAATTATATTATAGTAACACATTGACACATATTATGTAACATTAATTATAGTGTTAAATTAACATTATATTATAATGTTGAGGTAATCTTCAATACTAAGATTTACTGTGTGATCTATTTCACAGGAGTGCGAATAATATACATTAGGACCACTATTCATTATATAATAATAATAAAATATATTATGATTCTTTCTGATAAGCAGTGTTTTTCTCTTTGAAATTAGTGTGATAATTCCTATCAAATTCATGTTTGTTGCTATTAATATTCTGATTCAGTTATTGGAATTTATTACAATAGTAACTCTGATAAGTATTGTTGGTGTAAATAATAATTTAGTTGAATTTTTAAAGAAGATGACCTCATTCATTCCTCCAATAGATAAATTATATTAAAAAATCTGATTTTAACATAATCACCTAAAAATGAAATTATTTATAATGAAATATGTCTTCGTAATGCATATGTGAAAAGAAACGAAAAAAATCTACTAGGATTTTTTTTTCAGGCAAAAATTTTCATTTAGAAATGTGATTTTTTTTTTCTACCGCTTCTTCCACCGTTAGTGCTTCTGCAAATTTAGGGCACTTTACTTTGATTTGACAATCATCACCAACGTTTAGAGCCTCGAAGAGTTATTCTTTTTCTAAAGCGATTTTGTCATCTTCCATATCAAGCTTATGGCCAAGGTCGCCGTAATCCTCTTGATCCTCGTTCACTCTCTTGCCACGTTTGACACATCTCTTGCCAAGTTTTCCAAAAAGGCACTTTTTTGTCTAATTACATTTTTCCTGATCCTTTTCATGGAAGAAAATGGTCTTCGACCCAAAGACTTTTTCATTTAGACTGCCACACAGGCCCAAACTGAAAGTCAAGACCAGCTCCATGCGTCCTAAATGTATAAGAACCTTTTTACTCCTGTTTATCTGGTTGCCACCAATGAATTCAGCAACCAGTGACACATAATTTTCTGCTAAATTGCTGGTGTCTTTGGTGATAAGTAGATAGGATTTCCTTATTAGTGGCTTCAAACACTCTTTCACAATGTGCTTGACTTTATAGTACTGGATAACAGCTTGCACGCTCCTTCTCTTGGCCATAATAAGTTTTGCATTTCTCATTCATTCTAAATACGTGAAGCGGATCATTCTTCAAATCTTCTTTTAGATTATCCCCTGAAGTCAAACCTTCCTTGGAATTGTGTATTATTGCTAATCTTGCTAGCTTTTTTTCATTTTGATAATTTGGCTCTTTGATAGTAATCGTCGATTTTTGGGTTTTAGTGTTTATGGATAGCAAGTAATGCTTTTTTATGGCATGGTTGTTACACTCAATGTTTTTGTACAGATCAGCCATACTCAACTTTCTCCCGAACGAAAATAAAAAAAAAAATTGGAAAGTTTCATGAAAATTAAATTATCTCCTTGTTTCCTTTTTTAGAAGTATTGTGGCCTTCATACACTAGTGGGAATTCCTCAAGATTTCAGCTGACATCCGCATGATGGTATAAAAGGATCAATCTAATTGGAGATTGATAAATTATTTGACACCTCTATAATTATTTTTTATTGAAAACTAGTTTCGAATGTTATACATTAATCTTCAGTTCTATAAACACACATAAATTCAAAAAATTGGTCTGAACTGGCCCAAGCCTTGAGGAATTCCCCTATGGTTTCCTTGAGGCCACTGAGCTAAGCGAAGCCGGAGTTGTGGTACTTCTCATTGTTTAGGTGAGCAATGTTATTTTAAACATGAAATAATCTAACATTCTTCCCCTATGGTTTCCTTGAGGCCACTGAGCTAAGCGAAGCCGGAGTTGTGGTACTTCTCATTGTTTAGGTGAGCAATGTTATTTTAAACATGAAATAATCTAACATTCTTACTGACTGAGCAGATTACCCTCCTTGAGTCGGATAAAAATACCATTTTCAGTTTTACCATAGATTATTTTACATATTATTTTATTATAATTGACTACAAACATAAATGTGGAGGTAAACACTCAAGAATGGTAATGTAAGATAGTGAAGTAAAAATCAAAATTATTGACTTTAGAATTCCATTCATTTTTTGAAAGTGGAATATAATCATTTCAGAAATGTGAATTCTATATTGTAATATACACATTTTTTCAGATTTTATGTACGTAGTAAATAATTGTTTTTAGGTATCTTAAATTAGACTTAGTATTTGGAAATAGGGATTCTCAGGAAAGTAATACAACATTTATTTATCCTGACTGCAATCATCATAAATTATAATGAAAAGTATGTTTGTCATCATAGATGGAACCAAAATAAAATAGACGTCTTCATTTAAAAACATGGCGGCTCTATTTTGGACTTCAACAGAACCACTGCCATAATGATCGAGTGGGTGAAGATGATTAATTTGTCAATACTTCGACAATAAATCTAATATAAGAAGAAGAAGTTGAAGAGATTTTGATCAAACGAAAACTTCTGAAAATAATAAATGGTCCATTTGTATTAGATAATCAAAATGTAAGTTCGCCATTTTGAAACCTGTAGATGGGGTAATGGACAACACAGGGAGAGTAGCTATTGTTGTTTGGACCAGGGACCGAAGCAGACATCTTAAGAGCTCCCGTAATACTTCATCCACATTCAAGATCCACATCATTTGGTAACACACTTTAATTATATCCCATAGACCACGGTCGTCGTTCTTCAAAGACTTTATTAGACCTTATATCGTTATTCAAAGAAGAAAGTGTTAAATTTAAGATATATTGACGTATGTTGGATATATTGATATATTTAGTATGTTTTGTATTAGTAATAGTTCCGTGTGTCTGTGTCTGATTGTCTAGTAACCCTGCCCTGAGAATAGAGTCAAAGTTATATAAAACAAATATATATATAAAAAAGTGAAAATAAGTTCATTTATTTATTTTCCGAAAAAACGTAACTTTACAATATCAATTGATTTTGGTAATAGGAAGAAAATTTTGGAAGACTCAAGTCTTGAAGATGACCCTATGGTTTACCTGAATCTATTATGTGTGTCAGCAGAATTCTTGTTATATCCAAAATTTCTGTTTCCGATGGAACCGTTGGATGTATTTGAAAACTGAAAAATGCGATGGATTACAAAAAAAAAATGTCTATACCGTCACACAATCAAACTTTTTTAAAATTTTAGATTTCAAATTTAAATAAATATTTGTTTAAAAATTCTCAAATCTATTTTCCAACATTCCCCTCGTCATAACACCCCCCTCCCCCAGTATATTTTGGAATAAAAAGCTGACTATTTTTTCTTTAAGAAAATAGGGGAGGAAACAAAATCGCCAGAAAGTGCTTCTTCCTTCTTCTTCTTCCTAGTTCCCTCCATTTAAATGACCATGTCAGAAGATGAGAACAAAAACTCGGCAGTCCTCTCAAGATCGCCCAGACTCCCGTAAAGTTTCCTCTCCAGTGACACTGGCACTGGCCAGATCTTTTTTTAGCAGTTTGCAGGATTTTAGTATGTAGTCTGATGTTTGTTCAGCTTCTCCGCAGTTGCATAAAGGGCTAGTTCCTATTTTTAGTTTTTTATGTAAGTGGGATTTAAGAAGGTTGTGTCTGGTCCTTATTCTGAAAGTGGTTAATTGTTCTTTTCTGCTTAGTTGGAAGTAGTCATCCTGAGGGTTGTGTGTTGGATGTGAGGTCAGCCATCTTTGTCTGATGACAGCCTTGTTTATGGTTTTTGCTTCATCTATGGTTCATCACACTTTAACGCTCTATTTCTTTCTGTGAACGTTCAATTCAACATGTCAACTAAATATTTGTTGTTGAAAATAAGTTTATTGCTAACTGCTTACACAAACCCTGTCTTGTTTCTATTTTTTATGCATAGAGAGAGACAGAAAATGGTTCATTTCATGGCTGACCATTGAAAAAAAAAGAACTTAGTAAAACGCATATTGCTAATAAAAAGGCCAAAATAATCAAATGTTACTCAATTTATAAAATTATACTGTATCTTTACCACAGAAAAACGATTTTTGACTTCTATTCATCGAAGATAAAAGTTATTTGTCGCTAAAAATAAAATTCCACTTGATCTGAAATTAAAAAAATCTGGTGCGGTGCACGCATCACACAACTTTCCCCTACCGTCCTAATAATTATCTTTTTAATATAATTTTAAAGAGTGCACATAAACACTGTTTCTAATAAACTCAGCAGCATTCACTTCTTCTGCCACTTAAGAACAATAAAACAGTTTTTTACTACCTATATATTTTAACTTTGTCAAGTTGCAAATATATTTTAAAAATTGCTGGTTTAGTGTCGATGGGAACATTTTCTTTCCATTAAATAATGTGAAAGTGGAAATTATTAAGTTAATTTCCGCTTTTGTATTCTTAAATTACTTTGTTACAGAGCGTATTGTTTTACAACAGATTGGTGGATTGGTGAGAGGAGGTTCGGTCGCATCCATCTCCTTTCGGATGCGCTCGGTTATCCATCTACTTTATGCTCCTCATAAAATACAATGTATCTTTGCTAATATTATTACCTTTCATATAAATCTATAGATAATTTACAGTAAAATGCATACATTTTAAGCTATGCGCAAATAAAATATTCTTTTCATCATAACTTTTTTCTCTGCATTTTCTCGGTGATTTACTAAATAAATGAAAAGTTAAAGGCCTTTATGAAGAATAATTTAGGGAAGTTTCATCAAAATCGTTAGAGCCGTTTTCGAGAAAAATGTAAAAAAAGTGTATAATCGGTTATATAAAGTGGCACTTCCGGTTAGTCGATTTTGACGAAAATGTTGCTGTAACATCACATTCATGTGCCAACCTTAAATACATAATTTCAGTACTGTACAACTTTTCGTTTTTGAGCTAGACTGTTCACATACACACACGGACACACAGACCATTTTGCGAGACTTGGTCATTTGGACTCAGGGGACCTTAAAACGTGTATTTCCGTCGAAAATTCGGATTCGAAAATTTTCACGATCGCAATACTTCCCCTTACTAAATACTTCGTATATAGGTAAGGGAAAGTAAAATAAAACCTTCCCATCTGGCCGCACCTCCAATCGTATTGTTGCATCGATGATTGTTGCATCCTGTCTTTTCCAGAGAGTCAGCCTTTTCATTGCCTGCGAGCCCACAGTGCCCGGAGATCCATTGCAAAACTAATTCTGCAGCACCATCGACCACGCTTTTGATGGCTACAGTTAAATTTTTCATATTTGTTTCGGCTTTGTGTCGACTTGTCATTGCCTGTAGGACTGATCGTGCATCGATGGGAATTACTATTTTATTTTTGGGGACCGAAGATGAAGATGAATTGATCATTTTTCAAGCCTCAGTGACGGCTTCCTGTTCAGCACGGTAATTGCTTGACCTGCTGCCGGTAGGCATAGCCTTTTCCAGGGTGGATCCATCTGTAAATTCAATATGGATGCCTGCACCCCCATCCCTGAGAGCTCCAATAGCTGAACCGTCTGTGTATGCCCTTATCCATTCGCCTGGTGGGTATTCTTCATTTATGAGTTTTAGGCTCAGGGTTTTTATCTCCTCTGGTGGTAGTTCGCCTTTGCAGTTTATTCCTGGGGTATTTTCGACGATTCTCGATTTGCCTAGTGATTCCCAGGGTGGGCGGGGGCTCGATGGGTCTAGAGGGTTTAGCTGGACAGCTCCAACTTCAAGTTCTCTCTGCAATGTTTTGATTAAATGTACTGGGCTCTTTCGTTTGGGTCTGGTTAAGTAACCCGTTTTAATTCTGTCTTGCAGTGGGTGATCATGAATGGCATTTGCTTTGGAACTCAGATTCAGATATTTTTGGTCTCGTCTGTCAAGCACAGTTGGTAAGTTTGTTAAGGCTTCCATCTTATTTACTGGAGTAGTTTTCATGGATCCAGTGATTATCCTAAGACCATGGTTCTGAACAACCGAAATTCTATGTAGTTTTGAGCTTGCAGCAGAGCCCCAACTTGTGATACCATATTCAAGAACTGGGCGAACATATCCCACATAGAGGTTTCGGAGTGTTGCATGGTCCACACCCCAGGTTGAGCCAGTAATCTTCCTCATGATGCTTGTTCTCTTAAGACCCTTTGCTACACATGCTTCTATCTGAGTTCTCCATGTGAGTCGTTGGTCGAGCTTTATTCCAAGGTATATTGGTTTTTCTTCGTGCTCGAGGATTTATTGTCCTATTTTTAGATCAAGTATCGGTGTTTGTCTTTTGGAAAGTGTAAAGATGGTATATTTGGTCTTTGAGGCGTTGACCTTCATTCCCCACCTGTTTGCCCAGTTCCAAACACTATCCAGTGTTTGTTGGAGTCTGTATTTGGAAATCCTGATTGGGATGAGCTGATTTTGATTGGGACCAAAGTACAAGGTCATCTGCATATATTGCTGTTTTTACTCCTCTCGGCAAGTCATTCGCAATATCATTCATGAAGAGTATGAAGAGGGTTGGGGGCAGAACGCTTCCCTGGGGGACTCCATTTTTAATTTTTCTCTGTTTACCAGAAAGTGCTGCCATCTTTTGTCCTAGAAACACACCAATGTGTCGTCCCCTTTCGTCTTAATTCTGACTCACACTTCCATCTCATCCTAACTAAACATATACAAGTATACTTAGTTATTTGAATACCAATGATCTCATAATAAGCGGCTGCACTATGTTAAAATATTAAATAAAATTGACAGACGAAAGCTTTTGGTGCTTTTTGATTTCTGCATTATCTTCAAGTTTGTTTCTTCTATAACTGATGTTTGCTAAATGATCAGGTAACTGGAAATTATATGGAATTTAAATAAAGTATTTCGCTTACTTTCAATAACAGACAATAATATTATTTATTTCCAGAAAGTACTCTTATAGCCCTGGAGGCAGGGCCAAAGTAGGGTAAGGCAATGTCGGGTAAGTGCATAATCGTTTCATTAAATCCAAATTTCAAATCAGCCACGAGAATTCGCTATGGTGAAGTATAACGAGTTGTAATGATATCAATTCCAACCTGTTGATTATGTTGGATCTTTTAACTTCTGCTGTTCAGTTGTGTTGATGTTTATCCACCACTAGGCCTTATTTTTTTTTTTTAATTTCTGAGGTTGGTGGAACCTTCAGAAGCTGCTCTTCAAAATACTTTGTCCCTATGAATATAAATACGAATGCATTTGTGTTAAAAAAAAATTAATATGAATATATATATTCCTATTTACACCTGCGAATATGAATACAGGTGTGTTTGCACGTGTATTCACAGGCGTGAATACGAAAATTTAGTATCCTCAGTCCGGCAAAGGGATCCCTCAGGTATAGAATGACATTTGTTTTTCTTATAACATCAAATTTCACTTTTGTAATATGGGTAGTTTGGTATTTTCCAAAACAAAAAATTATTATGAAAAAATCTGAATAAATTTCTAATATCGATTTTTTTTTTCCGAGAAATGGAGTAATTATATCCTTTTCTCCCTCCACCTTGTAACATCAACAACCCAAGATTCTTGGGTAATTGCATGATTTCTCAATGAATAGGGTACATCATATCTTTACAAATTCAAATGAAGATAAGATTCAATTGAAACGATTATATCTAAAACGTCACATACGTGATTTTTAGCGCTTTTCAGTTGAGAGTAGTCTGATCATCTAATGTTTACATTGCTAAAACCTTGTATAATAATGTGCATATCGATTATTTACACCATTTATTTTTTGTAGATTTTTATCTTTTAGAATTTTATTTCTAAATAAATAGTTTTTCTGTTTTTTTAAAATAGTGAAAATGTACCATGTCGTTTCTGAAATAATCGATTCAATTTGACGTTGATCAAATATGTTCAAGAAACCTAAACCACATAGATACTTTTAATTTTATTTTTAAAATAGAGTTTGTGTAGGGGAGAGTTGGGTAAAGTGGCCATCTTTACAACATGTCTGCTAGCGGTTCCTGTTATCTGAACTGTTTACTTGTTTCTGGAGGTTGCGAGGTTAGTTTAGCACATAGTTTCATTGTGAAACGCTGTTGTGGTCAAATTTGAAACATAAACATATATATATATATATATATATATTTTTATTAATTTTATTGCTAACTTTAAAATGATATAGCCCAATGGTATATTCCTTGAATTCTATGTTCATTATTTCATTGGAGTACGCATTATTTGTGTGTGTATTTCCAGTTGTTATATAAATAGTTTTCATTTTATTTTATTATAGAAAAACTAAACTGTCAAAATTGCAAAAATGGTGCTCCAAAAATATGGGGGAAGCTGTTCAAGCAGTTTTAAATCGCACAATAGAAGAAAATGATGAGCCTGAAAAGAAGCGCAAGAGAAAAATCATAAGAATGGGCAAATGTATGGTGACATAACAGATCATTGACAAAGAAAAAAAAAATAATAAGAAAATCATTTGAAGAAAAAGATTTTTGCATAGTGTGCTGTGCTCCAAAGATTTTGAAGAAGGTTGTATGCTAAGTGTGTGTATGTGTGTGTGCAGTAATGTAGGAGTACAGGACAAGTGTTCGGGTTGGTGTCATGATGAATTTAATGATTTCTTTGCCAACTGTGCAATACTCTTAAGGAACTAAAAATCCTTAATGTTTTTCCTTGCATTTTTATGAGCTAAGTTTCTAATTTCATTTTTATTATTATCAAAAAATATAAGAAAAAATCAAAAATTAGCTGATAACGGAAGACATGAGTGAATGGTGTTAAGATCTAATGTTTTGAGAAAATGACAAAGTTTTTTTTTATGTACTTTTAACACATCGCCGTTCCCATGCTAATCTGAAGAATATGAAAATCACAACTTTCATTATTTATTACAAAAAAGTTTTGCAAAAAAAAAAAAAAAAAAAGAAGAAGAAATTAACAAACATTAGCAGACATGAGTGAATGAAGTTATTATGTTATCAATTTCAAGTTCATTACTAAGCTTTTTAAAAAGTCAATTATGGCGAAATTAAACCAAATGCTGAATGACAGTGACCAAAACACTAACTCAAATCAAATTCATTAGTCTGCCATGTTTGGATGCCTTTTGATACAGTGCGGCCACTTTTTTTTGTGGGAACATTGGTTTTTTTTTAATCACTAGTCACAAGGAACACAACGATGAGCAATTTACAGGGATGTGGGATGCGATGCACGATAGGGTGCTCAAAACGCACCCTCATGGCACTGCACTTATTTGTATCCATAGCTTGGACAATGATGTTCCTAAATGGATCCGAAGGGAGCAGTTGCAAAGGAATTATTGGGTAAATTACCGCTGAATCCTAATGAATGTAGTTTCTGTAAAATAGAGAGTTTGCCAATTTTATCGAAGGTCTTCTGGATATTAAAATAAACTGCTGCAGCTTGCTCCTGGATAAATGTGTACTGTAGCTCAGCTTGCATTTGAACCAAATGATCTACAGTCAATCCCCCTTTGCAAAAACCACATTGGAAGTTTTGGATGTGATGATACTGTTCTAGGATACATATGAGCCTCTAGTTTACCATGTATTCCATCATTTTACTCAGATAGCTGGTTAAAGAAATTTGTAGGTAACTGGATGGTTAGTGCTTATCTTGACCAGTTTTCAGAATTGGGATTGACTATTGAATACAAAATGGTGGCTAATCTAGCATGGAGTTCTTTGGATATTTTCAGTTATTGATTTTTAACTCCAAAATGGTGCTTTCTACCAAAAACCTTTATATTTTCAGAATTAAAAGAACACTTTATACATATTTAGAATCTTCATACTATACAACCCTTGTACTACTTACTCACTGACTTATAGGCAGCGAATCAGATTATCTTCCTCACTCATTCATCTGTACAAATTCTAATCAATTTACTAGATGAGCTTTAAACTTAACCATTTGCGAACTTGTAGCTTTTAACCTATAGCCGATCGCTAAATTCCCAAAAGTAAAATGTTTAACCTACCAAATCAAAATATTAAACATTAAATATTAAATCAAAATGGCAGATGCAACTTAAAAATTCGTACAAAACATATCTTATATTTTCACTGACATTTTAAATAAGAATCAATTTATAATTAAATTACTAGGTACATTTGTACATAAAATACGTGATGCATACATTTTATTTAATATAAATTTTCGTTTAATGCTATATTATAATCAGTAAAAAACAATTTTTATTACTTATAATTTTTTCTCAAAATTAATGACTCACAAATTTAGTTCTGGAATTGTAAGTTTGTAGCAATTTTCATACATATTCTATGGCTTTTGTCCGTTATAGAGGTGTGAAAAGTGCTGATCCGCGTCCGGATTGAAGGGGTTCCATTATAAAGGTGTTCTAATGCATTAAATATGTATCTTGGTGGACGGAACCTTAGTAAAATTGTCTGTTAAGAGGCAGTTCCGTTATAGAGAGGTGTTTGTTAAGAGAAGTTTTAATGTAATAGCTAAATGTGTAAGGTGCATCTGTCTCCAGTGTGTGTGAAGTTCAAGTAATTATCTTTTTATTTCAATTTTTCGGGAAATAAAAAATTGTCAGTTTCATTTTTACGATCAAACTTTTTGGTAAATTTATATTTAGTTTTTTCTTTTTATATCCATGCCTTCTTTATTTCCTACTAGCTTTCTCTAAGAAGTATTGGATATTCAAATTTTAAGTTAGAAATGTGCAAAAAGAATTATTATTTTTTCAAACTGCTCACTAAATTTAGTAAGAAAAACAATATGCACATTTTATTTATTTTCAGCCATAGACAAGAAGAAAGCTAAACTTGAAAGTGAAATTCATTATGAGCACCCAAAGGCAAGTGGAAGTACCAAGTATTAACTTCATATTCATTAATAAGAGGTTGAAAGTGGAAAAAGTAGTTTGGATCCCAAAAGGACTCCAAAGGTTCTTTGCGTATTATTTTTTTGCGATACTCGGAGGTTTAAATATTTATCATTTTTATATGAGATTACCAACACGGTCTAAAAAAAAATCATCATAGTTCATAGCATTAAATAAACATTATTGTCTAACATTTTTGGTTTCTCCAATTGATTGTTTCTGAAGCATATTTCTAAGATATTTACTGTGGTAAAGCAGACAGTTATTGACACCCTGATCTTTAATAGAAAAAAATAAGCTTTTATGTAATGTTCTGTTTCAAATAAAGGTGGAAAAAATTCCTTGTGAATCACAGAAGTCTGATGTGTCAAAAGATTTTCAAACTGAAAAAATGAAAAAAGTTTATTTAAGTTTAATCAAGAAAATTCCTAACACAGTTGTTAAGTGAACGTTTTCTTCTGTTTTTGTTAAGAAATGTATGATTTATTTTCTTTTATTCAACAAAATAATTTAAGGTAAGGCCTTTATTACAATCATGGTTTATAATTAAACATTTTAATGTTAAATTACCAATAGAATTAATTACCAATTCTATAATTTTTTTTAGAGGGTGACAATTACTGGTCATTAAATCTGATCTCAATATCAATATTAATATGGTCTCAATGCTCTGAAATCTACAGGGGGTGATCCATGTCTGCTGGAATACCTTGTGTATATATACACACGCATACTCAAATGCGCGCGTGTGCGTGTGTGTATATGTAATAATCATATTGTAAAAAAAAAAGTTATATCTATGTACTATGTATACAAAATTTATAAGAAAAATAATAAAGTGTATATTCTAATTTAGTAAAAATAAAATTGTAAATAATGTTTTTTTAGTTATGAAAGGTTTATTTATTGAATAACATGTATTTGTTATTGTTGTGTTTTAGCCCTATAATGAGTCTTAGCTCAAGAAATAAGCGCCTTAAGCTGTTCGTTCACAAACAGATAATGGGTTCATGTGCAGAAAACTGCAGTGGCCATGGTGAATGCTTTAATGGCACCTGTTTTTGTGAGGTATAAGTAGAACTAATTTTTATTAATATGATTATTTTTATTTATTTATTGTTGTTTTATTTATATTTTTTTTCTAGATACAATTTGTTGGAGATGAATGCCGAAGCACCAACACTAGTTATTTTGCTGTATTTGCAACTATATTCTATCTAGTTGCTCTAATTTGCTTCGTCCAACTTGTTATGAGCATAATAGCAGAATGGCAGAGGTATATTTTTTATATGATTGTTAAATGGGTTTAACATCCAAACTTATTGATATTTTCTAACTCTACTATCTAAATTATTGTTTTTGCAGGATGAAATTTCCCTCTATACTGAAAGCGTGCCGCATTACAACTCAAAAGTTATTGTATTTTGTGGTTTTTCTAGCTTCTGTAATTAGAGGAGCATACTTCACCTCTCCTGTAATTATAATTTTTTTAGTTAAAAAAAATGTATTGATAGTTAAAGATTAGCATTAGAGATTGATCCTTCTATACCATCACGCGGATGTCAACTAAAGATTAGCATGTTTCCTTTCCATTAACGATGTTGGATTCACGGAAATAGATACTTGGGATGAAGGTGTTATTTGGAGTGGTGTTGCCAGATGCGGGTTGGAGGGGATGCTGTGAGCCGACCCTTGTCGAGAAAGCTGGCAACAGGATATCTCCACTGTTGCCAGCTCTCTCCCCCACTCCTACAACCTCTCAGTAGTGATGGGTGATATTTGATAGTTGGCCACTAAGTTTCACGTTTTCACATTCTTTTTCCTCTTTACCCTCCCATTTTATTTACAAAATAACGCTTTCAAACAGTAATGTCACACTTATTAAAATGTTTGTGTAGTCTACTCGGTTCCACAGGCATGAAGTTGTCATGACAACGAAACGTACGCAAGTTGGACACTTTTTCTCTTAGCAATTTATTTATGGTTATTGCTCCGTTCCTATGGGTCCTAGCATGATGTTATGCAACCTAAAGCCTTCCTCAATTCGCGGTCTATCTACCACAAAAAGAATTTTTCGTTTTAATCCTCACATATGTGATTGCATATGTAGAGACAAATATTTTTAAGAAATTAATTTGAGATTAATTATTCTCTAAGCAGGGGGAGGGTGATACACACTATCGAGTGATGCATGGAAGCCAGATGGAGCTGTGTTTTGTTTCCTTTATTTTATAGATTTTTGTTGATTTTCAAGAACGGTGAGTGAGTAAACATCTATCATTATTTTTAGTGTAATAAGTATCATTATTTTTAGTGTAATAAGTATCATTATTTTTAGTGTAATAAGTATCATTATTTTTAGTGTAATAAAGAAAGTTGAAGTGATAAGTGCTTTTTCATTTGAGGCATTTGTAGTAATTGTCCTGGGAGACTTATAGGTATACTTAGATTCTGGGTTTGCGACCTGATTCCGAAGTTAGGGACTTTTTGATCTTTAAGACTTAGGTTGTACCCAATAGCATCCACTTAAGTGTTCTTAATATCTCACTAGGCGATTTTAGAAACAATTTCTGAGTGTTTTTTTTTTCTTTTTCCAAATGTTACCCGAAAAGACATGTGGGATAAAGCTATAATAAAAGAGGCGGTAATAGCAGTAAAAAATAAAGAGATGGAATTTCTAGAGCATCTAAAGCTTTTCATGTAAGATCATAAGATCTACAATAAAAGACAAAGCAAAAAGAACCGAACATAAAAGATGTGATTCAGCTCCCCAAAAAACCTTAATGTTGAAAATATCATGCAGTTTGGAGAGTACTCACAATTTTTAAAGTCACAAAATTACGGTCTGATTTGAAGGTCTGTATCTCGTCTTCAGTGTATCCGATATTGACGTTCTTGAACTCGTAAGAAAGAGGGGAGTTTCTTCTTTCTAAATATAGCAGTTTCAGGGTATTGTATTTTTTTTTTTCCCAGAGTACTATATATGAGTCTGCAGCTTGGTAATGAGTACTCTAAGAGAAAAATTCATGTAATAAAAGTTGTAGAGAGTCAAATTCTGCGTTATTCTTGGGATAGGATATTCATATCGGTATTATCGAAATATCTATATTTTTCCTTTGATATTATATATTACAATATAGATATTTGGTTTCCCATAATTATCGGAGTATCAATATTTTATTCACGATATTATCGATAACACATTATAACAAATAAAAATTATTATAATTAGAGAATTATCGGTTAAAATAGAAGCATTTTCTCTGGAAATTCCTTAAAATAAGTAACGACAATTAATGAATACGAACATATTTAAAATATCATAATTAATTTAACTTATATTTCTGGCTCCATACTTCAGGAAATATTACCAGCTGTAATTTTGGATGGGATACATTTTTCTGTATGACGCACAGTGGTCAAAACGTGGAAAAAAAAACGTAAATCGCAATCTTCTCAACAAGCTGATTGAACTATATCCAGAGTTGGGCAAAAATTAACTGTAACTAATAACTACAACTAGTTTACTTGTAATTCTGTTGAACTCGCAACTAAACCATTAGTTGTCATTTGTCTACTGACAACTAACTTTTTATCAGTTGAAATAGGCAACTAATTTTTTTTTAGCTATATAATATTAGTTGCAATGGCAATTAAAACTATTTAATTTTATTTGTATAAGACGAATAACAAATAATTATTTGTTATTCGTTATTAATTATTAGTTAATTATTTTTTTTTCAAATATATATTATTTGATTTCCTTAGCTGCTTATAGGTGCTATATCAACTTGAGACACATTCCTGTGCCCTTCAGAAATTCATTTTATTTTATGTTTTTTAATATGAAAAAATAATTATTTTAATTAAAATAATGAATTTTGAAATAATATTGGCATATTCTGATGACATTTTTTCGTTTATTGGACAATTGATATTCAGTGATAATTTCAACTAGTTAAAATATTGAAAAAAATTATTATTAAATAAAGTTATTAATTTCTAATTATTTATTATTTTTTCTTTTTTGTTAGGGGGGGGGGGAGGAGAGTGTGGAACTAATCGATTTTGTGATCGTTCATTAGTTTTTCGAAGTTGCTAATGTTGAATTTACTATCGAAATTTGGTTTGGCAATGAGTATTTCTAATTAATTATTAATTCACAAAATTCTTCGATATAAGTTGTCTTTGTTGTATATTTATATAATATAAATAAATTTGTATATTTATGTAATATAAATATATATATATTTTTAGAATATAATATATTTCTGTTTTACAAATATATAATATATTTACATTATATAAGTATATTCAAATGTATGGGAAGTGGGATTTTTTTAACATCGCTTGTGTTACTCATACAGATATTATTATTATTATTATTTTTGTTGCTTTGGTTTTAATACATTATATAATTTATTCTTTTTAGTTATTAATATTACTATTGACAGGCTGAACTCACTATGGAAGACTGGTATACAGACAAAATTTGAAGGTTCTAGGCCCTTCCATTTGGAAGTTAAAGAATTATGACAGGTTTTCGTCATTTCGTACCACTGTGCGGCAGGACTTCATTTCCTTCCGGCAGTACTCTGTATGTTCTATCACTAAAAACATCAAAAGTCTTAAAATAGATATTTTTACTTTATTTCCTGTAAACGTTACTAGTTTAGGAACCTTTTTTACTGTTGGTTATTAAAAACAAAACAACATATTTTGTGTTCATGCAGCAGTCTTGTTTAAAAAAAAAAATCCAACAAATTTCCATATTATACCATAATCTATATTTATAATTCTCTGAAAAACGAATCAAAATATTTTATAGATTATTGTAAAAAGAAATTCTGTCTTTAATTATTTTATTATATAAAATAATCATAACATAGTGCCATCAACATTTCGGGCTTCTATACCATCTTCACTATATTTTACTTATCTATCCTTTTTAATTATATATTATTTTAATATTTGTTATTAATCCTGTTTATCCCTTTAACAATATTATTATTTCATTTACAATAATTACATAATTTTTATATAGTACTGAAAAATGTTAAAAAGTATTATCAAGCTCTGTATTAATTTGATTGTCAAATTGTATACCGCTCTAATTTAACTGTCAAAATAAAGGAAAAACTGATGAGCGGCCGCATACATTCAGTTATATAGATTGGTCAATTTTTCCATCCGGCCGGGCTTCAGAAAGCCAGACCGGTTAACTGATCGTGTATGGCCGCTTCAGGTTTTTCAATGGTTTGTGATCATTACAAACTGTGAATTCCTGACCAATCAAATAGTATTGCCAATTCTTTATGGAATCCTTCACACTCCAAATGGATAATGTCCATTTTTTTTTTCAGACAATTTTCTTGAAAAATAGGCTAATTCATTTTGTGACTGTTTTAAAGTCATTCCAATACTTTTAAAACTAGCTTCTGTTTCAATAAATACTTCTTTATCAACATTATAAATTGCCAAAATTGGTGAGGAGCATAAGTAAGTAATCTTTTATTAAATTGAAACTCTTCTCACAATCATCTTTCCAATCAAACAACGTTTTTTCTTAATAACCTTACCAAAGGTTCAAACTTTTCTGCACTGTTTTCTATATATTTCAGATATAAATTAATTGAATCCAGTATGCTACGAACGCCAGCTTTATCTGTTGGACTCTTTAAGGCTCTTAATAGTAACTAAATTCTCTTGTGCTGGTGATATTTTGTTTTCTTGAATATAATGCCCGAGATACTTTGCAGAATTAGCTGCAAACCTACATTTTTCTAATTTCAGCTTAAAACCTTCATTCTTGATTATTTGCAAAAGTATGTTACTGATATGGTCTTTCCTTGTCTTAGAAAATATTAATATGTCGTCTATATAATTAACACAAAATTCATCCAAATTATTTCCTCTTATAATGTTCAATAGTATGCTTTGAAAAATTGCTGGAGCATTCTTAAGGCCAAAGGGGAGAACCTTAAACATTAATTTTCCGAATGTTGTGATAAATGATGTCTTCTCTCTATCTTGTTCTCGTAATAGAATGCACCAGAACACAGAATTTATATCGATCACAGAAAAATATTTACAATTTGATACTTTATCTATCACATCATTAATAGTCGGAAATGGATAGCATTCGAGTATCATTAATTTATTCAGATTTCTAGAATCAATCCATGGGCTAGTGCTTCAGCCATCTTCTTTTTTATAAGCCAGAGTGACTGGAAAATCCGATTCTTCAATTAAGTCAGCTTCTAGTAGCTTTGTTATTTGGGTTTTTATTTCTTTTGCATCTGGCATTGAAAATTTATACGGACGTATTGTGACATATTCATCTCGTATTAATTTGATTTTTGTTTTTATTCTGCCAACATAAAATTTATTAGTTGCAAAAATGTCTTTGCAATTGAAATAAGAATTTTAACATTTCATTTTTTATTTTCATCTTTAATATGATCGATAACCTCTTTAAATTCTTTTAGGTCTTCTGACCTATTTAGATTGATTTCGTAATCACAGTCTATATCTTTTTGTTTTTCTTTATTTACAATCTTTTATAATGCACCTTCTTTAGTGACTTTTTTTTTCATCTCTATATTTTCTAATGCTATCATTTCATTCTTTCCAGTTCTTTGTAATATTTTTATATTTTCATCTTGAACAAGCTTGAGTTTGGTGATGGCATCCAAACCCAGCAACAGATCGTAGGAAAAGTTGTGATTTTTCACTACATTTGTGGCCTAATTGCTTGTTAAATTCCCTATTATAATTCCCTGTTTCCCCTGGCTGAACTAAAATTCAATCCATTAATTGTTTTAAAAGTATTCTTGTTTTTTATTAAACTCAATTTTAAGATATTAATGACTCGCTGATTTATTAGACTGATGTTTGATTCATTGTCATAAATAGCTTTTATCTTCATCTTTTCATCAACAAACACAGTTATTTTGATTAATGAATTTAACTTCCTTGGGGTATCTAGTTTAAAGATTTGTCATCTATGTCAATCGTAACTTTTTGATCCAATTCTTTATTGTGGTCAGCTTCATTTCGGTTAACTTGTTTCTTCTTCGCTTATGTATTTTTGTTTCTGTACTTAGATGTAGGATGATATCTGTTTGACCACCCTTGAGATTCACACATAAAGCATGGCTTTTTTGATTTATCTAAGGGTTTCTATTTTCTTTCTTCATATACGTAGTAAGGTCCATAAATTTCCGGCCTAAGGAAGAAAGAAAGGTGAAAGAAAAAAACTGGTGTTATGTTTTTCAATATATTCTCCTCTAAGTTCTGTTCTACACACTTAATACAATGGTTAGGCAACATTTCTCATCATCATAATCATTCCTCGTCTACCGCTCTATGCAGTGCGAGGTGTCTTTCTGTAAAACCTGGACCACACTCCATGATCCTCAACCAGTTCCCTTCTCCTATTCCAATCCAAACCTTCGCTTCAGATGTCATCCTAGCAAGATGATTGTTTTTCATCCTTAACCACCTTAGACAGCTTCCTTCAACAACCTTATCTGCAGGTTCGACACCGAGGCAATATTTCTATACCATGAAAAAATAATTGTCTTCTTTGTTAGAAAAATGTTCTTCCACCGCTGCTTGGACCTCTTTTTGTCGGTGTTAAATCTCCTCCCACGAAGGTCAAATTTTAACTTTGAGAAAAGGTAGAAGTTGCTATGGGGCAAGTCTGGGCTGTAGGATGGATGGGAGGTTTCTTGGAATCCACAGTCCTTCATAGTGGCCTTGGAAATCAATGCTGTGTGGACAGAGACATTGTCGTGAAGAAGCCAAACACCTCTGCTCAACTTCCTCTGCCTTTTCTCTTCTGATAGCGCCTCGCCTCATAAGCGGTGAAGTACGGCTGGATAGTACTCTGCATTCACTGTGGTGTTCCTTTCCTTAAAATCAATCAGCAGTATTCCTCTGCAATCCCAAAAAATGGTGGTCATTACATTTTTTGTCGACTGCATGACTTTTGCCTCCTCCTGTCCTTCTCCATTCCATGGGCTCCCTTTTACTGAATGGGTCATAGTATAGAACCATTATCTCATCCCCAGTTACAATTGAATCCAAGAAATTTTTGGGTCGGCATTATATCCAGGTAAAAATTCATTGCAGCAGCAAACACTTCCCTCTTTTTGAGCAGCCGAAAGAATTTTTGGAACTCATCTTGCACTCAACTTGCTGATATGCAAATGTTCTTTAACGATCCTCATAACACTTATTTTTGAAAGCCCCAACCTTGATGAAATTTCTTTGGTCTTCAGCCTCCGATCTGCAATTCAGCTTCCACGAGTTAGATTATTTCAGAAGTGGCAGCTTCCGATGGGCGACCAGGACGCGGGTCGTCATCCAGACTTTCTCTCCCTAACTTAGATAGTTTTGCCCATTCTTTTACAGTGGAATACGAGGGAGAGGACTCTCCTTACACACCATCCAAGCGCTCTTTAATTTGCGCAGGAGTAATGCGCTCTTTACACAAGAATTTAATTAATAACTCCACAGTATTTGATCGTGAACATTGTTAAAACGCATAGATTCCTTCAAGGTTTGATATGGACTGACAGGACTGAGGAAGTGTGGGTGATGGGTATGGAAAGTGCAGGTATAGACATGCACGGCGGGCAAGTCTCAGCCTGCTTGAAGTAGGAGAATGAGGGCAGGCCGAAAACTTATGGACCTTACTACGTACTTCTCTAGTTTGCTCAGATTCCTTATTTATATTTAAATTTGATGTTACAACTTTTTGCATTGTATTAAAAGAGTCATCCAATTTTCTTAATTCTGTATACAATTCATTTATAGTAGATATTGATTCCCAATCTAATTTGTCCTGGACTTCTAACGACAGCCCAACTGCAATCATGTTAATTCTTGAAGTCACTGTACTATTACTTTCGACTTCTAAGCTTAACCTCTCTTTTGCTAAAGGATAATCAACCAAGGAACCACCTAGGTGTTTATAGCTGTATGATTTTGGACCTGTTTGACTCTGGACCAGCCTTTATTGACAAATACCCTTAAAAAGGAATATTTCCATTCAGACAAGGGGAGACTCCTGCGGCCCTGGTGGCCAGTGTGGAAGCAGGCCTCGGGATTAAGATTTGCGTGGAGGACCTGGACATAGTGGAGTGTCAAAGACCGAAGAAAGACGATCTGCTCGCTCGCTTTGTAAGACAGTCTATGTGGGACGAGCTTGTTTAGAGAAAGAAGTTCGTATAAATAGTGCAATAATAGAACATTATAAATAAAATAAAAAATGGCATATTAAGAAAACCATAAGAAAATGAGATAATTAAATACACTAAAATAATGAAAAAAGAAATATGCATGTAACCATAATACATAGCCTTCGATTTGGAGATCTTTGTAACACCTAGGTGTTTTACCGCCTTACTCAAACCCAGCTGGGTACCATCCATAGTTAGCATTCTTCGAATTTGAAAACATGCAGACATTGGCCTTGTGTGGGTTGATGCTAATACCCATTGGTCTTGCACCACTTCAAGATGTCCGTAACCGATTTAAGGAGGTCAGAAAGTACATTCTGACGTTTGCCTCCAATCAGGATAGCGATATCATCCGCATATCCTTGTGCATAAAAGCCTGCTGTGTTGATGGTTGTCCAGCCACCAAACACCACAGTAATGGGGATAGTACACCTCGCTGTGGGCAGCCTCCTTAGGGCCTGAACCACATTCAGTCTCTGTTTAGCATCCGCCTCAAACGGTGGCAGCTCTAATTGCTCCGTACAGAATCAGTTTACAGATAAGATTTTTTCTTATTTTTTACTTATTTACTTATATTTTATCTTTATTGTCTTTATTTTTCGTTTATCCACCTTATTCTATTTTTTTTTTTTTTTTTACTTCATTTTATGTTATTATCATTAAATTTAGGTATATGATATTATGTTAATATCATAAAATATAATGAGGACTGCATAAAAGCCATAGAGGAAAGAAACAGTGCCAGGCAGAAAATGATCCAATGAAGGACCCGAACAACGGCGGAACATTATAGAACCAAAAGAAGGGAAGCAAAAGCAATATGCAAACAAAAGAAAAGGCAGCAGGAAACAAAGAAGCTAGATAAGCTTCAAGAAGACTTTGCAGCCAAACAGACCAGGAAGTTCTATAAAAGCACCAGAGAATTCCGAAATGGATATATACCAAGGCTGGAATTCATTAAAGATAGAGAGGGGAACCTGATTGGAGACAGAAGATCTGTCCTGGAAAGATGGAAGCAGTTCTTCATAGAATTATTAAATCCGAATAAAGAAGGACCAACTTATAATAAAAAAGCATTATTGGAAAATGGAAGAGATTCATCGAACGTGGATGAAGAAGAAATGCCACCAGATAGAGAAGAAATAGTGGAAATAATTGGAGCACTCCATAACAACAGAGCACCTGGAATAGACGGTATCCCGAATGAGGTCCTGAAATATGGGGGTGGGGCGGTGGTGGAGGAAATATATAACCTCGTATTTGATGTGTGGATGGAGATGAGGATGCCACAGGACTGGAATATGGCAGTGTTGTGCCCAATAAGAAGGGAGACAGATTAAACTGCCAAAACTATAGAGGTATCGCTCTATTGCCCACTGTCTACAAGGTACTTTCCGTCGCAACAAATAGGAGAATTATGGCATGGGCTGAAAGAAATATTGGCGAATACCAAAGTGGCTTCCGACCAACTAGAAGCACAACTGATCATATCTTCTCCATACGGCAAATGCTAGAGAAAACATATGAATACAATATTGACCTCCATCACCTCTTCATAGATTTTTGCCAGGCCTACGATAGTCTTGACAGGAATCAACTGCTCAGAGTAATGAAAACTCTAGGGGTCCCAGAAAAGCTAGTCGGATTAAGTGCGATGACCTTGGAAAACACCAGATGTAGGGTAAAATCCAAAATATGCTATCAGAAGAGTTTGAGGTGGAGAATGGTCTGCGCCAAGGAGATCCCCTCTCACCTGTATTATTTAACATAGCACTCAAGCAAGCTGTGAGATCAATCAGGACCAACCCAGGAGGAACGATATGTAACAGGATGACCCAACACCTAGCGTATGCTGATGACGTAGTGATATCAGCTAGGTCAAAAGCGGCTGGGAATTTGAAGAAGCTGGGAAAAAATTGGGTCTGATGATAAATAAGGAAAAAACCCAATACATGATTTCCACAAAAAATGATGGGCAGGAAGAGCAGAGTCATGTGCAACTGCTCCACCACACATTTAAGAAAGTGGAGAGCTTCAAGTATCTGGAGGCTTTAGTGACACGAAAGAATGACATCACTGCAGAAATTAAAGCAAGAATTTCAGCAGGCAACAGATGTCTCTTTGCATTGCGAAAAGCATTAAGATTTCGGAACTTGTCACGGAAAGCAAAATTATTGATTTATAAAACAATCTTAAGACCGATTGTCACGTACGCTGGTGAAACGTGGGTCCTGACCCAGGAATGCGAAAAGATGCTGCAGATCTGGGAGAGGAAGGTGCTCCGGCAGATATTTGGGCCAGTATGTAATGAAGGCCAATGGAGGTCAAGAAATAATAGAGAGCTTCAGGACGTATTCAATGAACCAGACCTAGTCACCTATGTCAAATCAACCCGTATAAGATGGCTTGGGCACGTAGAATGAATGGGAGAAGATAGGTACCCGAAGAAACTATTATATGGCAAACCAGGAGGCAAAAGAAGAAGAGGAAGGCCCAGACTGCGATGGCTGGGTGATGTGAAGAGCGATCTGCAGAGGATGGGAATCGGACAGTGGAGAGGTCGAGTTGCTGACAGGGAAGACTGGAGAGGCGTTGTTGCGGAGGCCAGAGCCCTACAAGGGCTGTAGAGCCATGGAAGAAGAAGAAGATCATTACATTTAAACCCCTAAGAAATGGGGGATCCGACTGAAAATCCCTCCTGAAAAAATTATTCCACAAACTCCAATAAAAGTAAGCTCTACATATCTAATAATGAAAAGAACGGAAGAAGATTTTTAAAAATATCTAATTAAATAATTTATCTCCCTTCTTTCTTCATAAATTCATAACAAACCTAATTGAAAATGTTAAAAATATGAAAAAATTAAGGGACAATGTACTGATACAAACATTAAACGGGAAACAATCAGAAACCCTAATACTATGTAAGGATTTTGGTGGTTAATTTCCAATCCAGATTAGTCCCCATAACACACTAAATTACAGTAAGGTCATTATACGATGTTTCGACTTTCAATATTTCGAAATTGACAAAATAAAGAAGGAATTATCGCCTATTATAAAGGATATAGTAAGAAATAAAAAAAAAAAAAGAGGAGGCTATGAGATACTTATAAACACGTACATAATTACGTTCCCGACACCAAAACTACCTGAAATTATTCAAATAGGCTATGAAACCATAAGAGTCCAACCGTATATCCCGAACCTTTTACGGTATTTTAATTGCCTGAGCTTTTCTCATCCAACAACTCAGCATAAAAAAGAAGCCGTACGCGTTCAGTGCGGAAATACTAAACATGGTGCAAATGTAAGATGTAACTTGCCACCTAAATGTATAAATTGTGAAGGCCCACATAGTGCGCTGAATCGTAACTATTCCACTTTTAAACTTCAAAAAGAAATTAAAACAATCTAAATTAATAATAAAGTATCATTGCAGTAAGCTAAACAAATTTAAAAAGAAAGAAACCCGAATGGTTTCAATAAATCTTTCGCTGAAATAGCAAAACAAAAAATTAAAAATACCGAAAAAATAGAAGTAGGTATTTAAGTAGATATGTTTTTTACTTTTGGAGAAAAAAAACAAAAAACAATAGAGGTCGAAACCCAAACAGTTTTAAAATCAACTAATATTAAAACTAAAACTTCATCCCTCCCGACACCTTCCCCCTCCCTCTCTCCTACATGTGCCCCACAATCTCCTAGGATTATGAGGAGCCAAGCACGGATATTAGATAGAAGAGCCTCCCCCACCAAGCCCTTGTCCTCTGAGCTTCCGGAGGCCCTACCCCACCCATCTCCACTCCGTCTAACTAGGGTACCCCAAAGGCTGAATGTACTGACGACGTGGTAATGTTTGATGATAATGCGGGACAGTCAGTCGACGAACTGGGATACATAAAAGTATCATACAAAAAAAAGAAAAATATAAAGAACAAAGAAAATGCGAACACTTAAAATCATATTTAATATAAAATTAAAATACTTCATAGAACACACAAAATAATAATAAACAACATATTTAACTATTATGTTTTTCCTTTCCGATCGATCTTCCTTTCCGATACATATACAATTTTACAACATACTCTACATTAGCAATTGCTATGCTTGTTTACTCAGCCGCGTATTACTGCACCTTAATACTACTTCCAAAAACATACTACTCATCGCTTTACTCTGTTCACTTCTATGTCTCAACTATTATCCAACATTATTTATAAACGATTTATGTAATACATTCTTAAATAACTCCCTACCATACGTAAATACAAAGCTTCCTATACCAAATATATATACCCATGGGACATTTAAGTCTCTTATTTATCCACTTATTGGTAATTATTTTTTATCAAACTTTCTCCTTTTTTTTATATGGTTATTCGTATTAATAAAAAAGTGGAGTATACGAACTAAATTGTAATGATTGTGCAGCCAAATAAACGGGAAAAACTGGAAGATCTCTAAATCAGAGATTAAAGGAACATATACGTGCATATAATTATAAGACAGATAATTCCAACTTTGCAATTCATTTAAATGAAAATAATCATAAATTCATCAAAGACTCAGGAGTTAAATTAATACATCACGTTGAAAACAGCCTCAAATTAAATATAAAAATTGAAAAAAACAATGATTAAACCCTGCATTTAAAATAGAAAAAACCCTATCCTCATATTTCTCTTCTCCTAAAGACAAAATAGACCCTTTCCAAAAAAGCGTTGTATACAAAATAAATTGTAATGATTGTGCAGCCAAATAAACGGGAAAAACTTGTGCAGCCAAATAAACGGGAAAAACTGGAAGATCGCTAAATCAGAGATTAAAGGAACATATACGTGCATAAGACAGATAATTCCAACTTTGCAATTCATTTAAATGAAAATAATCATAAATTCATCAAAGACTCAGGAGTTAAATTAATACATCACGTTGAAAGCAGTCTCAAATTAAATATATATGAAGCACTTGTAAATAAGTAAAAATAAAATCCTTCAAATCCAATCCAGATTTTTGCTTAAATGACCAAATAAATATCTCCAATAGTCCAATCTTAAATTTATTCCCATCTATAACAGAAAAAGCAATTACTCACCGGCCTTACTGGGAAAACCTTGACCCTTAAACCGTTTACCTAAAAACATTCTGTCTATCTCTCGTTCATTGCCAGTATAATGCGAGAAGAAACCAATACAAACTTTTCTGTTTGATATAATCCATTTAAACCTCCATTTAAACTATAATCCAATTAAATTCATAATTCATAAATCTTTTATAATACTGATTTATATAATTTAATATGTATAATAATACCAACTATATTTTTAATTGCTTATTTTTGAATTATTTGTGTGTTTTTAGAACTGAGGATGAATGTATAACATTCGAAACTAGTTTTCAATAAAACAAA
Source organism: Rhaphigaster nebulosa (assembly GCA_948150685.1). Taxonomy (NCBI): domain Eukaryota; kingdom Metazoa; phylum Arthropoda; class Insecta; order Hemiptera; family Pentatomidae; genus Rhaphigaster; species Rhaphigaster nebulosa. The sequence goes on from OX411307.1 coordinate 3,606,383, forward strand.
TTTATAGAAGTGGCAAATAATTTATCAATCCCTAATTAGATTAATATAAATCAGTATTATAAAACATTTATGAATTATGAATTTAATTAAGACAAGAAATCAAATAAATGTTGTTACTCACCTAGGTTTAAATGGATTATATCAAACAGAAAAGTTTGTATTGGTTTCTTCTCGCATTGTACTGGCAATGAACGAGAGATAGACAGAATGTTTTTAGGTAAACGGTTTAAGGGTCAAGGTTTTCCCAGTAAGGCCGGTGAGTAATTGCTTTTTCTGTTATAGATGGGAATAAATTTAAGATTGGACTATTGGAGATATTTATTTGGTCATTTAAGCAAAAATCTGGATTGGATTTGAAGGATTTTATTATTTCAAGTGCTTCATGTATATTTAATTTGAGGCTGTTTTCAACGTGATGTATTAATTTAACTCCTGAGTCTTTGATGAATTTATGATTTTTTTCATTTAAATGAATTGCAAAGTTGGAATTATCTGTCTTATGCACGTATATGTTCCTTTAATCTCTGATTTAGCGATCTTCCAATTTTTCCCGTGTATTTGGCTCAGATAGTGGTTTTGTTGTACCTGTTATTTCTTGCTATGGAATATATTATTTCAATTTCTTTATTATAGTTCTTTTTATTTAATGGTATGTTCAAAAGACGGTAAATCATGCTATTAAAGGCTGCTAGTTTATGTGCTATCGATCTCCTAGCTCCATTGTTTATAACGACATCCGTGTGGGTGGGTTTCTGGTAAATTCCAAATTTATGATGTTTGTTTTTTACTGAGATTTCCAAATCTAAAAAGTTTATGGTTTTGTTTTTTTCCAGTTCTATTGTGAATTTAATCGAGAGATGAATTTCGCTTATTTCGTTTAAATAAATTATTTATTTGTCTTGTCGTACCAGACCATAGGCATATAATGTCATCTACTTACCGATACCAGTATATGATATGTTGAACTAGTTGAGAATTATTAGGGTTATTAGAATTGTTAGGGTCAAGAATTTTTTGTTCTAATTTGTCCATAAATAAATCTGCCAGAAGGGGTGAGAGAAGGGAGCCCATCGGTAAGCCTTCTTCCTGTTTGGAGAATTTTCCATCAAATTGAAAATAATTATATTTTATACAAATAGACTTCAAATTGTAAAGATCTAGTTTTTCTAGCGGTGCTAGATTCGATCGGAAGATTAACTGTTCTAAAATTTCTATTGAAACTAAATTTTCCTTATGTAACATCTACATCCCTCAAGACCAAAATATTACCTTAAACGAACCTAGAAACCTTTTTATTCAGCTACCACCACCAGTCTTTATTGGAAATCTGAACGTGTACAGCCTACAGTGGAGCTCACTACATACCAATACCAGAGGAAAAATGATTGAGGAATTCATCGACAGAACTGGTATGTTAATACGAAATACCTCAGCAGCTCATATCACACCTACTCACTCATCCATAGACTTATCTATTTGCAACCCATTATTCTTCAATCGAATAGACTGGAATGTACTTCCCGACCAATATGGTAGTGACCACTATCCTCTTCGCCTACAATTCCCCAATAGAAGTACTATTATAAACAGGAATCCACGCTGGACCATCAAAAAAGAAACCTGGGACCTATACCAAGAACTGATTGAAACACCAAAATCATACCCATCTAAACTCAACAGGTTGTATAGGTTGTGAATTTATCACAGAGACTATACTACATTCAGCCGAAATTTCCGTACCAAAAACAACTTGCTCATCTAAAAGAAAACCAGTATTCTAGTACAATGAGGAATGTAGAACTTCTGTTAAAAATCGAAGAAAAGCATATAAAAAATTCACTAAAAATATGAACCCTGAATCAATCAATAGCTCCACCCCTTGCAGGATAGTATGGGACAAAATAAATATGGTAATAGGAAATATCACGCCTCAATCATATACCATAACAAAATAAGGCAAACTAACTAGCAACAACCTCACTGTGGCAGAGGAATTTTCCTGATTTTATGATAATTTGTATGATGCACCCAGCTATATTGAATTAGAAGAAATAGATTCCCCCACAGAAAACTATACAACTTCCTATAGTAATGGAAATAATGATTATAACAAATGATTCACCATTTGGGAACTCAAAACCATCTTAAGAAAACTCAAAGGATCATTACCAGGACCTGATGGAATAGCGTACCAGATGGTTCAGTACCTACTCTCAAAAATTCTAAGCTGGCTTCTTGGCCTATATAATAACATCTGGCACAGCTGTAAACTTCCTAGCAAATGGCGTGAAGCTGAAATAATTCCCATTTTGAAAGCCAGAAATGATTAACGTGAAGTAGAAAATTACCGCCCAATATTTCACGTTGCCTCTGCAAGGTATATGAGCAAATGATCAATAAGAGGCTCGTTTGGGTTCTAGAAAATAATCATTATATACAAAACTTTCAATATGGTTTTAGAAAAGGAAGATCGACTCTAGACCACTTAGTCCAAATAGAGGCGGAGTTGCAGTACACATTTTTAGGAAAGCAGCGAGCGGTTGCGATATTCTTCGACATGGAAAAAGCCTTCGACAGAACCAGTAGGAAAACTATAATCAAGAAGTTATCTGGTTTAGGGATAATGGGAGAAATTTTGGAGTTCATTAAACATTTTCTGGCCAAAATACTGTTCAGGGTACGCATAGGAGGTGTTACGATAGGATATAAGGAGCAGAAGAACTGATTACCATAAGGTTGCGTTATCAGCACTACACTGTTTTCTCTAGCTATTAATGAATTTGGTAAAAACATTCCAGGTGTTAAAGCTATGTTATATGTCGATGACCTTGCACTTATGTTCAGAGTTAAAGAAATTCATGTCATAAAAGAAAAACTGTAACAGGCACTATGCCGCATATATGACTGGTCAAGATCTTCAGGTTTATGTTTTAATCATGAAAAAACTAAATGTGTGCACTTTTCCAGAAAAGGTAACACTCCAATGAACTACTATTAGGAGATAACATAATACCATTCGTCGAAACTTTCTGATTCTTGGGCCTTACATTGGACAGAGACCTTTCCTGGGAAACTCATATTAGGACACTCAATAGTAGCTTTATAAAAAAATTAGGCATTTTAAAAGTCCTTGGTGGTACCACATGGAGGTCAGATAGGTCCACATTATTAAAAATATATCAGACAATTATATGTTCCAAATTAGATTATGGCTCGATTATATACGGCTCAGCACGCCTAACAACCCTTGCAAAACTAGATGCAGTCCACCACGCATGAGTTCCTCTACAGAAGCTTTCTGCACAAGTCCTATACTGAGTCTCTGTAATGAATCAGGGCTATCGCCACTTCTTTTCAGAAGACAGAAACTAGCAATAAATTATTTATCTAAATTATACCCAAATACCTCGCATCCTTCTCACAGATATATCTTTAAAGCAAAATTTTCCAGGAAATTTCAGCGAACACCAAATAGTACCATCCCACTTGCTGGAAGAATGTCAGCCGTTATCCCTAAAATAAAAACAATAACTGAACCCATACAACGCAAACTCACCACCTTGGATCTTTGAACAACCAATTATTCACTGAAAAATTATCAAAACATACTAAAGAAACCACTTTGCCAGTTGAATACAAAGCATTATTACTTCAAATTCTAGCTAAGATACCGGACAATACTATAATGTACACAGACTGATCAAAAAATAATACTTCAACAATCTATGCCTTGGTGACTGCTCACAATACGTATAAATATAATCAGTTGACATCCGCATGATGGTATTGAAGGATCAATCTAATTAGGGATTGATAAATTATTTGCCACTTCTATAATTTATTCCCTAATAAATATAAATTATCCCCCTTATGTAGCGTTTACACTGCTGAACTTAATGCTATCACTTCAGCACTACACATAGCCATGTCTGCTCCCACAGTTATCACAATTATCTCCGACTCCCTCAGTGCATTAAAAGGACTAAATCATTAAAATCCACGAGTATATCACTATGGTCAAACGGCTTGATAAAAATATTAACCTGATATGGGTACCTAGTCATATAGGAATCACAGGAAACAAAATGGAAGATAATGCAGCTAAAGTAGCCCTTGTACTCTCCAGGCGAGGATGGACGGTGGTAAATAAAACAGAAATAGCTCAACTTCAAAAGGAAAAAATAAAACAAAGATGACAGTCAATGTGGGACGAAAGCCCTCCTTGCAAATTGAAGACAATAAAACAAACTGTGCAGCCATGGAATCCCTCAAACCATAAAATTAATAGAGAAGAAGTAGCTTTAACCTGACTAAGGATAGGTTACACAAGAATGACATCCTAGACATCTCAATACTAAAAACCAGAATCTGACATGCCCCAAATGCAACAACTTACTGACAATAGACCATGTATTTCAACACTGCCCTTACTTTACCGCAAAAATGTCACTGAAAGGTATTCCATCAGATATCGCAATAGCTTTAGGAGAAAATGAAAGAATTCAAACAGTCCTAAATTTTCTGAAAGAAAATAATTTATTAAAAGATATCTATAGTCCAGACAAAATATTTAAAATAAACCAAAAAAATCATGTAGTTCTAATTTTTTCAGGAATGTATAGGAGGGGTCCCCTATACATGCGATAAAAAATCCCCGGCAATCTTGGTCCATGGGAGGTGGGGGGGAGGGCGATTTAAAGGGACCTTTCCGTGGTTGCGCGCTTATATCTCGTAATAGGAGGATACCTTGAAAGCCCTGGCCTCCTCTCACTTTCCCAACTGTGACCTATTAGAGCGAGAGAATACAACTCCCACCCTAATTAGCAGCAGTGGGACAAAGCTAATGAAATTGTTACGATGAAGAGATTAGAATGTTGGTACTGACGAGATCTTTCATGCTTTATTGCAGAAAGGCCTCCCAGTTTCCAGTACGTTTTCAGTAGGCAAACTAAGCCTGAAAATTACAAATAAACCAAAAAAGTCATGCAGTTCCAATTTTTTTGGGAATGTGTATGGGGGAGGGGTCTCCTGTACTCGCTATTAAAAATACCCGGCGATCGTGTTGCTGCGGAGGGTGGGGGGCGCGATTTAAAGGGACCTTCCTACGATTGCGCACACATATCTCGAAGATGGTGTGTCGTAGAAAAAAAAACAAGGAATAAATAACGAAGATGACAAAATTTCCTACAATATTTGCTATTATACATTATTTGGAGAAAAGAACCGTTTCCGAGATACCCTCTTTGGAAAATTGGAAAATTTTCGAAAAATTGTTTTTTTTGCCAAACTTGTTGTTATCCCACATTTTTTTAATACAAAGGTGTGAATTGAAAAGTTGTAGAGAATTTAATTCCCTTCAAGAATATATCTACAAATGTCAATTTATCTTCAACTGGTCAAAAGATACAGCTATTTGAAGTGTTTTCGTGGAAGTCAATACTTAGCCATAAAATACCAGAACATATTTTTGGCACTAATTCCTTTTGGAATGAGTAGCAGGTCCCCTGATCAAGTATAATGTATTATAATGAATTTCCGAGATTACGTTACCCGGTGGGAGGTGATGATAAAGGAAAGATTGAAGGCGCAATCGAAGAGGAAATAAAAAAATATAAATAAAAAATAGTAGTGCATATTTTTAAATTATTCAAAAAATGATTTCAATTACATGAAATGTTAAATTTGAATCATTTAAAGTTATGAGTATTGTTTATTAAAATTAGGCTGAGGAAACTTCAAAATTCTTTACAACTCATCTTCCTCGTCCTGCTCCTCCACTGCTGCTGTATTCGTTCAGTTATCTTGGCAGGAGCCGAACACAGTTGAACAAAATAACCCTGCCTTCCTGCATCTGCACCTAACACCACATCCACCGGTGCATCTGCAGGAAATTGTATTTAAAATTTGGTTAGGAACTGGAGTGGCGTTGGTTTTCACCGGGGAAAAAACCCATCTTATCCTCTCTTCCACCCCCAACGGTCAGGTGACAATTCATTGCCCAGCCACTGCTGCACTTGATTGTACACTCAGAATGAGTGTTCTCTGCAGCGCTTTTTGTGATTGGAAGGAAGGAAGACCAGCCTTTGTATGGATGGTGGACCTTACGAAACTATTGCATCGGTGCCAATCCCAGTCGTTTCCACAAGTTAGAGCCCTGGTACAGTAACAGGAACATCTGTTCCCCAGCTTGTGCGACCACCTCATGTGTTGAATGACGGAAAAGAAAACCTTGGACACGGCCTCGGTTTCAGTGGGATGTTTCGGGAAGATGTTGATCGCTGTTATTTTACTTTTATGGATTATGGCAGATGTGGTGTCGCACCCGGTGAAGCTGTGAAGGAAAAGAATCGATTGGCTGAATGGAAGTTATTGGAGCTGCCTAGATGAAAGGATGGTTTATTCATTTCGCCCTCTCCCGGGTTTTAGAAAAAGTATGTTATTTTCAGATGGAGCAAGTGCGAGGAGCAGGACAACAAGGTTCACGTCTTCTCCCACTACGACGACAGTTGGGTGAAAAGTAGAATTTTCTACAGCGCATCTTATAATGTTCCCATCAGCGTCTCCTGTAGTTGTTGCTGTTTCAATGCCTCTGCTGGACAGTGCTGACGCTAGCATGCGTATAAACCTGATCTGTTTACCAAAACAAAACCAGCCTTATTAACATAGGACTATCTCGAACTATAAAAGCCAAATTCCAACAGATTGGATATAAAAATAAAGTGGTCTTTCCTTATTTTTCTCAGTGGCCAGGAAAGGCTGTTGTTCAACAATGGTCATCATGTCCTCGCCAAACAAGAAGTCTGCTCAGATCATTTTGTAGATGTGATGTTCTCGTATCCGTCAAAAATGACCGTACAGTTGGTGTCATCGTAGTGACTGGTCACATACGTTGCGTATTGCAGAAAAATTGCTGAAAAGATGCTTTCTGGAGTCCACTTGACGCGATGGAGGAGAAAAGCACCATCGGCAACAGTTAAACATCCAAATGTTGGCTGTTGTCAACGGGAAATTCCTTATATAGGGAAGATTATTGTGTTTTCCTTATGCCTACCTCATCGAACAATGACATTGGAAACTGAGACAGCTCATATTTCAGGAGGTTCACAATATCCTCATCTCCCTTCGTGCTGATTACACTCCTTTGAAAAATCATCAAGGGGTAAACCACCAATAGCTCATCATTCGCTTTGATGGTATTGCTCATAGTAGCCAATGGGGTTACAGTGTTTTTCTTTGACTGCTTCATTTCTGCAAAGGTAGTACCGATGAAGGTTTGCATTGTACGAGTGCCAATTTCCATTTTATGTAATTGAACTCATTTTAGAATAATTTAAAACTATACTTTTTGGCATTTATTTTTATATATAAAAGCATTCACCTTAAATCAACAAACATATATAAAATTATTTTTTATTTATAAATAAAATAGTTAAATAGGATAAATAGTATAGTTAAATAGTTTTAATATAAAACTATTTTTTATTTCCTCTTCGATTGCTCCTTCAATCTTTCCTTTATCACACCCTCCCCCCAGATAACATAATTTCAGGAAATCATTATAATAAATTATACTTGATCAGGGGACCTACTACTCATTCCAAAAAGGAATTAGTGCCAAAAATATGTTCTGGTATTTTATGGCTAAGTATTGACTTCCACGAAAACACTTCAAATAGCTGTATCTTTTGACCAATTAAAGATAAATTGACATTTGTACATATATTCTTGAAGGAAATTAAATTCTCTACAACTTTTCAATTCACACCTTTGTGTTAAAAAAATGTGGGAAGGAGTAAGAACAACATAGTTTGGCAAAAAAATCATTTTTTGAAAAATTTCCCATTTTCCAGAGAGGATATCTCGGAAACGGTTCGTTTTTCCCAACAATTTATAATAGCAAATATTTTAGGAAATTTTGTCATCTTCATTTATTCCATGTTTTTTTCTACGACGCACCGTCTTTGAGATATGTATGCAACATGATCGCCCGGGGATTTGTTATTGCGAGTATAGGAGACTGTTCCACCATGAAACATTCCTGTTGGAAATGGTGTTGCATATTTTGTTACTGTTCAGATATACTGTTCTCACGGCATCTGTCAGAGAGGAGTTCATGCATTCCAATTGCCATGTATTATGAGCTACTTTTGGGCAATAACTAATTAGTTCATCAAGGTTATTTTTGTAGGACTCCTAATCTGTACGGTTTGGATTCCTATAAGCCCTTGTTTGTTGCCAGCAGTCCGCTGTATCAAATCTAATATATTTATGGTCCGAGCATGTCTCTTCATTGGAGACATGCCAGTTGTCAACACATGTGCTAACGTCTTTTGAAACTAGAGTTATATCATTGACTTCTGACCTTATTCTGCTGCATAAAGCTGGCAAACACCCCCTGTTCAATATTACAAGATCAGAATTGATTATAAATTCTATAATTAACTCACTTCTTAGGTTATTAATTGATTATAAATTCTAGAATTAACTCACTTCTTAGGTTATTGTTGAAGCTGCCGAAAATTTCATCGTGTGCATTTGCATCTAGGGCAGCTATTATTTTGGTTCCTATACAGTCCAGAACTGCTTCAAGCCCGGCTGTTGGGGATGGTAGGTCCTCATATGGCAGGTACCCAGGAATAAGAATGGTTCCTGCCATCTTTCCTTTGCCCCTAGGCGGTGTAAATTGAGCTGCTGCGAGATCTCTGGAACAGAATTTCCACAGAGGCTCCATCTCCCTGGGCTTCAATTTATTTGACCAAAAAGCAGTTATTTTTTAAATTTTATATTTTTCCTTTAATATGCTCTGAAAAAACAAATGTTCTGGTGGTTAAGCCACATCAATATCATTTTCCAAACTCGAGATATGAAATAAAGCAGTTTCAGCGTGTTCAATTTTTTTTCTCAGCTCCTAGGGCCCATTAGAACAAACATCAGACCAAGTGTACCATATTTTTGTATGAGGAATAAGAAAAAAATGGTTAAAAATTGGTGACCCATTGACTGTGCTCCCCCTCCCCTTTGTCACTGAGATTCTTTTATTAGATATTTTTATTGGCAGTTGTATATGTTGACTGAATAGGTGCTATCAGTTCTTCAATGCTATTAGTTATCTTGATTTTTTTTTTAACCCCATTCAATTCAATATTCAAAGTATTTGTTAAGTTTTGTCACGGTAGACAATTACTATAAAGTAGTAAGAAGGGATAGTTCTTTTAATGATCACATGGGTGCTAGATGAGAAGGTGACAGTTTTAGTGTTCGCTAAAATAGTTAAAAATTATTTTTAAGTGCCTTAAAAATTGGTCTAGTTTCTTTAGTATATTTTTATTCTGTAGTTATAATTATAGTATATTCTGTACTTTGAACCCATAGGGGTTCTTTTGTGTGCCTTGTCACTAAAACTAAAATGCAGTATTTGGGTAGAAGCGGCTTACTATTGCTATGTTTTAGCTAGGTTAAGTAGAGCTTGATATATATTTAGCTGCTAATATATTAATCTGTATATAGGGATGCCATTGGGCAATCATTGAGGATGATTATCCCAAAATTATGTATAGCTCACCCAAGCAAGAGACAAGCTCCTTACTGCGCAACTCGGTTTAGCGGGGAGGTGAGCTTCCCCCTCTACCTCTTCCAAAACCATTCTCTATTTACTGCTTATAACGTGAACATCTCTTTTGTATTCTTGTTTTAGTTTTATTTCATAGTTTTAATTAGAATTTTGTTATTTTATATGCTTAGTATTTTTGGTTAATTCTTTAGTTAATATATCGCTAGAGTTTATGTTAGTTTTATCGTATAAGAGTTAATAGTAGTTGATTATAGTGTTAACAATTAGTGTTTAGAATTTTTAGTGAATTAATTAATTAGTTAGTGTTTATAGGTTCTATAGTTAATTGTTTATATAGTTCTTACTTTAATTAGCTTTACTACTTTTATTTATTTAATGGATTCCACACCATCTACTTCAAAGGCAACTAAGCCACAACGGGCTCTGAGAAGTCAGGCAAGGAAAATTATACACAACGTTCATGCCTATTTAAGTGAAAATAAGAAAAAGGAAAATTTAAAATATAACGTTGCAAAATCCACTGCTTTAGCAACAGGTGTTTCATTATGGACAGTCCAACAAGTTGTTCGAGAAGGAAAACAATCAATAGCAGAAGGCTATGTAAAACCGAAATTTTCAACTCCGAAGAAGAAGCATGGAGGGTATAATAAAATAGAATTTGACAATTTTAACGAAGGCGTGTTGAGGAGACTGGTCCACAATTTTTATACAGAAAAACATGAAGTACCGACTGTTAAAAAACTACTAAGCCGTTTACAAGAAGATGGATTAGTAAATTGTGGAAGAGAAGCCCTTCGCTGCAAGTTATTAGAATTAGGATTCCAATGGAAAACTTGCCAAAGCAACAGAAAATTGTTAATTGAGAAGCCTGAGATAATGGCTTTAAGAATCCGTTACCTGAGCTCAATTGTACATGCCAGAAATAGTCAGCGTCCCATTGTATACCTAGACGAAACATACCTGCACTCCACCCATATGAACCCTAAGTGTTGGCAATCTCCTGAGGAAAGGGGCTACCTTTCTTCTGTTTCCAAAGGGAAGAGGCTTATTATAATCCATGCAGGTGGAGAAATGGGCTTCATCTAGAACACCCTACTGATTTTCAAGTCTGACCAATGTACAGGGGATTACCATGGAGACATGAATAAAGAAAATTTTAGCAAATGGGTAAGAACAAAATTAGTACATAATTCACCTCCCCATTCATTAGTAGTTATGGACAATGTTGCCTATCATAGCACACAAAAAGACAGAAGACCGAATAGCGTGACTTTAAAGTCTGATATGCAAGGTTGGCTAATAAGGAAAGGTGTGCCATTCACAGAAGCCATGAAAAAAGCTGAGCTTTTAGAAATTATAAAATCAGTGCCGATTCAAAAACAGTACGAAATCTATGACATTTTTAATGAGAATGGACACTCCGTTGTAAGACTTCCACCTTACCATCCTGACCTAAACCCAATAGAATTAGTGTGGGGTCATATTAAGAGTAAAGTGGCAACGGAATGCATTTCCAATAACATGGAAGAAAAATTGGAATGTCTAAAGAAAAAATTTTCAGAATATACAACTGAACAATGGATTGCATGTCATGAAGATTGAAGAAGATTATATAAAAAATGATGGGTTAATAGATGAAGCAATGGACAGAATAATTGTTACATTAGGAGACTCAACAACATCAGAAGAGTTGAGTGATGAATAGGTTGTGCTAAAAATATTTTATTTTGTTAAAAATTAGTTTAGTTTGGATTAAACATATTTTAATAGTAAATTTTATATTTGTCGACTATGTATATAAATACGATATAAGTATGTAATTTTGAATCAATTCAGGAGTATGTTTATGTAATTAATGCATAAACATTTATTTAGTTAAAAATGCAAATATTGTAAATAAATATTGTCATTTTTTTTTAAATTCCATATATTGCAATATACGATTGATCGTTCAGTGAATATTCATTTATTCTAAATTACCTGAAAATTGTCTTGTTTTGAAAATGTCAAACAAACAACCAATTTGTATTTTTTTGGAATTATATTTCGCATTCTGATAACTTTATTATCAAGATTAAAATTCATTTTATATATCGAGAATTCAAAATTTTGTAATTAATATCATATATGTATAAATTCTATATTCTGTAAAAATATGAAATAACATTATGTAAGTAAGCATATATTTAACTCATTTAAATAAAATACCAAAATGTAATATAGTTTACTTTCTTTATTCACGAGACATTACTCTAATAAATTAAAACATAAATTAATAGGTTGGACTGGAACTAGACAGGGAATTAAAAGGTGGAGGATAGAGGGTACAATAACTGACCTCTCCAACCTTCCCCTCCAAATGGCCACGCCCATTCAGCTCGGCTCTTGCTCGGTCAATCTATAAGCTTATGAATAATTTTGAATTACTTACTTTGTCCTCTAAATTCGATACCTTTCCAAGGGCCTGATTTGTGGTTACCATTATTTAATAATTAACCAAGATAATGTTACTACTTTTAAGTTTAATAATAATGCTAATCAAATTTACTGCTATCATACTTAATGAAATATATTCCAATTAATAATGGGAATGGTTACTGAAGAACAACCTCCTTTCTAACATTTATCTTTATTCCTTAAAATCAAAATAATAAACTGTTACAATAAACTGTCAACCATGGAATGATTCAGACTAGACCTAGCCATTAACTATTTTAATCTTCAGAGGAAGACCTAGTAGTTGTTCCCCAAGTTCAGCCCTCAAACACGATCAGAGAAGAAGTCCTGCGTCAAGCGAGATCAGAGAGGAAGTCCTTTTTTTTTTCTGCCTTCTCGGCTTCTCCCCCTTTCTCTTTTGTTCTTCCTAAGAGGGGGTCGAAGACATTGTTCGTTGGTTAGATCCCCGGCACCCTTGTCATTATTGGCCAACTAGTTTTATAGAGGGAGGAAATTCTGGGATTTCAACGGATTGCTCCACCCCTTGTTCTGACATCCCCTGGGTGGTCCGATATCTGCGAATGCATTAAGATAGCTCTAATCGAATGACACCCTTCCCAGGCCGCCTCCATTTTTTCCTCGAGGCCAGCCGGGACCCAAAGGGGGCTGTTTTCTTAAAATTTATTAAGTCTTTCAAGACAAACCACTTCTCGCCTTTGTCACACTGCCCACTTCTCAGTAGATTCTTAAATTAACTTACTTCCTATATAAAAGCTGTGGTGACATCTGTCATCGCCTGTCAGTTACCTTTCTACCTACCTGCTCATCCCTTATTATCTTTTGTTCGCACCTGGTGCTGGTTATATAATATAGTCCAATATCAATACATATTGTAATGTTACGTTTTTCGGGAAATAAATAAATGAAACTTATTTTCCCTTTTTTAATATATTTATTTGTTTTATATAAGTTTGACTCTAATCTCAGGGTGGGCTACTAGACAACCAGACACAGACACACAGAACTATTACTAATACAAAACATAATACAACGTGAAGCGTCAATTATCTTAAATTTAACACTTTAAAAAACGATATCAGGTCTTTGAAGAACGACGGTCGTGGTCTATGGGATATAATTCAAGTGTGTTACCAAATGATGTGGATCTTAAATGTGGATGAAGTACTACGGGAGCTCTTAAGACGTCTATGCCGGTCCCTGGTCCAAAAAACAATGCCACTCTCTCTTTGTTTGTTCGTTACACCACTCTACAGGTTTCAAAATGGCGAACTGCCATTTTGATTATCTAATACAAATGGACCATTTATTATTTTCAGAGGTTTTCGTTTGATGAAAATCTCTTCTACTTCTTTTTGATTTTCTTAGATTAGATTTATTGTTGAAGTATTGACAAATTGATCATCTTCACCCACTCGATCATTATGGCAGTGGTTCTGTTGAAGTCCAAAATAGAGCCACCATGTTTTTAAATATTAACGTCTATTTTGGTTCCATTTATGATGACAAACACACTTTTCATTATAATTTAAGATATCTAAAAACAATTATTTACTATGTACTTAAATATATAAAAAAGGTGTATATTACATTTCTCCCTCCTTTTAGGTAAAAAAAATAATAATGATATTTTGCACGCAAATATTATTATTTTTTGTCATCTTAAATTATACAAGTGAATACTGAAACATTCATACTCCATTCATTCAATTAAACATTAATTCCCAATTTCCTCTGAGTAACTAATAATTACAATGTTTGATTTCTTTAAATACTAATTTCAAGTTTAATTTATTTTTCATTTTCTTCTTAATTATTGATTTACATAATTTTCTGACTTATCTCCAAACAGAATACAATTAAACTATATACAAACATTTTTTCAAAAACTATACATAAATTATATAAAAGAACAAATTGAGAGAGGATAGTTACATTTTCAATATATACAAACTAATTTTTGTTGAGACCCCAATAAGATGTGGTTCTATTTATCAAAAAACAGGATATTGTGACTAATTGAGAAACATTGTTATTCTACCAAAATCAAAGAAAATAGGAATGAGCAAGAGAAGATTGTCCATCAGAAAATGAGTAAAACAAAAATTTAATTATACCGAAAATAATCACTGTCATTGTTAATAATTAAATTTTATTTAAGTATCCTAGTTGAATTTGTATTACAGCTCTTGCGAGCAAGGCCTTATAATTTTTAAAGCAAACAAAAATTTTAGCACTGCGCTGAGCACCAATTATTTTAAATTTTCATATTAACAAAGAGCATCAATAGCAGGTTAACCTAACAATATAACATTTAATGATTATTAAAAAAAATATGGATTCTTATATATGGTAGATCTTATATAAGAATTTTGAATTATTATTGCAACAAACACACCATAAGAAAAAACAAACAAAAACAAGGTTTGAAAGTAATAATTATTTTAAATTTAGGTCAAAAACTAAAAATTATTTAAGAGGTAAATATTCCTAGGTTAACTACAATTCACGAATAATCGATGATCTGACTATTGGTTACCAAAAAATCAACATCTATTAAATGAGAGATATTTTTCTTGATAATTTAATAAACTCTTAAAATGTAATTCTTAAATATTTTTCTATCAATTAATTAAACATTTCTTATTAAAATCAAAATGACCTTTACTTAATAACAATATTGAAGAGGGTTTTTTTTTTTTATTTAAATATTTCATGTTTATAAATCCATCATCCGGAATAACAGTAATAAAAAGATAAAAATCATTGATTCTAACAACCAATTTTAAAGATATGAGACTATAGTTTTGTAAAGAAAAATAACTGTATTCCAACCCCTGGAAATAAAAATGTATTGATTTTTTAACTTTCTTTTTTAATTTTAAGCATCATAGAAATATCCCAAACCTATACAAAAATAATAAATAGCATTTTTCTTTTTCTTTTTTCTTTTTTTTTTTTTTAATTTCACATCAAGTTATTTCTATATCCAAATTTTTCCATTTTATTTTTAATAAATTTCTGTACCGGCTCATGATCTAAATGCAACCCACCCGGATCGTACACTTTAAATGTACTCCTAAAGCATAAGGGCTTCATTCCAAACATACACTGTATAGGTGCATGTCTGGTATATGTTAAAATGTGGGAAATATTTAAAATCGATAGGAAATCATTCCATCTATTGGTGGCAAACCGGATGGCGTTATTGCTTAAACACTTTAATGGGGTATTAACTTGTGTAGTGTATTCAAGATTGGATTTTTGATCCCCAAATACTCTGACATTCCGATTTTCATCCTCTTTTTTACTTAACCGCCCAATCTCATGTTTATATTGCGGTTCTATTTTCACAATCATGTTACTTGCCTTATTTTCTTCCACGAGACTTTCATAAATTTTTTCTGATAATTCAGAGTCATTTCTATGAGCTACATTAATTTTTTCTGATGTTTCAGCATTTTGTGAGCTCAATTTTAAGGTTAAATTAGTTTCGACCAATTCATCTTTAATTATAGTTAGTCCCGGTTCACAACTTCCTGGCATCACTGAATTATTTATTTTATTCTTATTTTTTAAATTTAGTTCATCACTTATAAAATTAAACGTTTTAAATTCTTTATTTAAATTATCAACTTTTTTATCGAGTTCTTTTAGATCATTTTTAAGTCCCTGAAATCTTTCCTCGGCTTTTTTATCGGATTCACGACTTCTTTCCTCGGCTTTTTTATCGGATTCACGACTTCTTTCATCAAATTTTTTATTGAGTTCATGAAATCTTGCATCCTCTTTTTTATCCAGTTCCTGCATTTTAGATGTTAAAAGTTTGAACATGCTATTAATGTCTAGATTTTCACTATTTTTATAAATTCCCGAGTCTGAATCATTCTCATCTCCTAGGCATTGGACAACCGTCTCTTCCTGAATCTTATCCATAATTTTCAATTTGTAAACAAAAATTTAACACTTTAAAAATTTCTGTGAGCTGCGTCCTGATTGTCGTGACCTAATTTTTAACGAATAAGGCCACGCGTTATTGGGCGACAAATATGTAATGTTACGTTTTTCGGGAAATAAATAAATGAAACTTATTTTCCCTTTTTTAATATATTTATTTGTTTTATATAAGTTTGACTCTAATCTCAGGGTGGGTTACTAGACAACCAGACACAGACACACAGAACTATTACTAATACAAAACATAATACAACGTGAAGCGTCAATTATCTTAAATTTAACACTTTAAAAAACGATATCAGGTCTTTGAAGAACGACGGTCGTGGTCTATGGGATATAATTTAAGTGTGTTACCAAATGATGTGGATCTTAAATGTGGATGAAGTACTACGGGAGCTCTTAAGACGTCTACGCCGGTCCCTGGTCCAATAAACAATGCCACTCTCTCTTTGTTTGTCCGTTACACCACTCTACAGGTTTCAAAATGGCGAACTGCCATTTTGATTATCTAATACAAATGGACCATTTATTATTTTCAGAGGTTTTCGTTTGATGAAAATCTCTTCTACTTCTTTTTGATTTTCTTAGATTAGATTTATTGTTGAAGTATTGACAAATTGATCATCTTCACCCACTCGATCATTATGGCAGTGGTTCTGTTGAAGTCCAAAATAGAGCCGCCATGTTTTTAAATATTAACGTCTATTTTGGTTCCATTTATGATGACAAACACACTTTTCATTATAATTTAAGATATCTAAAAACAATTATTTACTACGTACTTAAATATATAAAAAAGGTGTATATTACAATATTACTATTTATTTCCATATAGACAAGTGTAGTTGAACCCATTCCCCCCTCCATTGGTCTAGCACAATATATCATTTAAATAATGAAAAGTAGTATATTACAGTTTCTCACTTTTATTTAATTATATTAAGACATAATAGATATTTTGGAATCGTCTTCATGAGTTTTATCTTTTCTGATTTTGCTTCTTTTTTTTCTCTAGGAAGCTTTTGATGAGGGTTGGTCTCATGGAATTTTATCTGCCTACTATCCTCTTCTCCTATCAGGATCTTCTCTTATTGTTTGTTTTTGGGCTGAAGTAAGTATTTATTGGGTACACGATGAAATTTGAAAGTTTTTGTAAAATATAGAAAATACTGGATAGAAATAGTTTGAAATTGTTCTCAGAGATTCAGGTATTTACTTATGAATTGATGGAAGGGTTATGTTATTTATAAAGTAACATGTTGCTGGATTAAAATGTACTTGCTAAGTGTGACATTTTATTTTATTTCATTTATTATATTTCAGGGGGGAAAAAAAAAATTAAAACACCCTATTTTAGAAAAGACTTTTCTTTCTTTTTTAAGAAAAACTCATTTTCTCAGAATTTATCATTTTCAGTTCCCCATTTCAAGTTGTGATATCTAAAAAATAAATCAATATTGCGTTACAAAGTTTGTAATTTTTTCTAACTATTACTATCATTATTTCATCTGCTTATCATTTTTATTTTTTTTAATTATAAATATTAAAAAATATTAGGGGTACAAATAAGTTTCCACCGCTTTTAATAAAAAATTACGAAGTTATTGTAAAAAATATAGTACATTACATTTTATTTAAAATATTGTCCACCACTAGCTACTACTTTTTCCCATCTTTCTGGAAGCATTCTTATACCACGTCAAAAAAACTCTTCATTTTTTGAGGCTATCCATGAATCAATCCAATTCTTCCTATCTTCATATGATGTGAAGCGCTGCTCAGACAGACCATGTGCCATCGACCGGAACAAGTGGTAATCACTAGGCGCAAGGTCTGGAGAATATGGCGAGTGGGGCAGGACTTCCCATTTCAGTCACCAGTGACTATACGGTGCGAAAATCCTTTTATTTTATGCCAGGCAAGCAGAATTTCAAATGTGCACAATCTACGTTCAATGTCTCTTGGCTTCATTTCCTTAATTTTGTATCATTCTCAACGATTTTAAACAATGTGAAATTGCTTGTTGACTCACTCGTAATGGAAGTGCAAGTTCTTCTTGCGTTTGACACGAATCTTCCACCAATAATGCTTACAATTCTGTGTCCTCATGCACTTTCGGCCAGCCACTACGTTCTTTGTCATCCACGTCAAACTCGCCGTTTTTAAACTTTTGAAATCAATCACAACTTCTCTCACTTAAAGCAGCATCACTGTATGCTTCTACTAGCAATCGATGGGCCTCAGCTCTGATTCCTGTGAGTTAAATAAATAAATCAAAACTTCCCGCAAATGACACTTATTCGGAACAAACCTTGACATTTTCGCACGGAAAAAAATATGTACTGCTAGCACAAAGTCACTAGTATTTAAGGTTATGTTGTTGCCAGATATCCAAATTTGCCATGTGCCGTTGCTCTGCTGACAATTTCAACATAATCTTGTCGGGGAACCTCTCTCTATCAACAACGGTAGAAACTTATTTTTACACCTGATATATATGTGAGAATAGGCTAAAACTTGTTTTTAATGAAAATTAATATTAATTATCTTAATTTGCGTACCTTATTTTTATATATTGATTATATATATATCATCATATTTCATTAATTACTTCCTGTGTTTTAATTTTTTTAGTTATTTTTCTTCTACATCTTCTATTTCTGAAATAAATTAAGATTACCATTATTTATAATTTTAAAACATAAATTACAATTGTTTCATTTATGAACATTTAAATAATCTATTATTTTAAAAAAATCAATTTTTTTACCTGAATCGCATATTGTCCACTCTCTTAGCATTGCTGTTTTAGACTAACAATAAGCCCTTATATGTTTATCTTACTAATCCACAATAATCTAGTCGTACTCCCCACTCCTCTTCTCTTTATTTTGATCCTTACTATTTAAAATGTACAAGTATTGTTTTCCTATGTTTTTATATCTGTTTTCAAATTTATTACTCTATTGATATTTTTGGTGTTCTTTATTGATTCTAAATTTTCTAGTTTTATTTTAATTTTCCTTATATAATATTTTTACCTTATCAAGACTAAAAACATGATTATTAACGTTTTTGGTTTTTTTTTTTTCAATTGATCCTGTGCTGATTTATTCTGTTTTTTTAAAATTTGGGGCTTTTCTCCTATATAACTACTATCTTTACAATTTTTGCAATCTATTTTGTAAATTACATTTTTCCTTTCTTCATCCTTTATTCCATCTTTCATGTTTGCTAGATTTTTTTTTAATTTATTATTATAAATTCCAAATCACGTCTGTGATTATTATATTTTTGGTATTTTGAAAATGCCTCTTTTATCCTATTTGTTATTCCAGGTATATATTTTAGTTTGTGATACTTTACCATATTATTTATTTTCTTTGTTTTGCTCTTTTTGTTTAAAAATTTGTTATTTTATCTTTTTTGTCAATTATTTTATTTCTAATGGTTTTATTTTTTTATTAATATTTGCTCTGTTTTACATTTTTTATTTAATTTTATTTTTAATGTGCAATTCATTTACGCATTAGAACCATAAATTGCTGAAAAATCTATACGGGTAAAAGTTGTTATCTAATATTTTATAAATTTCTTTCTTTATTTCATTTAAATAATATATAACTGTCAGTGCCTTAGCTTTTTTGATTTCACTTTTGGCCGCGTTTTTTATCTGATATTTTGGGTGGCTCGGAAAGTAATTTATTGTTACATCACTGTTGCTCTGATTTTGTCCATTTTGTCATTTTATTTTTCTTCTTACCCATTATTATATCCATGTCCAGATATTTCTTAATTTATTATCAATTGGAGTTTCCAATGTAAATGCCATTTTTTTTATTTGCTTTATTTAATTAGTAAGAATTTTAGTTAGTAAGGATCAAAATAAAGAGAAGAGGGGTAGGAAGTAGGACTAGGTTATTGTGGATTAGTTAAGATAAACATAAAAGGGCTTATTGTTAGTTTAAAACAGCAATGCTAAGAGAGTGGACAATATGGGATTCAGGTAAAAAAAAAATTGATTTTTTTTTAAATAATAGATTATTTAAATGTTCATAAATGAAACAATTGTAATTTGTGTTTTAAAATTATAAATAATAGTAATCTTAATTTATTTCAGAAATAGAAGATGTAGAAGAAAAATAACTAAAAAAATTTAAATGCAGGAAGTAATTAAAGAAATATGATGATTTATATATGATCAATATATAAAAATAAAGTATGTAAATTAAGATAATTAATATTAATTTTTATTAAAAACAATTTTTAGCCTTTTCTCACATTTATATTTTTTAATATTTATAAAGAAATAAAAATAAAAATTATACACAGATGAAATAATGATTGTAATAGTTGGAAAAAATTACAAACTTTGTAAGGTAATATTAATGTATTTTTTAGATATCACAACTTGAAGATGGCCAACAGAGCCAGAAACGTTGAAAATGAGTTTTTCCTGAAATATAATTAACAATATTAATCACGATAAGTCTCCAGAGGAGAGGGAAGAAGGCAAAAGAATTCACACCTACCTCACAAAACTAAAATTAATAGACAGCAACGCAAGTTTTAAAAAAGGTTTTTTCAAATTTAGAGGCAATTATTATAGAATGGATGAGGTCGAAAATATTTTAAGTGAGTCACCAGGAAATAAACAACCTAAATTATCTAATGTAGATGTGATAAACGAAACTCAAAAGAAAAGGAAAGCAGCAGAAAAACTTGGTGAGTTTCAATTTCGCCCCAGAACCTCTTTACTGTCATCCCTCTCTTTGTCTTCCTTACAACCAGACCACAAATCATCCGATCAGCAAAATAAATAATGATAAATTGGCTCCAAAATGTAATCGTCTCGTCCCACCTAAGCAAAATAACATTGAAATTATATTTTGTAACATAAGTGGGTACTCAAATATACTTAATATAAACCCTGAGGAAATAAATGTCAAAGAAACCACTCTAGCGTTATGCATTGTAGAAACCTGGCTTGAGAATTTTGACTTTCGTTTCCCACCCTGGTTAAAGGACTTTAACTCATTTTTTTGCAATGCCATCAAAACAAAATGAACCGGAAGAGCGAGTGGTGGTATTATTACATTCATAAATAAAAATATCGCTGAAAATGCCATTAACTTGGAGTCAAATCAGTATTTTAACATTGTAAACTTTCCCATAGACAATAAAAAGTTTATCCTGGCTAACATGTACTTACCTCCCGGTTGTGACATAGACGAATGCCTCGACTTATTTAGTAATACAATGTCTAATATTTTGATTGATTTCTCTAATAATTACATTATCTTATGCGGAGATTTCAATGGGTATGTGGGCAGCTTAAACAATATCGATCATAATATACTTGAAGGCACCAATCTTTTCCCCAGGAGAATAGTGAAACATGAGAACATAAATAGACGCGGTAAACTTATTGTGGAAGTAATGGAAGCTCTTGGTTTCTATTTATGTAACGGCCGATGTTTATCCGATAGACCAGGAAAGTTCACACATATTTCCACAAGAGGTAAGAGCACAATAGACCTGATATGGGTTAATGAAAAATGCCTCCCAATAGTCCAAGACATGAAGGTATCCGCATTTTCAGAAGTAACCGATCATCTGGCCTGCACTATTCTCCTAAATAATATAGATCACAGTACACTAAAAATCAAAGACAGCAGCCAAAACCAACCTCAGAAAGTAGCAAAGTACACAAAGTGGGAACCAGAAGGATCAATATCTTTCAAAATAACCTAACCTTATCGCAACGAATATATTTTAATTCAGATAATACTAACCATTTGTATGCAAATTTCACAGCTGCAATGACTGGATCCTTAGTTGATGCAGGTTTAATGGTGTATGGGTGTCAGCACAAAAGATACAATACTAAATGGTATGATTTGGAGTGCAAACATCTGAAAACACAAGTAAGGAAGAAATACCGAGAATTGCTAAGTCGAAATTTCGCTCAGCGTATTGTGGAAGAATATCTTTCCACTAGAAATAATTACAGGAAATTAATAAAACAAAAGAAACAAGAATACAGAACCACAATCATAAATAAACTAAAAGACGTTAAAAATAGCTCCGAATTTTGGAAAACTGTCAAATCTCTGAGACCAGATACATTTGTCACAAACGAAATAGATATTGACACTTGGACACAATATTATAGCTCATTATATATAGAGAAAACTTCAATTGACTCTCTATTCTTTTCTGTTACACATCCATTTCTAGACCGACCATTTTCAACTGAGGAACTTCAGTACTGTATTCACCGCAGCAAACGAAACAAATCCCCTGGACCTGATAAATTGACATATTAAGTATTTAAAAACATGACATCACAGTGGGAACACTATTTGTTAAATCTTTATAACAATGTCATGGATTCGGAAAACCTCCCACTCGCATGGTCTAGATCTGAGCTAAAGCAGATCTATAAGAAAGGAGATAAAAAGGATCCAGGTAATTATAGGGGAATCTCCCTGATAAACAACATCACCAAACTTTTTACCCTTATCTTAGCGAACAGAATCCAGCATTGGGCAGAACGTGAAAATTTAATCCCTGAGGAACAAGCAGGGTTTAGAGAAGGTAGAGGCTGTGTGGAACAAATATTCACACTCATGTCATTAATAAATATTAATCTGCAGGCAAAGGGAAGTTACGTTTACGCTGTGTTCGTGGACTTTAGAAAGGCATTTGACTCTATAAATCAGAACCTTCTGTGGCAAAAGTTGTTTTCAATAGGCATTAATTAGTGGAAAAATAATTAGAATTGTAAAAAAATTGTACGACAAAGCCACAGTGCAAATTAGTATCAACGGTAACTATTCTGAGGATATAGATGTCACGTTAGGGCTTTTACAGGGGGAAAGTCTTAGTCCTGTTCTTTTTATTTTGTTTATATCAGACATTGTAAACTTTTTTTGGAACAGAGGAGCAACTGGTGTCCCTGTTAGCAGCGAACGCGAAGTATCGATGCTCTTATTTGCTGATGATATAGTCCTACTCAGCGAATCTTGGCACAGTGCACATAAAAAACTTGAAATATTAGAATTATACTGTATGCAAAATTCTTTAACTCTGAACCCAGAAAAGTAAAAAATTATAGTGTTCCACAAGTCACCAAGAAGTAGAAAACTGAAACCACTATACTGGAATAACGTGAAGTTAGAATATACCAAATCATACATCTACCTTGGAGTTCCTTTTCTATCATCAGCAAAGTTTTCCAAACGGCAGAACACTTCGTTCAACGGTCAACAGTAGCAAGTGCAAAAGTGAAAGATATCCTACGACGGGGCAAAAGTGACACCTGGCAAACAAAACTAGCCCTCTTCGACGCTATTGTCTCTTCAACTCTCCTCTACGTGGCCGAGACCTGGAGCTTAAATTATTTGGACGTTGTCGAAACCGTTCAAACCAAGTTTTTGAAATCCGTATATTTCTGGCCTAAAACTACGCCCAACTACTTAGTACGCCTAGAAACAGGTCGTCTCCCACTTTCTGTAATAATCTTTAAGAAACTTCTTAATTTCTGCATAAAAATCCTTTCATTACCTGGGGATAGATTACCACGGCAATGCTTTAACAGACTTTTAACCTTGGATAACAGAAAACAAGACCTCAGATCAAATTGGATATCACAAGTTAAGAGAATAGCATCCATGAACAATGCACTGGAGTTTTTTGCAGATTTGTCAAACGAAAACAAATTAATAGCAAACAAAACCACAATTATTGAAAGAGTGAAGAATAATGTGTTCTCTACTGATATAAACCGGGCAATGACCTCAATCCACAACCCCGTTTATAGAAGCATTTGCAACTTCACATATCCTCAACCAGAAGAATATCTGTTACACAGTTTAAATATCCAAAAACATAGAGCCATAAGCCAGTTAAGAGTCGCAGGCACTGCATACTTGCAGATTCCTCTGCAAAATAAGCGCCTGATCTTCAAGCTCTATGAACCATGCAAACTTTGTCAGAAACCTATCGAAGACACTCTGAAGCATTTTCTTTTGCACTGTTCCTCTTGTGATTCATTCAGAGAACAATTCTTAAAGGAGTATATATCTGAAAACGATGAACTTTCTTCACTAGAAAACATCTTAAATTATAATAGTATAAATAAAATCAAGCAAGTATTTCTGTTCCTCACATCAGTCTTCAATAACTCCCAATCTTGTACAGTTTAGCCGGCTCGATACTTATTGACGAGGCCTCACCTTGTTGTGATATTTGATTTCAAGTGATGTTATGCAGATAAAGCGATAAACTCTAACATATAGATATCATTTATTATTTTAATATTATTAAGAATTTTTTTTTTTTTTTTATTCTATTGTAAGCGTGTGAATACTTATATATATGTATCTTGTATTAGCTGTATTTTTGATGACTGAAGTATGTGTATATTTATCTCTTTTTTCTTTCACAAATTTTTTTTTTTTTTTTTTAAAGGGAAATTCTGTGTGTGTATATATATATGAATTTTTGTAATGTTTTATTATCATAAATATTATTTAATGTATCAACCCACAGGCCAATGCCAAGACAATGTAACAAGCATGTATTGCTTTATACAATAAATAATCTATCTATCTATCTATCTAATTAACCATATTAAATAGAGAACCCTATTAAATCATTATAAAAAACATTGTACTGATTTTATTTTATTGATATTTATGTCTTGATACTTGTAGTGAAATTATTTTTGTGTTGTGTTTGCTTCAAATGGGAAGCATCTCTAATTTTTGAGTTTTTGAAATATCATAAGCAACATTAGACAATTTGAAATTCTAAGTGGTGTGATTATTTGTGATAAATTAGTATTTGATTCTTTTTGATTAATTACCTTAATTGTTCTTACATATTAAGACAGCATTTTCCCTCAAAAAAATATTTTCCAGATGACGTTACACCTGTTATCATTATTACTATCATTATATTGCGTATAATGTTATTATATTGTGTATAATATTATTAAATACAGAAAATAATAAATTTCATGAATTACATCATGGAAAAAAAAAATCGTACATATAATTATATGAGTTATATAGCTTTACTATGTAAATTATGCGGTAGAGTAACAATAGACAATGTCATAAAAAAAAAAAAAAATTAAATAAATTAATAAACGAACAATTCCTCTAAATTTGTTTAGATTTTTTTTTCTATTGCCTAGAGCACTGTAGCCTTTTCAGACCTTGTGTATGTGTGTGTATATATATATATATATATATATATATATATATATATATATATATATATATATATATATATATATATATAAAAATTCTTAATAACAAATATTTACATAACAATGTACAAATATTAAATAAAATATTTCTGCAAATAAATAAATAAACAGAAAATAAAGAGTCTCTGGTAAAATAAAAGAAAAAAAATATTTCTAAGACGGATTTGAACTCGAAGCTGACTGGAGGTTGGATTATAAAACATAATTTTGACCATGAACTTAACATAGATAAGATAAGACCTGCTACGGGGAATTACTGGCCACGTCAGCTACCTGTCTCAATCAAGTGAGCACCAGTTTATTACTATAAAAAGTCACTCACCTCACTAAATGTGAATGTTAAAAATGCTCAACTGTATATAAAATCATTATATACAAAGTTTGATTGCAGGATTTCTGATAGTACCTAGATTACTAAGTAACAAGCACAGAGTGATTGGGGAATAGAACTGTAGTTGCGGCCATGGCACTTGGAACTATGTTAAAAAAATTAAAATAAATTTATTCTACGAACAAGAAAATATGTTTTATTTAAACTAAAAAGTGAAATAAAAATATGGATATTTGAAAGGAATGAAGAAAAAATAAGAAATATAGGTGCACTACTTTATTTCATCATCTTAATTAATAAGTCACTGCTTGGCGGATGAATGAAGAAGCGACTTGTGGATGAAAGTGCATCTTTGATCGTGAGCCGGCTGAGGGTACAGATGTCTCTGAATGTCTTAAGTGAGCCAAGTCTATGATAAAGTAAAGTTGAGTCAGTGTATGAATTTAAAAATAAAAATTAAATACTGGCTAGTAAGTAAAGACCTCATTAAATTTCAACATTAACCAGGAAACACCATTGATTGTAATTATGAAGAAAGAAGAGGAGCACCAAACAGGAGTTAAGAAGACTTCAAATGAGTAAAAATATAACATTATATCACCGTAATCATCACTGTTCCTAATCAGTTGACATCCGCATGATATGGTATAGAAGCATCAATCTAATTAGGCATTGATAAATTATTTGCCACTTCTATAATTTGAGTTCAAACAAGAGCAGCATCAAGAGCCATCCACCATGCAAGACGACAATGGGTGAGACTAGAAATCAATCATTGAGGGGGATCATCTATCAATGATCACAGTCCTCAGTAAGGGAATTATTAATAAAATTATAGCTTTAAGTCCTCCATTCGAAATTAACTTTTATCCTCCACCAACTTGAATTTGACTCTCTCGATTAACAAATTCGAACACGTGTCCAAAACCTTATGTTGAAAAAACATGATATCCTAGAAAAGAAACTTGCAAAATTATGGTTAAACAATGACAATTTAAATATCCGTTCTTCTAGTTCGTCAAACAGCTCCCAAAGTTAAAACCAATTTTCCCAATGTGTTCTCAATCTCAGTAGCACCACCTTATCGGAAACTGAAAACAATCTTCTTAATAAAGGCTTAAAACACTCCATGAATTCACCTGTAAACTCAAAAATATTTGAAAATCTTGCGGTTCATATTGAACCCGGTCTAGTAAAATATAATAACGACTATTTCCAAATCCGTATGCGCCAATATACTAAAAACTGAAATAGTTCCAATAAAAATATATCAGCAGAACATAAAACAGCACCTGTATTGTCAGTAAAAGTACGCGAAAATAATCTCGTAATCATAAAAGCAGATAAAGGAAATAAGATAGTAATTCTAGAAAGAGATAACTATAGAAAGAAAGTTAATGATTTCGTAAACAAAAACGGTTTTCCTAATGTCAAAAATCCCGTGAATAAATTTGCCACCGAAGTTCGAGAATTAATAAAAAACAGCATATTAAATTAATACATCACGTTGAAAACAGCCTCAAATTAAATATATATGAAGCACTTGAAATAATAAAATCCTTCAAATCCAATCCAGATTTTTGCTTATATGACCAAATAAATATCTCCAATAGTCCAATCTTTAATTTATTCCCATCTATAACAGAAAAACCAATTATTCACCGGCATTACTTTAAAAACTCCGACACTTAAACCGTTTACCTATAAACATCCCACCTTTCTTTCATTGTTAGTTCAGTGTGAGAAGAAACCAGTACACAATTTCTGTTTGATATAATCCATTTAAATCTTGGTGAGTACCAACATGTTTTTGATTTCTTGTCTTAATTAAATTCATAATTCATAAATGTTTTATAATACTGATTTATATTACATCTAATTTAATATGTATAATAATACCAAACTATACTTTGAATTGCTTATTTTTGAATTTTGGTGTGTTTTTAGAACTGAAGATGGAATGTATTACATTCGAAACCAGTTTTAAATAAAACAAAATTATAGAAGTGGCAAATAATTTAACAATCTCTAATCACTGTTTTTGCTACTAACCATATAATTTGTTTTTTTCTGTGTTTATTTAGAGACCCCCAATTCTTAACTGGATTTCTTCAATATTGCAATTAACTTCGTTGTTTCCGCATCTTCCACTAACTGTACCAAATCATCTTCATACCCAATCATGGGTATTTTACCACCCAGAGTCAAACCCTTCTGGGCACGAATTACCTTTTTTCCAGTGCTAAATTAAACAAAACTGGGGGAAGGGAGTCACTGAGTTTTAAACTTGAATGTACACTTCTCTGAATAAAAATTACCAATTCAAACTTAATTAACCCTTTGACGATGAGAGATAAGGTAGGCTGCTGGGACGGTGACCTTGAGAAGGACAGAATACTTTCCTTGCCTCTTAATGTTCCATTTATCTCGAGTAACTACACAAATCTTCTGAGATTCGTTGAATCTACTAAACTCATGTTTGAAACAGCCCGGAATTAACATGACACACAATAGGCCTGAATAGGCTACAGTGCTCTATGCGATACAAAAAAAAAAGCTGAACAAATTTAATTAGGGATTGATAAATTATTTGCCACTTCTATAAATTTGTTTTATTGAAAACTAGTTTCGAATGTTATACATTCATCCTCAGTTCTAAAAACACACAAAAAATTCAAAAATAAGCAATTAAAAATATAGTTGGTATTATTATACATATTGAATTATATAAATCAATATTTTAAAACATTTATGAATTATGAATTTAATTAAGACAAGAAATCAAATACATGTTGGTACTCACCAAGGTTTAAATGGATTATATCAAACAGAAAAGTTTGTATTGGTTCCTTCTCGCATTGTACTAACAATGAACGAGAAATAGGCAGGATGTTTTAGGTAAACGGTTTAAGGGTCAGGGTTTTCCCAGTAATGTCGGTGAGTAATTGCTTTTTCTGTTATAGATGGGAATAAATTTAAGATTGGACTGTTGGAAATATTTATTTGGTCATTTAAGCAAAAATCTGGATTGGATTTGAAGGATTTTATTATTTCAAGTGCTTCATATATATTTAATTTGAGACTGTTTTCAACATGATGTATTAATTTAACTCCTGAGTCTTTGATGAATTTATGATTATTTTCATTTAAATGAATTGCAAAGTTGGAATTCTCTGTCTTATTATTATATGCACGTATCTGTTCCTTTAATCTCTGATTTAGCGATCTTCCAGTTTTTGCCCTGTATTTGGCTGCACAATCATTATAATTTAGTTTGTATAAAAATTATTTGGCTGCATTAAATTATTAAAAAATTATTTGGTTGTATTTGGCTGCACAATCATTACAATTTAGTTTGTATACTCCGCTTTTTTGGAAAGGGTCTATTTTGTCTTTAGGAGAAGAGAAATATGAGGATAGGGTTTTTTCTATTTTAAATGCAGGGTTTAATCCTAGTTTTTTCAATTCATTTCCGACTTTGGTGGATATAGGGCCGTAATATGGAATCAAAACATAATGTTTCGGGATGGGCCTATCTTCGGGAGTTGTTGAACAGATATCATTAATTGTCTTTTTTTGTAATTGTTTTTTTAAAATATGATTTATAGTGGTTTTATTATACCCGTTATTTTTTGCTATGGAATATATTATTTCAATTTCTTTATTATAGTTCTTTTTATTTAATGGTATGTTCAAAAGACGGTAAATCATGCTATTAAAGGCTGCGAGTTTATGTGCTATCGGTCTCCTAGCATCATTGTTTATAACTACATCCGTGTGGGTGGGCTTCCGGTAAATTCCAAATTCATGATGTTTGTTTTTTACAGAGATTTCTAAATCTAAAAAGTTCATGGTTTTGTTTTTTTCCAGTTCTACTGTGAATTTAATTGAGGGATGAATTTCGTTTGTTTCCTTTAAAAAATTATTTATTTATTTTACCGATACCAGTATATGACATGCTGAGCTAGTTGAGAATTATTTGGGTCAAGAATTTTTCGTTCTAATTTGTCCATAAATAAATCTGCCAGAAGGGGTGAGAGAGGGGAGCCTATCGGTAAGCCTTCTTCCTGTTTGAAGAATTTTCCATCAAATTGAAAATAATTATGTTTTATACAAATAGACATCAAATTGTAAAGATCTAGTTTTTCTAGCGGTGCTAGATTCGATCGGAAGATTAACTGTTCTAAAATTTCTATTGTTTCTAGTGGTGGGGTACTTGTGAAAAGATTTGTGACGTCAAATGATATTAATTTCGCGTTATCCGGAATTACTGTGTTCTTATAGAGTTTCTTACCGTGTGTTTTGGAGAAAATGAGATTCTAGTTTTGAACAAATTGTTCAAGTAATGGGCAAGTTTATAGATCGGGCTATTGATGTAAGTAACGACTGGTCTTATGGGGATTTCCGGTTTGTGTATTTTTGGTAGGCCATATAGTCAGGGAGGTAGCGGATTCATCTCAATGAGAGTGTATTTTTTATTATCCGTATCAATATGCTGTTTTTTATTAATTCTCGGACTTCAGTGGCAAATTTATTCACAGGATTTTTGACATTAGGAAAACCGTTTTTGTTTATGAAATCATAAACTTTCTTTCTATAGTTATCTTTCTAGAATTACTGTCATATTTCCTTTATCTGCTTTTATGATTACGAGATTATTTTCGCGTACTTTTTCTGACAATACACGTGCTGTTTTATGTTCTGCTGATATATTTTTATTGGACCTATTGATTTTTCTATTTCGGTTTTTAGTACATTGGCGTATATGGATTAGATACGGGAAATAGAGTCGTTATTATATTTTACTAGACCGGTTTCAATGTGAACCGCGAGATTTTCAAACATTTTTGAGTTTACAGGTGAATTTATGGAGTGTTTTAGGCCTTTATTAAGAAGGTTGTTTTCAGTTTCCGATAAGGTGGTGCTAGAGAGATTGAGAACACGTTGGGAAAATCGGTTTTGACTTTGGGAATTGTTTGACGAACCAGAAGAACTGATATTTAAATTGACATAGTTTAACCGTAATTTTGTAAGTTTCTTTTCGAGATTTACATGTTTTTTCAACATGAGGTTTTGGACCCGGGTTTGAATTTGTTTTGAATTTGAGATAGTCAAATTCAAGTGGGTAATTTAATCAAATTTGAAGAGGATAAAAGCTAATTTAGAATGGAGGATATAAAGGTATAAATTTATACTGTCCCTAACTGAGTACCAATGATTGATTTCTAGTCTCACCCATTGTCTTCTTGCATGGTGGATGGCTCTTGATGCTGCTCTTGTTTGAACCCCAGATCTTATTTGAACATAAGATGGAGTCAGATTTTCTCTAGCGCAGGTGGTGTATCAGATGTTTTGGTTCGCTTTTGCGTATTTGAGCCTCAATTTGGAAAATAGATAGACGGCATCTTTTTGTTTGTTGTGGTATAGAAGGATCAATCTAATTAGGGATTAATAAATTATTTGCCACTTCTATAAATTTGTTTTATTCAAAAATAGTTTCGAATGTTATACATTCGAAACTAGTTTTCAATAAAACAAATTTATAATTCATATATTATTATAATTCATTTATTATTCATCCTCAGTGAGGATGAATGTATAACATTCGAAACTAGTTTTCAATAAAACAAATTTATAGAAGTGGCAAATAATTTATCAAAACCTAATTAGATTGATCCTTCCGTCAACTAAACAAATTTAGACGAATTGTTCATTTATTAATTTATCAAATTTTTTTTATGTCATTGTCTATTGTTACTCTACTGTATAATTTACATAGCTAAGCTATATTACTCATATAATTATATGTACAATTTTTTTTTTTTTTCCTTGATGTAATTCATGAAATTTATTATTTTCTGTATTTAATAATACTATACACGATATAATAACATTATACGCAATTTAATGATAATATATTTATAAAGATGTTATATTTATTTCGTTTCCTATTCTCCTTTTTGATTTTATGACTTTGGTTACAACATTGGTGGAGTTAGAAAAATACATGTAGATTATTTACAGCATTTATAAATCTACCTAATTATATTTAATTTTAATATATACATATTAAGAATAGATGTTTCTGGAACCCCCTACTACTTTAGCCATAAATGTAGCATTAAATTTTAGTTATTGCACTACATCATTGATTTATTGATGTTTACCAAAATTCTATTTTTAAAGTTTTTTTTTTTATTATATGCTAATTTTTAGAGAAGCATTGGACCTACAGTAGGGTTGGAACATCGAAAGGAAAATATTGATATTCGATATTTTGATATATCGCAAAGCCAAATATCGAAATCCACCGATAATCGCTAGAAAAATATCGATATATCGAAATGGATGAAAAACCAAAGAAAGTGCATCAAATGAGTATAATGTTAAACTGTGAAGAAGGTTATGAAATAATATAATGATTATTATTTTTTAAACAATATTTTTATTAGCCATGAATCATTATAAAAAAAGATAGAAAAGAATTATACTTCAAAGAAAAAAAAATGTTATAACATATTTTTATTTTGAAGACTTTTAGGTATATTTGATATATTGTATTATAGTCTTCTAGAAGTTTTTCAATAATAAAACCTTCAAACATCTCAAATTTTTATTTATCATATAACTCTTCCGACTATATTATGCGTTCTCAAAACTTTCATCTAATAGCGTGTAATTTATTTGATATACATCTCAGTACCATCATCATTTATATAAATCTTTATAAAAAGTTTTTATATAGTGTTAATCAACATTATTTGCTTGTAAATCTTATCTACTAATAATTGTTTGATGATTAAATATTGTTTATTGTTGTATTTACTAGTAAAACTCCAGAATGGTAACCCCTAGCATGGAGGACATCTAGATTTTCATGACCTGGCTGATCTTAAAAATCTTTACCTCCGCCATTTTGGGGTTACGATTCAGGAGTTTTACCGAATAAAGGAAATTGTTAAAATAAAATAAAATGCAGAATCTCGATAATTCGTATGGTCAAGGGTTCAAAAGGTAAATGTGAATTATCGAGATTTCCAATAATCGGCGGTAAAAAATAGGAAATAACAAAATTAATACAAAATTGTATTAATATGAATGGAAATACAAACGATATAGTTAGATCAACAAAAAAATTCGGTTATTTTCTTATAGTGCAATCCTTAAAGACGGATCTCATCGATGGCTTCGTTAAGCATGTTCAGAGCAGAAAATACGTTTACATAAACATCCAATTTTGCTAAGAAATGACTCACATTGTAGATGCATTATTTCGCCATTTTAGAACTGATCGTCGGCACATCAATTTCTTCTTCATCTCCTTTTTTTACGGAGTCAAAATTTCCTCGTCAGTTAGGATCCCAGCTACTGCTAAACCTTCGTCAAAATAGGCAAAATCTCGAAGTCATGGGAGTTCTTAATTTTGAGGTAGGTAATTTCCATCCTTGATGCTTTCTAAGAGTTGTATCACTACTTTCTTGCGTTAAATGTCTAAAATTGTTTAATTATGGCCAAGTTTAAAGGTTGTAGCTTAGGTGTTGTGCTGGGAGGCAAAAACAGAAGATAAACATTGCTGAGTGATGTGGTACTGTTGTGGGCCGTACAATTATCAATAAACAATTGAAAATTTTCGCTGTTTTTTATTCCATATATGTACCCATTCGTTGAAAATTTGGCTTAGGGTATATGCTTTTGTGTTTGCACGATAGGCTATCGGTAACGTTTTTGTTTATAAAACACCTTGCTTTCACGGATTTGCCAGTCCTTAAGCGAACTTAATTTTTCAGATCAATCTATGTTGTCGGCTAACATTATGGTTACAGGTTTTTTTACAATTTTATTTAAAAAGAACTGAATAGAAAAAAAAGGGTAAACCGACCGAAATTCATAGAAACGATTGCTCTCTCAATCACTCACCTCTCCTCTTGAAAAGATTAAGAATTAACCAGATTTTTTTTTTGGAAATTCGAATTATAAGGCGTTTACAGGTAATTCATACAAATTTGCTGGTCCCTAGAAAATCTCTCTTTAATTCATATAAAAATAATGCAATCTGATCACCTTGATAATTCGTATTTATTTTTGTCTTCTAGGCAATGTAAACATTTTGTAATTCAAATTTCCATCTTAAAATTCTGGTTAGCATTCTTAATCTTTTCAAGAGAGATGAGAGAGGAATCATTTCCATGAATTTCGGTTGGTTTACCCTTTTTTTTAAATATTAATTTCTCTTTTTTTTTTATAAATAGTAAAGAATGTGTAACCATATTATTGGCTGCCAACATGGATCTGAAAAATTAAGATAGCCTATGATAGGTTAAGTCCACGAAACCGAGGTGTTTTAAAAATGTTTCTGATGACCTATCATGGCAACAAAAAAGCATGGATCGCGAGCAGAATATTTAATGAATGGGCACAATGAGATATGGAAAAAAAACAGCGAACATTTTTACTGTTTATTGATAATTGCACACCCATATCTTCACTCAGCCATGTTATTTTTCTGTTTTTGCCTGCGAACATAACTTCTAAGCTGTGGCCTCTAGGCTAGGTCATAATTAAGACATTTTACCACAAGGAAGTTGTGATGCAACTCCTTGACAGCATCAAAGATGGAAAGGGGCTTAAAATCACTTTATTTTCAGCAATGAACGTTGCTGAAAAAGCGTTACAAGATGTTGGTGAAGGCACAATAAGAAATTGTTTTCAGGATTGTGGATTTACGAAGATAAACATTTACATGATTTAAAATGCCCTCTTGCATGGAATCACCTTGCTCAAAATAAAGAGCCTCCCAGAACTTTCTGAAATGTTTGGCAAAGGTTTAGTGGTAGCGGGGATGTTAACTGATGAGGAAATTTTGGAAGTTCTTTCTGAGAAGGCGATGGAGGAGAAGGTGATGTGCCGACTATTAGTTCTAAAATGGCGAAAAAATACATCTACAACGTGATTCATTTCTTAGCAAAATCGGATGTTGGTGTCAACGTATTTTCTGCTCTGAACATGCTTAACTAAGCCATCGACAAGACCCTTCTTCAAGAATTTCACCAAAAAAAAAAAAATTATTTTTAAGTTTGAAATTTTAATGTTGTGTTGTGCTTACTGTATTGTTTGTTTGTGTTTGCATATTAATAAAAAAAATTATTTTTTATTTTTTACTCCAAAATATTGATAATTTGAATATCTTGATAAGTCAGATTTAATTCTCAGACCCTTGGCAATGAAAATTATCAGGATTCTACTGTAGTATATGATGTTAACAGTTTTTAACTTTATTATTTTATTTTTTTTAGATTTTTCATCTTACAGATCTACGTTGGAAACAAAGACAGTTCTTGAGTAAATCCTTTCTTGGTTTTGTGACATTTAATGTCATTTCATATTCCCTACTGTTTGCTGAGCTTACTGCTGTGAACTTCCTCAGCAGTGAACCAAAACTAAAGGTATTAACAAAAAATTTAAATTTTAAGCCACTTTTAGCATTGTGATTAGTTTGTCAATTTTGCGACATTTAAAAGAAATTAATGATTAAGACTTAATTAGTTAAATAGTTCTGCACATAATTTAATGTTATTTAAGAGTTTACTAATACAATTTTTTTTTTAAATTAGTTTTGTAGCTACTCAGTTATTATGATAAGGCCAAGTAGATCTCATTCTAGAACTGATCCCTTAAAAAAATGCTGGGATTGAACTTGTTTGTGGCTTGATATTTAGACATATTACAAATAAATTCTTGTATTAAATGTAAACTCCTTGTTAGGGTGCCTTAATATTTATTAGAAGTGAAATTCGTAGTCATTTTTTATTTTTTTAACTACGAGGGTTGTTCAGTAAGTAAGGTCTCCAACACTCTAGCCCAAGCTGGCAATGTCGGACGAGAGAGTTGACACCACTGCCATGTTCCGTTATCTCCCCTCTTTCAAACAAGCCATTGCTGCAGCCTCTGAACCTTTTTACTGTCCAAGTTAGAGCTGTTTGGAATGGATCTCCCAATTTCCGTCCCTACTAAGTGCGGCCTCCGCAAATTCATATGGTTTCTTACTACAAAAAAAGTTCCACCGATTGAAATCTACAGACAGCTTTGCGAAGTTTATGGAGAGGGATGTATGGACATAAAAAATGTGCGTAAATGGCTTCGTGAGTTTAAACAGAGCCGGTAAAATATTCATGATGAACAGCGGAGTGGGAGACCAACAACAGCCGTCACAGATGAGATGGTGGCAAAAATCGTTGCATTGGTGCAACAAAATCAATACGTCACTGCCTGTGAACTTTGTTTATTGCTTTCTGACATTTCTAAAGGTCCCGTACAGACCATTTCGAGTAACAAATTGATGTTCCATAAAGTTTGTGCGAGGTGGATTCCGAGAATGTTGATGGAAGACCACAAATGACAACAAATGGAGGCTTCTCGTGAATTTCTTGCTTGTTATACTGAAGAGGGGGAACAATTTTTGGATTCCATTGTTACAGGTGATGAAATGTGGGATTCTCATTTCATTCTGGAAACAAAACGACAATCCCTTGAGTGGCGCCATATCACCAAAATCGTGGAAATTCAAACAAATCCAGTTTGCTCGAAAAATCATGGCGACAGTTTTTTGCGACTGAAGAGGTATTCTTTTGGTTGATTTCATGCCCCGTGGAACAGCAATTAATGCCGATGCATATTGTGAGACACTAACGAATTCCAACTAGCAATACAGTATCGCAGGAGGGGCGTGTTGACAAAAGATGTGTCGCTACTGCATGACAACGCCCATCCTCATGTGGCAAACTCCACAAAGAACCTTCTGATCAAGTTTGTTTGGAACATAGTGACCATCTTATAGTCCGGACTTGGCACCTAGTGATTACCATCTTTTTACCTCTCTTAAAGAACACTTGAGTGGCCAACATTTTGATGATGATGAAGAAGAAGTCAAGGAAGAGGTGCAAAGCTTGATTAGTAAGCAGGCGGCTGATTTCTACAACAGTGGTGTCAGTAAGTTGCCTGAAAGACTCCAAAAGTGCTTGGATAGGGTGATTATGTTGAGAAATAGTTGATAGTTGACCTACAAAATGAAGTGAATTTTTTTTAAATACCTGTATTTTCAATTTTTTAAAAATGTGGAGATCTTAATTATTAACCAGCCCTTGCCCACAAAAGTGGTGAAAGAAAGAACACCTTCATGCAGACGTACTTTAATTTTTTTTTTTTTAAACTAATGTTTCTCCTATTGTGACGGTAATGCTTCTATTTATCAGCATTTCTTTGATCCAGGAGATGTGTTGGTAGCTTCTTTGTAGTTCTCTTGATAGCTTTTTCTGTAGTATCATGTGAGGTATTATCAAAAGAACTCTCTACTTCCATAAAGGCAAAAAGTGCTATTTCTTTATTTTGTTTTCGATATTTTTCACAGGACAATGTAATACTGAGTTAGTTAATTTATCAGCTTGATAGGCAAATTGATATGGATCTAATGGAGAGTTTCTATCTATCTTAGATGTTCATCCATATCTTTTTCCATTGTCTTGAATATTACTGAAGGGAGGCTTATTGTTCTATATGCCTTTGGTTTGTCTTTAGGCTGATTACCAATTTTTGGGATCTATCCCATTGTATTATAGCTTGCTCTGAGTAATCTTCTCAGGGCTTGAACTAGCCTAGCTTTCCTTTCTCATTTAACAAATGGGCTAGAATTGTTCCATCTCCCACAGATGCTTTGTATGGTTAGAACGTGTTTATTCCCCATATAATTTTGAAGGAATTAATTATCTTCATTGAGAATCTAGTTTTTAAGCTGTGGGTTATTTCTTTCCCATGTGAAGCTTATCTCTTCATTTTCAGAAATATATTGAGGAACATGAGTTATAATAACACTTTCAGTGTTATTGTTTGATCTTTTAAGAGGACTGTTCGGGCTATATCAAAATTAAATTAGACTGACTTCATAATTAGGGAGATTATCCGTAATGAGGATAAGAGACATAGGTAATTCTTCATTAATCAACCACAACTGGAAAGATATATACAGTGGACTTTCTTTGATCCGAACCTCGCTAACCCAAAACAACCCTATATTAGCTTAAAAATCCCATTAAAAATACCATATCCTTTTATTTAAAATAAAAATTGAGGTATCAAAATTTGGAAACATATTATTTTTTCTTTATAGGTGGATATTAATTAAACTTTTCATTACATTGATCTTCAGTGCAAAATTGTATTATTAATCAGGGTGTCCAGCAGCCTTGAATTTCTTGAAGATCGAGAATTCTACTTGAAATTTTTGCATCGGAAAAAAATCAGGAATTAAGCTTGAAAAACGATCATTCATTGGAAATTTTTAGTTTTTAGTCTAATAATTCTTTTTTTCCATTATTACTTAAGCTACAAGTGTATAAAATGTTGAGATGGGTTTATGTTGTTGTCGTTAACCTTGCCAAATCCAATTCCAAGAAAGTTAGAAAAAGCCTCCTTCCACTTTGTCTATCAGTCTGTCTGTCTCAAACACGTCCTCGTTCTATTTTCTGTCCCACCTTACAAGGTTCGCTCTACCTGTCACTAAGTGAACTAGAGTTGTTATGGAATGGTAAAATAGCATATTAGCTCCAACCGTTCCAGCTACGCCATTGTGTTAGGTTCCAGCTCCAAGCAATTCCGAGTTTCAATTTCAACCGATTTACACTCGTCTTTTTATAATAAGTTCATCGGTTCGCCGATGAGGCCTTTGAGGCCGAGGGCAGAGTGACAAAGATCAGGGGTTGCCATAATTATGAATATGAGTAATATTATTATTATATATATTATGTTTTAAACTTGAAAAATATGCAAAATAAGCAAAATATTCTCATTCAATTATAAATATATTTAATAATGTTACTCATATTTAATTTAATTTACAGTGAAACCTCTCCTAACGAACCCTTCTCTCCAACGGAAACACCTCTCTATGGACAATTTTTAATTGTCCCGCCCTGAAAGTGCATATGTATGGGCTTATTTCGTTATTTTTCTTTTGTTTATTTGTTCATATTATAGTTAATCAATCACTCCGTCTGATACTTAATCTTAAAATACGTTTCTATGGTTATATGGAATTATATACAATAAATTATAAGAAAAGAAAATATATATTTTGTTTTGTTATGTAAAATAAGTTTTTGAATAATATTGTGGTGAAATTTATTCCAATTAGAGAATATTACTTATTTACACTTGAAATTATTGTTTCTATGCTGTATTTTTGAATTGCTTTTATTTTTTGCGATGCGATGAGCTCTAAGTGTAAGAAATAAGGTAACAATTTTTCATTATCTAAGAGGTACAACCTTTATAATTATTCCAATTCATTCTCACGTCCTAATTGACATTTTATCAGTAGACAACCAAATACTACATTTTATGGTTCCGATCTTGTTTTAAATTTTATCCAATAAATTGACGAAAAGTGCCTTGAATTTTAAAAGTTTACAGCCTTGAAATCCTTGAATTATGCTTGAATTTTTTCATGCCTTGTCTAGTAGTTTACGCTATTCAAAAATTCACCATGAGTCATGAGGCCTTTTTGGTCAAAAGTCTTGAAAAACATGCTTTCTACTTCAAACAAACAAAAATTCAGACTATTAATCAAGAAAACACCCTCCAAAAAACAGGTTTCTGGACAAAGTTTTACTATTATAAAAATATTTTTAATATATAATTTTTGTTTTTGAATTGACTTGTTATTAATGAAGTCACCTTTTTTCTCTGTTCGGTTATCCGAATTCTTAGCTAATCCAAACTCTCTTGGTTTTAATTAGTTCAGACTAGCTAGAGTATACTGTATATCGATCTGAAATTCTGCAATAATGAAAACCTAACTTATGACTATGGCTAGTAATTATTTACAAAGAAAACAAGGTAATATATGACTTCACTTTCATACTTCCTTAAAATGACCTTCCTATGTGTAGGTAGTAATGAAACCAGACGAGTCAAACAGGTAAGATTATAATTACTGTTAGTATTAATTATCATAAGAAAATCGTGATGGACGAGTGTGGCTTCCCATTCTAACATAGTAACTGAGCATAACTGTTTACCTCAATGCAGCAATAATGCCTTATCATTTGCATTGGCCGTAAATAACATCAGGATAGACAGAAATTTGTATCTTATATTTATATATGCAGGAGTGGGGAGGTATTAGCGCTTGCATGTAGAAGAACAGCAGACAGTTGATGTTTCCTGTCATTAATATTTTATATTACTATTTATAATATTTGAATTAAATTTAAGAAGGTATAGGAGGAGAGCCGAGTAGCGGCCAAACAAGGACTTTTCTTAGAGAGTACAAACCTCAATTTCTTAGGTCCTCTAGTATTTTACTCCACCAGGGTTCCTTTTTACTTTCCCTTACCTATATACGAAGTATATAGTAAGGGGAAGTATTGCGATCGTGAAAATTTTCGAATTCGAGTTTTCAACGGAAATACATGTTTTAAGGTCCCCTGAGTCCAAATGACCAAGTCTCGCAAAATGGTCTGTGTGTCTGTGTGTATGTGATCAGTCTAGCTCAAAAACGGAAAGCTGTACGATACTGAAATTACATATTTAAGGTTAGCACATGCATGTGATGTTACAGCAACATTTTCGTCAAAATCGACTAACCGGAAGTGCCACTTTATATAATCGATTTTACACATTTTTACAATTTTCTCGAAAACGGCTCTAACGATTTTGATTAAACTTGCCTAAATTATTCTTCATAAAGGCCTTTAACTTTTCATATATATGGTATATCACCGAGGAATTGCAGGGAAAAAAGTTATGATGAAAAGAATATTTTATTTACGCATAATTTCAAAAGCGTGCAATTTATGGTAATTTATCTATAGACTTTTATGAAAGGTAATTAAATCATCTAAAAAAGAATAAAAGAATCATCAAAATCGGACTAATAATAGCCAAGATACAGCGCATCGGACTAACCGGAAATAGCTATTATATTATGGATATTACACTTTTTTACAATTTTCTCGAAAACGGCTCTAACGATTTTGATGAAACTTGCCTAAATTATTCTTCATAAAGGTCTTTAACTTTTCATTTATGAAGTCAATCACCGAGAAATTGCAGGTAAAAAAGTTATGATGAAAAGAATATTTTATTTTCGCATGGCTTAAAAAATATGCAATTTATAGTAAATTATGTACAGAATTATATGAAAGGTTATTAAAGTATCTAAAAAAAAAATTATCAAAATCGTACAAGTATTAGCAAAGATACAGTGTATTTTATGAGGAGCATAAAATAGATGGATAACCAAGTGCATCTGAAAGGAGATAGAAGCGACCGAACCTCCTCCCACCAATCCGCCAATCTGTTGCAAACAATACGCTCTGTAACAAAGTAATTTAAGAATACAAAAACGGAAATTAACTTAATAATTTCTACTTTCGCATTATTTAATGGAAAGAAAATGTTTCCATAGAAACTAAACCAGCAACTTTTAACATATATATTTGCAACTTGACAAAGTTAAGATATAGAGGTAGTGTACAGAATTGTTGTACTAAAATTGTTTTAAAAACTATTTTATTATACTTAAGTGGGAGAAGAATTGAATGCTGCTGAGTTTATTTCAAGTATTGTTTATGTGAACTCTTTAGAATTATATTAAAAAGATAATTATTGTAGGGCGGTAAGGGAAAGTTGTGTGATGCGCGCACCGCACCAGATTTTTATCTCTCTAGTCCTTATAGGGTAGCTTTCCTCATAGGACATATGGATTGCGTAATGTACCTCTGATGCTGCCTCTTCTAGAGAGGCCATTGTTCTTATTGGGTTCTTGTCAATCCCTAAGTCTGAGGGTAATAGTTTCCTATCCGTAAGTTTGGGTACTCTCATTCTATGTAATTTTTTGTTTCTGAATTCTATATCAAATCTGATTTGCTAGTGATCAGAAAGTTAGGCTTCTGAGGAGACGTACTAATCGTTAATGCAGTCCTTTATAGCTAGTTTATTGAGTTTATGTCAAGTACCTCTTGCCATTCCTTGTTATAGATGTAGGTTTGTTTCCTATATTGGTAATATCCACATTATTGGATGTTAAATAAACAAAGAGTTCTTTACCTCTTTTGTTTCTGTCAGTACTGCACCATTTTATATTATGGGCATTGACATAATATCCAAGAATATAATCCTTGTTTTTCTTTCTGCAGTGGTTCATGAAGACTTTTACTTCTTTTGGAGGGATCTAGTTCTTATCTTCGGAAAAGTAGGCTGAAGCATGAAGTATCTTTCTCGTTCTCCTTCCGTAGGTACCTTTAGTGCCACTGATACTAGGTCTTGTGAAATATTTTGTGTTCTGTTATCTCAAAATATTTAATATTATTATTGATTGGTCTTTCTACATCTCTACATTAAATAGACCAAGAGCTGACCTACCTTAGTTTTGAGTCTTTTAATCTTACCTCTTACCATCCAGGATTCCTGAAGTAGCCCTTTGCAGTAAAACTTTGTTATAACATTCTCTTCGGGCCCAGAGAAAAAGAGCGCTTTGACCGGGAAATCATAAAAAAAAAAATTAAATTATTTTAACTTTAAATGAAAAAAATAAAAACATTTAAATTTTCATTTTTGATGTTCTTGGTTTAAAGTAATCATAGTTTTTTTCTTTTCTTAATCCAACGTGGTGTTTTTTTTTCGAAGAAGTTAGTCGAGGAAGGGGGGGTCGCAATCAATGAAAACACACCAATAAGTGTAACTTATTTTATTGTGTGGCAACCTTTCGACCTGAATTTTTGGCCATCATCAGGGCAGATAGGCATACAGCCGAGCACAACTAATTCCTAGCGCTCGGTTGTAGTTGTTCATATAGTTTCCAATCTGTAAGTTTCAGTACTCTTATTCTTCTTATTTTTTTCCTTCTGACCTCTATATTGAATCTGATCTGCTGGTGATCAGAGAGTGAGGCTTCTGAGGAGATATGCTGTAACTGTATAATACAGTCCTTTATAGTTGATTTGTTTAGGTTAAGTCAATTGCCCATTCCTTGTTATAGATGTAGGTTTGTTTCCTATAATAGGAATATCCAGATTATTGTTGTGTTCTTCATTGAACCGCATCCTCCGAACAACTTCTTAAAAAAAAACATGTTGCATTAAGAAAAAAAATTAATGATTATTTTAAGGTTAAACTTCATATACTTCAATAGATGGCAGCAAAATTCATGTGAAATTTATCAGTTTGTTTATTTGAAAACGGCTGGATGAAAGTAAATCTTTTTTGCTGATTCAATAATTTCACTATAATAGAATATCCAATAACTATATTTGATAGCAAAATTTAATTGATTAATTGGATTTTTAATTTTTATTTCGTAAACTATAACTTAAAAAAAAAAAAAAGTCTTATATAAAGCCATGGCAAATCATCTATTTATTAAGGATACAACAAAAAGTTTCAATTTTTGATCGTTTACATACCCTACAAATTAAAATAAAGTTAATTTGAGGTATGTGATTTGCCACGATATCAGTTGGGGAGCTTGTCTGTCTACCTGGAGTATTTAGTGGAGGGGAAGCACGGCTGAGGCAGTGGAGAGACAGTGGTCTATTTTTGAAGAAACCTGATCAAAACTGATTTTATCGATTTCATTTTTTTCAAAATGTAATCTATCTAATTAAATTTTATCATCGAAAATCTTACATAGATTACCCAAAGTTTGAGATGAAGCCATGCTTCCAGACTCCAGTGATATTATCATTATTTATGATTAAAAACAATTTTTATCTTGTAAAGTTATGTATCACAAAAGCGAAATAAACCATCTGTTGTGCTAATTCATTTACAATATAGAAATAACATTTTCAATTATTTAATCAAGTATAACTACTTGATTAAATAATTTAATAATAATAATAATAATAAATAAATTCAGAATGTATTTAATGTACTTAATAAATGTGACAAAATAGTTAAGTTATACAGTTATATCATCATCATCATGAGTGGTGCGACAACCTGTCACCGAGTCTAGGCCTCTTCAAAAGCCTATGCCAGTCGGCTCGGTCTGTTGCAGTTGGTCTCCAGTTTTGGGTACCTAGAAATACCAGTGCGTCCGTCGCGACGGAGTCCACCTATCTTACCTTTGGACGACTCACCCTTTGCTTGCCATAGAGCTCCTCTGTTAGTATCTTCTCGGGTATCTCACCATCTCCCATCCTCACCAGGTGGCCTCCCCATCGAAGTCTCCCGAGCTTGATGAACTAGGCCACATCAATGTCATCATACAGCACAGGAAACACTGCATTTTTTCTTCTTCTCTAGGTGCCTTCCTCTCGAACCGGGCCGAATCTTCTTAATATTTTTCTTTTAAATGTCAGAAGTCTGGCTTCATCAGCCCTGGTGAAGGCCCACGCCTCTGACCCAAATGTGAGAACTGGGCGTACCAAGGTCTTATAAAGGCTGATCTTGGTCCTGTTTGAGTGCCACCTGGTCCTGAAATATTTGGACAGACCAAAGTAGCTCCGGTTGGCAGCTGCTATCATCCTGTTGATTTCCGCAGAGACGCTATTTTGGGCATTCACCTCCGAACCCAGGTATACAAAACTTGACACAGTCTCAAAACTGTAGAGTCCAACTCCAAACAATTCAGCTCCTGCTCTTGCTCCTCCCTCTTGGCTTCGTTGATAGCTGGGCAAGTTTTTTAGCTTCTTCCTCCAGGACAAGGAACGCTTCTCTAAGGGCATGCTCAGATCTGGCAGCAATGTTGAAGTCGTCGTCTTACCCCAGCAGCTAAAGCATACTATTAAACG
Source organism: Rhaphigaster nebulosa (assembly GCA_948150685.1). Lineage (NCBI taxonomy): Eukaryota > Metazoa > Arthropoda > Insecta > Hemiptera > Pentatomidae > Rhaphigaster > Rhaphigaster nebulosa. The sequence continues at coordinate 3,650,764 of OX411307.1, forward strand.
GCATTGCTCACTCCCCTGCAAAATTAAAAAGGAGGCATGCTGCGGTATCTCCCTTTCTTACATCACAGTTAGTTATTATAGGTTCGGAGAGGTCAGCTCCAATGCGAAATACACTGTTCGAGCCCAACATAGTCATCCACACCAAACGGATCAACTTCCTGGGTATGTTCATTTCTTCTAACGCCTTATAGTGCTCCGGTCGGGTTACGCTGTCTTATGCAGGAAGTCCAAGAAAAGGTGGTGAGTAACCATTTTATATTCGTTTGCCTTCTCGAGAATCATTCTCAAGGAGAAAATCTGGTCTATGGTTGATCTACCCCTCCCGAACCTATCTCCCTTTCAGCATGGAGGCCAGTCTCTCAAAAAGGATTGGAACCATTTCCAAGCCAGCGAATTCCTGGATTGCTGCAATGTCAGCTTGATATTTGTCAATTTCTGTAAGAAGCGCCCGAAGGGCTCCTAATCTGTACAAAGATAAAACATTCCAATAGGCAAGTCGTTATGTCATTACTGCGGTTCCTTGGTCTATTCCTGAAAATCAGTCCGGCTTCTATGCTTTGTAGAGGTTTCATGATTATTTAGTTTGAGGGGAGCAGGTTTTCAGACCGCTGCCCCCAAGTCAGGTGGAGGGGCTGCCTCCTCAGAGTGCCCTGACGCACTCCCCCATCTGGGGTGGCTATCCAGGGAAGGTGACCCTAGGGAGTGTACTGTCTTTAGTGAAGGGTGATTTGTGTTGTGAATTGAGCACTGTGTGCGTGCTAGTGTAAGTATTCCCCCGACGTGGAGAACCAGTGGCTGATTGCAGCCTGACGGCTGGGCGATGGGGCCACCACTTCCCTACGCCATATGCAGTTATATACTTTAAGAAATTACATTGGCCTTTTAAAAGACAAGTATTGGAAGGCAATTTAATAAACTTTATTTGCGATTTTGATAAATAAATTCATTTGGAATCTGGGACGTTAACTAATTCAATTAGGAGTTGCTGTAGGCTGTGGTACAGTTAACATCAGCAGTTTTTTTATTGACTTTTTGATGAGCTAGTGTCTTATTTAACTTTAAATTTGTTATACAAAAAGAGAAAAAGAAAAACAGCTAGAGTGTGAAATTCTGAAAAAATGCATTGAGCAGTTTTCATTAATAATTTTGTATAATTTAGTGTGACAATTGGAGTATCAAGAAAAATAATTTGTAAACAGTGCTTAAAACGGACATGTTCTGATTACCTCTTTGTGCTATAGTCCAGTCAAATTGTCAGATAAATATAGCTTTACCTTGCAAAAGGTGGGTTAGAAGGTTTTATTGTTTCAACTTGTTTATATGGGTGGGAAGATAAGGGAAACAAGTTTTCCCACCAAATTTATCATTGCTAAATTTTTCTTTTCTTTTTTAAAAATAATAATATTTCAGTCCTCCATGGTCCTAGCGATCAGCCATCTATTTCTTCTTTAAAATAGCGTATCTCTAGCATAGAATCTTAATGCTAGAGTTTTGATGGACCAGGTTTCTTGGTGATTTCGGGATTGTCTTCAGTAGCAACATCAGCAGAAACATCTTCGAAGTCGATTTGTTCTATGATCAGTGAACCGGCTTCTTACATCTTCCTGCTCATCGATGTCGGTGTCTATCTCCTCAACTCTGTCCCCAGGATTCATCATCTTCCCTCATGGACTCATAGTAATCAGGTCTTAGGCCTTTTGAAATTAGTCAAGAACCAGCACCCAAATAAAATTTACACGTTTCCTGATTGTGTAAAATTGGCTATAGTCGAGCCTGCAGAAAAGCTGATTTGTCATGTTCTTCTGTCTACAAAAAATATAGAATATAGAAAACAAACAAGGAATATAGAAGAATATGTTAATAAAGTATAAATAACATTAATGAAGTATACAGAAAAAATGCTAATCATAATATGAATAATAATAATAAGAAACAAAAAAAAAATATGTTAAAGGAAAGTGATAAAAAGGTTTTTTAAATTATAGCGAAAATATAGATATATAAAATATAGAAAGAAAATAAATAAAATGATTGTAAAGAAAGATATAGTAGCACTAGAATGAAGATTTAGGAGTATGAAAAGTATCTCAAGATAATATGATAATATAAGTAATGTAAATGATTTCTATGTAAGATATAATGAAACACATGCATGGTATAACCGCCAGCCAACTGAATATGTGAGAGTTTGACCATTAAGAACAAAACAATTTTGCCACTGTATTGGTTTGACGGATACTAAGATATAATTTTCAACTCTGAATTAAAATGTAAAACTATTGATTTAAAAGACAGGTTAACTAAACGTATTGGTTAAAGATTAAAAAAGGATCAAGTGAATAATAATGCGATTAGAAAAAACCGAAAGTGACGGGTTAAAAATCATAGCATAGAGACAAAATGAAAATTGGCGGTGATTATATATAGTAACTTAATTTGATAAAGAAATTATATAGGTATCAGGAGTTCATAAAAAAAAAGAAGAATTAAAGTGGAATGTGGCTAAATAAGAAAAGGAACACCTAAAAATATAATAGGATAGTAAAAATTATAAAAATCAAAATAAATAAATCATAAAAGAATAATGATAAAAAAAAAAAATAGTGATAGGGAGATAGATAATAAAAAAATATTTTTTTTTTTTTAATAAATGGAATATTTGGGAATAGGCTAAGGATAAGTTTTGTTTGTCAGTCTTTTGATTTACAGGAAGGGATTCTAGTTGGATATAAATTCATTCTGTGATGAGTCGTTTGTCTTGATTGGGGACAGTAGTGAGGATAGAAGTTTTTTCAAAATCAAATGTGGTTGAACGGTAAGGAATTTTCGGAGAGTTTGGAGGCAATAGAGTTACATGAGGAAATGGAGTATTTATGTTGGATGATACGATCTTTAGGGAGATTTTTGGTTTCACCAGTATAAGAGGAGGTGCAGTTCGGGGTGGAGCAATGGATTCGATATACGACATGGGAGCGGTGTTTTGAGTGGAATAGGATCTTTTAGACGGGTGTAGAGGTTAGAGAGTTTGTTCTGAGATTTGAAGGCAAGTCACAGGCTGGGGTTAAAATAACGTAAGGACTTTTTGATGTTAGAAAGGGAGCGGATATAAGGTAGGGATCTATATAGGGGGATGAAAATGGGTTGTGAAGAAATAGGGGAGGAGGAAATAGATGGGAGGTACGATTTGTGTAGTTATTGATAAGTTTGTTAATGGTCTTAGGAGGGAAGGTTTATTAACCATATAAAATAAATCCTCTTAGCCAATATCTGTTCCCTCCTAAGACCATTAACAAACTTATCAATAACTACACAAATCGACACCCCCCCTCTATTTCCTCCTCCCTTACTTAAAAAAACGTTTGACCTGTGCAAATTGTAGAAAATTTAATGTTTTTTTAACTTTTACAATAAAGTATTTTTGGCTAGAAAGCGCCATTTAGGAGTTATAAGAAAACAACTGAAAAAAGTTAGAAAAAATTCATGGTTTTTAGGATACAAAAAATTTAACCATGATAAATTTGGTGGGCAAAACTTTTTTCTCCTATCTTACCACCCATATAAACAAGTTAAAACAATAAAACCTTCTACCCCACCTTTTGCAAGGTAAAGCTATTTTTTTTCGACAATTTGACTGGACTACTATTACAACAACTATCTTCAATAATATTCTAATTTGATTTATATTCCTTTTGCATTTTAAACCTCAGTCTTTTATTAGGATTGAACGGTAAGAAAGTGATGGAAATAATTATTTTTAAAAAAACACGAGAATTTCCAAATTCTTTGTTGGGATTTGCATGAGAAGTATTTTGAGATTTATCCTTAAAATTAATTTTGTCCCTAGGAACCCAGAAAAAAAATATGAAAGTATCATAAAAAATGATATCCTTCCCAACACTATAATCACAAGTAATAAATATACACTTACTGTTTTGTTTTATTTGAAAGACCCAGTTTTCTCCTTTTAACTGACAGACATAATCTGAGTGAAGATTTTGTTGAAAATCTTTAATTTGTATTAATTTTTCTAACAAAATAAAAACACACCAAGACGAGATATGAACTGTTTGATTACAAAAATACTAATAGAAGAATTTAGTATATGTGGCGACCAGGAACGGATAAATGGGGTGTTACCAATCCCAATAATTTGAAATCCTAAAAAGTGGGGTAATTTGACAATGATTTAGGTGAAGAAATGTTTAATTCGAATCGGGTGTTCCCAAAAACTTCAATTAACAAAAAATGTGAGATACTGTGTTTTACGACCGAGTGCCTCATTTACATATATTATAAATCAATATTACCCTAGGGTTTTATTAGTATTGAATAAATTAGGCTCCTAACGAGAGGAATATTTTTTTTATACATTCTCTGCAATAAAGTATTGAGGAAATACACTATTCTCTTAACTGTCTGCTATTATTTTAAAATAAGTATACCTTCCTGTATTTCTAAAAAGGAAATAAAATAATTTAGAAGTATCACAAAATGATATGCCTTTCAGCACTATAATAAAAAGTAATAAATATGCACTGTTTTGTTTTATTTGATGGACCCAGTTTTCTCCTTTTGAATGAAGATTTTGTTGAAAATCTATTGTTTTCACTAATTTTTCTAACAAATTAAAAAACACACCAACATGAGATACGGACTGATTGATTGCAAAAATACTAAGTAGAAGAATTTAGTATATGTGGCGATCAGGGCCCTATTTCAAAATAAAGTACAAGAGTACAAGTACAAGTGGAAAGGTTCGTGTTGAGAGGTTACAAATTACTTATCGTCATTTGATAATAATAATATTATTCATTTTTTTTTAATATACTGTTTTTTAATATAACTATTTTAAATGTTATCTTGTGTTTTAACAATGCATAACAACTATATAACATCTTGCACTTTACTTTATAGACACCCTCTGTTTCATAATAAACTACAAAAGTACAAGTACAAGTTAGCCTATGACTTTCTATGCCTATGGCTAACTAATACTGTAAAATGCTAAAATATGATATAATTTAAATTAGTTATATTAAAAATAGTAAATATAATAAGAACGTTGAATAAAATTATTATTATCTTATAGTAACCTGCAACCTCTAAAAACATATCTTTCCAGTAGGCCTGGGGTCCTATTGCATAATAAAGTACAGAAGTACAAGTATAAGTGATAAAAATACTAGTGGAAAGATTTGTTTTTAGAGGTTACAGATTACTAGTCATTTTTAGATAATAATAATGTTATTCAATGTTCTTTTTAAATTTACTATTTTTAATATAACTATTTCAAATTTTATCGTATTTTAACAATTTACAGTGTTAGTCATAGGCATAGTAAGTCATAGACTAACTCGTACTTGTACTTTTGTAGTTGAAATAGGGCCCCAGAAGGGATAGATGGTGTGTTGCCCCTCCCATTTGAAAATTCCAAAAAGTTGGGAAATTTGAGAATTGAGAATTACTTCAAACTCCGAAAATAGTAGAAAAACATTTTCCTCGAAGAGTTACTAAAAATTAAAACCAATACCAATACATTTTTTTTATAAATTAGCTGAAGAAATGTTTAATTTGATTAAGAATAATGGTCTTATGTATTTTACTTCACCAACTTTTTTTTTATTATTTTACAAAGTTTTGGCTCTACATGTCATCCTCAGGTACATTAAATGTTGGAGCTGAAAGTGTTCTATTGTATGGATTTATTCATACCTTTTGTGTAAGATTGGAATTATGTTTGAATAGAAAAACAAAAATAATTTTGTCGTCTCAACATTCGCAATAGTTACGTGAAAAGTTCAAATTCAAAAAAGTTGGGGAAAATTACAATATTTCAGAATATACTTGGGAAAATTATAATATTTAATATAGTTAGAAAATCTGGTGAAAACAAAAAAAAAATTGTAGAGAAATTTTATATTTTGCCCCTTTCAATAAATTATTGTAGCAACCTCCCTGGTGCCAATGTATTATAGTCAAAAATGTTTTTCCCGACTATTACCTGCTCCTTCCCTTTCAGTTAAGCTCTCCCCACCCTCCAACCCTTTGGTGAGAAAATTTTATTTTACTAATTAGACGGCTTTAACTGTTTTTTTCTCCATATTGTTTTACCAAAATAATCTACACATCTATCCCTAAAACTGTATAAGACGTATTTTTTAAAATTCAAATTCTAAAGTCCCTTTTTTAAATTTAAATATTGTTACTATTCTTATTTGACATACTGCAACCTTCAAACATAGTTATTGGAAAATCTATTTTAATTGTTATTGGAATATTTACTATTATTGTAACATTGATACCTGGTACAGAGAATAAATGGTAGATATATGTCTAAGAATAACAGGTATAAACGCCAATTATATACCTATTTATGATCTAAAATAATAAATAATGATGTCATAAATTATTAAAAGTAAATAATTATCATAAATTCGTAAATAATTATCGAAGTTCCATCTGAAACTCCTGGTATCTCATCCCCATCCCAGTCTGTCCTGAAAAAATTGCCGAAAACAAGCAGTAGAAACCCACTGGCGATGGGTTTCAAAAATATATATAAAAATAGTTGCTGATTTCCCGACAACTCCCGAAAATATTTCTTCACTCTAGGCAATAGTTGCCAGAGACATTGAGCAACATACCAGTGGGGAAAAAGTTGTCGGACGCAGGGTAAAAGTTGTTCGACAATTTTTGACTTGACGCCCCAACTCACGTTTCAGCAATAATTGCCATGAAAAATTGCTCGTCTAAATGGGCCTTAAGAGTACCCAAACTTACGGATTGGAAGCTATATGAACAAATATTATCCTCAGACTTAAGGATTGCCAAGAACCCAATAAGAACAATAGGTTCTCTAGAAGAGGCAGCAACAGAGGTACATAACGCAATCCATATATCCTATGAGGAAAGCTATCCTATTAGGACTAGAGAGATTAAAAAGGATGTATCCTGGTGGAATAAAACAGTTGAGGACCTATGAAATTGAGATTTGAACTCTCTTAGAAAAGTCCTTGTTTGGCCACTACTTGGCTCTCCTCCTATACCTTCTTAAATTTAATTCAACATATTATAAATAATAGAGTTAAACAACTCTAGTAATATGAAATATTAATGACAGGATACATCGACTGTCTGCTGTTCTCCTATAAGCAGGTGCTACTACCTTCCCACTCCTGCATATATAAATATAAGGTAATTTCTGTCCAGTCAATGCAAATGATAAGGCATTATTGCTGCCTTGAATTAAACAGTTATGCTCAGTTACTATGTTAGAATGGGAAGCCACGCTCGCCCACCAGGAATTTCCTGTTGTAATTAATACTAACAGTAATTATAATCTCACCATTTTGACTCTGGTTTCATTACTACCTACACCTAAGTAGGTCCTTTTAAGGAAATGTGAAAGTGAAGGGCATGATATATTGCCTTGTTTTCTTTGTAAAAAAATACTAACCATTGTTATAAGATTTTCTATGTATTCACCCATTAAGATAATTATTAATCGTAGTTATAAGTTATAAATTACCCATAAAGCATTTTTTTTTCTATGTATTTGCACATTATGAGATTTTTAATTTCTCAAGAAATCATAAACCACATGAGAGTTTGTGCAGGTAAGGTTTTCATTATTGCAGAATTTCAGATCAATATACGAGGTTTGTTCAAAAGAAAAGGTGAATTTTGAATTTTCATGGGCTGTGTACATTCGATTATCGAAATTTTTTTTTGTTATGTTGGTAGACATGTGTTAGTCATATATAGCATATATAGTTAGTAATTTGGATTAGTAGTTTGTTGTTGACAACTGAAAAGATTAGTCACGTTTGTGTGTGTTCTTCGATTTTTGACTTTAGAAAAAAATGGTTCAAAAAATATGTATTAAATTTTGCGTTAAAAATGGAATAAAATGCTCCAAGGCACTTGAAATGTTGACTGCGGCATTCAGCGAGTCTACTTTGTCTCAAAAAAGTGTTTATAAGTGGTACAGAAGGCCGAGAATGTGTTGATGACGATGAGCGTCCTGGAGTTGCAACCACGTCAACAAGTGAAGAAAACATTGAAAAAAATTGTTTTGGAAAATCGTCGAATCACTATTAGGGAAGTTGCAGAGGATGTTCGTTGTTGGCATATCAATTGGCTCATGCCATGCAATTTTCTCGAATGTTTTGGGCATGAAACGTGTGGCAGCAAAGTTTGTTTCAAAATTGCTAAATTTGGAGCAAAAGCAACGTTGCATTAGTATCGCTCAGGAGTTCTTGAATGATGTCAACGACGATCCAGGTTTGCTCAAAAGGGTCATAACTGGTGACGAAACGTGGGTTATGATGTCGAAATCTAGGCCCAATAATCCCAATGGAAACAGTCAGATGAGCCTAGACCGAAAAAAGCAAGCCAAGTTCGATCAAATGTAAAGGTTTTGCTCACTGTTTTCTTCTATTACAATGGCGTGGTGCATCATGAGTTCTTGTCAACAGGTCGTACGGTTAATTAGGAATACTACAAGGAAGTTATGCAACATTTGCGTGACGCAATACGGCTCAAACGATCGGAATTGTGGAAAAAAAATCATGGATTCTGCATCACGATAATGCACCAGCTCACACATCAATGCTTATTCGTGATTTTTTGGCCAAAAACAACACCCTAATCATGCCTCAACCATCTTATTAACCAGATTTGGCTCCCTGCGACTTTTTCCTATTCCCAAAACTGAAGAGACCAATGAAAGGAAAGCGTTTTGCCACAATTGATGAGATTGAGTCAGAATCGAAGAACGAGCTGATGGCCATACCGAAAAGCGCATTTCAGAAGTGCCTCGAGGAAGCACTGGCATAAGTGCATTATATCTGAGGGGGATTACTTTGAAGGGGACAAAATGGATATTGATAAATAAATAAATACTTTTCAAAAAAATTCAAACTTCACCTTTTCTTTTGAACAAACCTCGTACAGTAGACTCTTGCTAATCTGAACTAATTGAAACTAAGGGAGTTCGGATTAACAAACAATTCAGATAAACGAATGGAGAAAATAAGTAACTTCATTAATAACAAGTCAATTCAAAAACCAAAATTACTTATCAAAAATATTTTTACCATTGTAAATCATTGTTCTGAAATGTGTTTACTTTCATGAAGGATATGAAAGGCAATAATAGGTCTGTAGGCTCCTTTTTTTCTTATTTTGACAATAAAATCGCTCAGCATAACTTATATCGGTGCAGGAGAGGCATCAAAAACTCGTTATAGAAACCATCCTTTTCCTCATCGCTTGATGTTTTTGTAGGTTCGTGGCAACTTATAAGACTAAAGTTATAAAATGTCCCTTCAATGTGGAGAGTACACAAGCGTTCATTATTAGTTCTAAAATATTATAATTAGTACCCTTCTGGATCCTAAGTTATAGCGTATATAATTTTGCGGGTGCATGTTGCCGGCCTGAGACCTATAAAATTTCGAGTTGAAATTTATGCACGAATTAGTACTACTTGGTACCAAAAATTAGAATCAGGATCATGATTTATAGTGTATTCAATTCTGCTTGTTAATGTCTTTGTAGCACAGCACCAGCAAAAAATATTAAATAAATGAAAATTTACAACTGTACCTATTTAAATTAGTCTTGAAAATTATTACTATTTATCATTATAAGGGGGAGAGGATACTCAATATTTTGCCTTAGTGAATGTGGCTTTTAAGTTTTATTTTACTTTGCTTTTCACTTGATTTACTTTTACTTTTGCTTGTGTAGCCCAGCTTTTTTGGAATTTCCAGTTAAACTTATACACTAATCAGCATTTAATTAATATTTAAATATTAAAATTAGTACCTATCAGGATTATGAGATACTGCCGGGTCAGTGACATTCAACACGACGTTGATAGTTTAGAGTTGAAACTTATTTACCACACGCACTGAATGTGTATTAGGTATCATTGAGGAGAAAGGTTAAATTTTTCCGCACCCTGAACTGCCATTTATGACACCTGTCGAATTACTAACATGAGATTCTTAGTACAATTATAAATTATATTACTTATTACTGTCTTATATTACTCCCATGGGCGTGGTGCATTAAAATGATCCACTTTGCAATCGCGTATTCTCAGCTGGTCTTTATTATATTCTTGCTCAACTAATTTAAACAATTTACTACTTTTGTAATTATATAGCTTTTATAGTGCAGTAGATCCCCGCTTATCCTTCTGGTCGGAACCAAGACATCGCTGGTTAAGCGGGGGAGCTGGTTGATCTGGATTGTGTAAAACTCCTGTATTAATTTAACTTTTATATTAGTTTAAAATTAATAACAATGCTAAAATTAATCCATAGGTAATATGTATATTAATATATGATGAAGTTAAATTTATTATAACTCTAAATTAAAATGTATGTATATATGTATATATATATATATATATATATATATATATATATATATATATATATATATATATTGTAAAGTTTCGGTTTTTGGGAAAATAAATAAATTAAACTTATTTCCACTTTTTATATATTTATATATGTTTTATATAAATTTTGACTCTTTTCTCTGGGCAGGGTTACTAGACAATCAGACACAGGCACACGGAACTATTACTAATACAAAACATACTAAAACGTGAAGCGTCAATATATCTTAAATTTAACACTTTCTTCTTTGAATAACGATAAAAGGTCTAATAAAGTCTTTGAAGAACGACGGCCGTGGTCTATGGGATATAATTTAAGTGTTACCAAATGATGTGGATCTTAAATGTGGATGAAGTACTACGGGAGCTCTTAAGATGTCTGCTCTGGTCCCTGGTCCCACAACAACAATAGCTACTCCTTTGTTGTCCATTACACCACTCTACAGGTTTCAAAATGGCGAACTGCCATTTTGATTATCTAATACAAATGGACCATTTATTATTTTCAGAGGTTTTCGTTTGATCAAAATCTCTTCAACTTCTTTTTATTTCCTTATATTAGACTTATTGTCGAAGTATTGAAAAATTGATCATCTTCACCCACTCGATCATTATGGCAGTGGTTCTGTTGAAGTCCAAAATAGAGCCGCCATGTTTTTAAATGAAGGCGTCTATTTTGGTTCCATTTATGATGACTAACACACTTTGGATTATAATTTTTGATGATTGCAGTCAGGATAAATAAATGTATTATTTTCCTGAGAATCCCTATTTCCAAATACTAAATCTAATTTAAGATACAAAAAAAATAGTTATTTACTACGCACATAAATTCTGAAAAAATGTGTATATTACATTTCTCCCTCCTTCTAGGTAAAAAAAATAATAATGAAATTTTGCACGCAAATATTATTATTATTTTTTTTTTCATCATAAATTATACCAGTGAATACTGAAACATTCATACATCATTCATTCAAATAGACATTAATTCCCAATAGCCTCTGAGTTACTATTAATTACAATTTTTGATTTCCTTAAATACTAAATTCAAGTTTAATTTTATTCTTCCTTATCTTCTTAATTATTGATTTACATAATTTTTCTGACTTATCTCCAAACAGAATACAATTAAACTATATACAAATATTTTTTCTAAAACTATATATAAATTACATAAAAGAACAAATTGAGAGGATACAAAATAATTTTGGTTGAGACCCCAATAAGATATGGTTCTATTTATCAAAAACAGGATATTGTGACTAAATGAGAAACATTATTATGTTTGTCGATTAGGTTTTATTTAACCAAAATCAAAGAAAATAGGAATGAGCAAGAGAAGATTGTCCATCAGAAAATGAGTAAAACAACAATTTAATTATGCCGAAAATAATCACTGTCATTGTTAATAATTAAATTTTATTTAAGTATTCTAGTTGAATTTGTACTACAACTCTTGCGAGCAAGGCCTTATAATTTTTCAAGCAACCAAAAATGCTAGCTCTGCGCTGAGCACCAATTATTTTAAATTTCTATATTAACAAATAGCATCAATAGCTGGTTAACCTATCACTAAAACATATAATGATTATAAAAAAAAAAAGAAGAAGAAAATATGGATTCTCATATATGGTAGATCTTAAATGAAAATTTTGAATGATTATTGTAACAAACACACCTTAATAAAAAATAAGGGTTGAAAGTAATAATTATTTTAAATTTAGGTCAAAAACTAAAAATTATTTTAGATATAAATATTCCTAAGTTAACTACAATTCATGAATAATCGATGATTTGATTATTGGTTACAAAAAATCAATACCTAATAAATGAGAGATATTTTTCTTGATAATTTAATTAACTCTTAAAATGTAATTCTTAAATATTTTTCTATCAATTAATTAAACATTTCTTATTAAAATCAAAATGACCTTTACTTAATAACAATATTGAAGAGGGTGTTTTTTTTTAAATATTTCATGTTTATAAATCCATCATCAGGAATAATAGTAATAAAAAGGATAAAAATCATTGATTCTAACAACCAATTTTAACGATATGAGACTATAGTTTTGTAAAGAAAAATAACTGTCTATTCCAAACCCCGGAAATAAAAATGTATTGATTTTTTAACTCTCTTTTTTAATTTTAAGCATCATAGAAATATCCCAAGCCTATACAAAAATAATAAATAGCATTTTTTTTTTTTTTTTTAATTTCCCATCAAGTTATTTCTATATCCAAATTTTTCAATTTTATTTTTAATAAATTTCTGTACCGGCTCATGATCTAAATGCAATCCACCCGGGTCATACACTTTAAATGTGCTCCAAAAGCATAAGAGCTTCATTCCAAACATACCCTGTATAGGTGCATGTCTGATAAAAGTTAAAATGCGGGAAATATTCAAAATCAATAGGAAATCATTCCATCTATTGGTGGCAAACCGGGTGGTGTTATTGCTTAAACAATTTAATGGGGTATTAACTTGTTCCGTGAATTCAAGATTGGATTTTTGATCCCCAAACACTCTGACATTCTGATTTTCATCCTCTTTTTGACTTAACCGCCCAATCTCATGTTTGTATTGCGATTCTATTTTCACAAACATTTTTTTAGTTTTACTTCCTTCCATTAGACAGTCATCAAATTTTTTGGATAGTTCGGAGTCATTTCTATGACCTTCATTAATTTTTTCCGATATTTCAGCATTTTGTGAGGTCAATTTTGTTGTTAAATTAGTATCAACTGAATCATCTTTAATTATTGTCGGTCCCAGTTCACAACTTCCTGGCATCACTGAATTATTTATTTTATTCTCATTTTTTAAATTTAGTTCTTCATCACTTATAAAATTAAAAGTTTTAAATTCTTTATTTAAATTATCAAATTTGTTATTTAAATTATCAAATTTGTATCATCGACTTTTGTATCAAGTTTTTTTAAATCATTTTTAAGTTCCTCAAATGTTTCCTCGGATCCTTTATCCATTCTTTTCAAACTAAATATCAAATGTTTCAACACGCTATTAATGTCTAAATTATCGCTATTCATATCAATTACCAAGTCTTTCTCATCTCCTAGCCATTGGACAAGCGTCTCTTCCTGAATCTTATCCATAATTTTCCACTTTTAAATAAAATTTTAACATTTTAAAATTTCCGTGAGCTGCGTCCTGATTGTCGTGACCTAATTTTTAACGAACAAGGCCACGCGTTATTGGGCGACAAATATGTAAAGTCACGTTTTTGGGAAAATAAATAAATTAACTTATTTTCACTTTTTATATGTTTATATTTGTTTTATATAACTTTGACTCTTTTCTCAGGGCAGGGTTACTAGACAAACAGGCACACACTCACAGAACTATTTCTAATACAAAACATATTAAAACGTGTAGTGTCAATATATCTTAAATTTAACACTTTCTTCTTTGAATAACGATAAAAGGTCTAATAAAGTCTTTGAAGAACGACGACCGTGGTCTATGGGATATAATTCAAGTGTTACCAAATGATGTGGATCTTAAATGTGGATGAAGTACTACGGGAGCTCTTAAGATGTCTGCTCCGGTCCCTGGTCCCACAACAACAATAGCTACTCCTTTGTTGTCCGTTACACCACTCTACAGGTTTCAAAATGGCGAACTGCCATTTTGATTATCTAATACAAATGGACCATTTATTATTTTCAGAGGTTTTCGTTTGATCAAAATCTCTTCAACTTCTTTTTATTTCCTTATATTAGACTTATTGTCGAAGTATTGAAAAATTGATCATCTTCACCCACTCGATCATTATGGCAGTGGTTCTGTTGAAGTCCAAAATAGAGCCGCCATGTTTTTAAATGAAGGCGTCTATTTTGGTTCCATTTATGATGACTAACACACTTTGGATTATAATTTTTGATGATTGCAGTCAGGATAAATAAATGTATTATTTTCCTGAGAATCCCTATTTCCAAATACTAAATCTAATTTAAGATACAAAAAAAATAGTTATTTACTACGCACATAAAATCTGAAAAAATGTGTATATTACATTTCTCCCTCCTTCTAGATAAAAAAAATAATAATGAAATTTTGCACGCAATAATTAAATCATATATATATATATATATATATATATATATATATATATATATATATATATATATATATATATATATATATGATTTAATTTAAAAGTACAAATCTTTCAGTTTTTATTAGTAGTGACAAAGTTAGTAGTAGTCACACTAATCAAGTTAAACCATCTAACTAAATTTGATTATAGAGCAAAACCTTTCCAAGAAATTATGTTACTTCTAATCGTAAAATCAAAATTCAAGAATTTTGTTTTAACAATTAATTGTTTATGTATTTTTACATAAGTAAAAGATTTTCACGAAAAACAGGAATTAAATAAAATTCTAAGTGTTATTATGGACATTGAAAAACTTTAGAACCTTTTTTCAGGCTTATGTTCGGCTTATAAAACATTTCTATCTTTGAATATGACCTAAAAAATAACCATATTACATTACAAAAATGATTTTATAAAACTTTATTGCATTTCTAGTTTTATTCCTTTATCAAGTAATAAATTTTGTTGTATACGTTTTTACATTTTTTCAAATTTATGGGACATCATGAGGTTTACTATATACTTTGGGCGTACGAGCAAAAGTCACTAAGTCCAGTTAGTGACTTTTATATGATAAATGATTTCTGCCTGGTGGGAAAACTAAATAAACTTGGAATGAAATTAAGTCTAATAAAGCATTAAATGCCTTAGTCATATTTGTCAGGTGTAACACATATATGTTTTTCTAAGTGAAGAAATGAACTGTCTAGTGATGACAACCTCTTCTCTTCTGCTGTTGAGGTTTGAACTTTCCCATGAATTTATTTCTTTTTTTATAATTTTAATTTATTTTTTCCCTCGGAGGTTTCTCAAAGCTGGATCCAGGTTATCTTGGCATGGTATTTTAGATATTTACATATGATTTATCTGATGAAGTTTGGATGCTGCTTACTTCCGATGATGATAATGCTGTTTTTCTGGCTGCTTGATCGGCCACTTCATTCCCTTTGATTCCAATGTGTGATGGTATCCAAACAAGAACTATGTTTTAGTTTAAGTTTGTTATCTTTTTTTTTTTTTTTTATTCCCCCTACATGGCCATTTCCGGCATACGGGGTTTCAGCAGCAGTGGGTTGTTACGTATGGGATGTACGTATGCCACTACTGCCAATAAAACTCTGAATTAATTTTTAAACTATTTATTTATTATTGTTATACATATTTTAAGGGTACTTTAATAATGGGAACAATATTTGGGTATTCTATGGTGCAGCCCGGTGCACGACTGCACACCGTTTACTGATGGGGCTGCACCTTTTTGTCCATCCTTTCTGATTCGTGTAGTCAGGGCTGGCTTTGACTTGCAACTCTGAGCCTCCTTTCTGCACTGCCCAGAGCCGCTGCTAGACTTCAGCTTCTACCTATGGTTCCTCCTCAGGCTGTCTCAGCGGCTGCAGCCTCCCCTTCTTCAGGTGGACGGCCTTTACCAAGAGTGAAATGTGTGGGAACCACGACCTCTCTCCACCTTCCTATGTATTCCATGAAGAACGGGTAATTTTCCTCCTCTATCAACCTCGGGAAATCGGCCTCGTCAAAGGCATATAGTCCAGTTTTTCTGGATAGCCAGGCTCGATGTCCATCCATGGCGGCACATATTACTGCGTAAGATATTACTGCGTGCTCGGCTGTATCAGGCACACCGCAGGTGGGGCACCTGGGATCGGTATTCTTGCCATGCTTCTGCAGCTTCTCCCGGAAACCCCCATGGCCTGTCAGAATCTGTGAGGATCAGTAATCGGGATGGACCCACTTCGCCGCTAACCTGGAGAAGACGGTAGGAAAGAATTTCTTAAGGGTTGCATCCTTTTCACAAGCGACCCACCGTCTGTTCCACTCATCCAGTGAGTTCTCCCTCAACACCTTCTTCCACCTCCCAGGCTCCTCACCTATCCTCTGCTGCAGTCCCTCCGGAATTGCATCAAGCCCTTGCCTCTTAACATCGAATTTGATGGTGTCCTCTCGCAGGATGAGATCCAAGGACATCTCTCCAGCCAATACCTGCACCGCCTCGTGCGACACGGTTCAGTATGCCTTGGTGACCCGCAGCAGTGCCAGTCTCTGGATGGTCGCCAGCTTCTTCTGTGTTTGTGTGAGATAACGACTCCAGGCAGGGGATGCATACCTCAGGATGCCCAGCACGACTCCCTTATAGATGGTTTTAGTAGCCGGTTACCTCAGGTCCCAGAATACACCCCCTATTCTAGACAGTCCATTCAAGGAGCAGGTCACCCTATCTCGGAGGTATCAGAGGCGTGGGGTGACGTCAAATCTCTTCTTGAATTTCACCCCAAGGTATGTCACCTTGTCAACGAGGCGGACCCGTTCTCCTCCTATGTTCAGTCTGATAGGGTGAGCCCTATCTGTCGAGCCTCTCAGCAACATTACCTGCGTCTTGGCAGCTGCCATGCTTAGCTTTCCCCTCTCACACCATTCCGCAACCTTACTGGCACATCTCTCCGTATCTCCGATTAGTCTGGCTCTGCTGTTCGCGGAAATTATAACTGCTAGGTCGTCCGATATGCTCGGTACATGCGCCTACTCTCTTCTCGGAGGTCAGCCTTCACCTCTTCTTCTCTGCACCCCTGGTATCTTCGCCTCGCTCTATGGTACTCTCTCTTGAGCGCCGTTAGTGTCGGCGTCCACCAGGGGACCGGGCATGCCCTTCTCCTTCGGCGAGGGAGAGAGTTCTCTGCCGCCTCAGTGATAGCACTCATCAGCATCTCCACTCTTTCACCAATGGTAAGCTCACCACCGTCGGCCGCAGTTTCTTCCCACTCTCTGTCCACCAGTATTCCCTCAAGGGTCCTGGAGAATTACGCCCAGTCTGCTGATTTGGTGACGAGTCCCTTGTCAGTTTCATGGCGATTCTCTTCTTCCTCTTCTTCTTCCACGCTGAAGGTTATGATTGCGTGATCAGAGCTCGTATTCGATCGCAGGGTCCAGTCGACAACGCGTCTCGACATGGTTGGCGAAGCCAGCGTTAGATCTATCCAACTTTGCCCTCTCGCTCCAATGAAGGTAGGTCCAGAGGGTTCATTCATCACTATGAGTTGACATCTTGCGACGCCTCCTCCACAATCCTGCCTCGCACGTCTGTTCGCGCCGAACCCCAGGCCGTGCTCCATGAGTTGGTGTCAGAGCAAACCAGCACACATTTCGATATCGGAGCGCAACAGCCTCCATGGCGGTGATGCTGTCGTCGATATTTTCTCGAGGCAGCATGTAGGATGATACCAGGGCAAAGGAAATGTTGCCCCATCTGACATAGCATGCCGCTTGATCCGCGGTTGTATGCTGTTTCAGCTCCATGGCGTCGACTGAAGGATTATGATGATTAAGTTTGTTATCATCATTGAATAAGCTTGAGCTTTCTTTATTACTATCTTTTTTTGAGTATATATTGTTTAATGCCATCATAGCAGATAAGGAGTCCGTGCGTGCATATAACAAAGTTTTCTTCATTACGTTGCATAATAAGGTAAAGTGCTGTACTAATGACATAGCAATCTGCGGTAAAGTGACTAGTTGTATGTGGGAGCTTGTATTTAATTATATTGGAGTCGATAACAATAGAACACCCAACATTAAAATTTGATTTGGAGCCATCTGTATAAATATATTTGCTATTGCTGTATTTGACTTTAATTTTTTGGTATTCTGTTAAATAGGTAATATTGGAAGTACTATTTTTTTTCTTTGTATTTGCTGAGCGTTATGTCTAATGTAGGTAGTTTTAAGGTCCATGGTGGATAATTAAATTCATTGATTGTTGTTGGCAGATAGCAGATTTCTTCTACTTATTTTCTTGCTCCGATTCCAAGAGGAGCAGGCAGTCTTTAGTTTTCTGCGAGTCTTCTAACCATTGGTTCGAAAATTGGTTTCCATGCTGGATTGTTAGTATTAAATTTTAGTCTTCCGGTATATCTACATACCAGTTGATGCCTTCTAACAGCTAGTGGAGCTAGACCAGTTTCTAGCCATAGACTATTTACAGAACTAGTTCTGAAAGTATCTGTTGCAAGATGGATACCTACATGGCAGATTGAATCAAAAGCAGACAAATTAGCTGATGAATAGACAATGCTGCCATAATCTAATTTGGATCTTATCAAGCAGGTGTACACTTTTAGCATGCTTGGTCTATTGGCTCCCCACGAGCATCCGGCAAGAACCTAAGTATATTTAGCTGTTTAGAGATTCTTTCTTTAACCATCTGATATGATCTTTCCAATCTAGTTTACAATTTATGATTATTCCCAAATTTCTTTTTGGTATAAAACTTAATATCAAACTGGTATAACTTTTGGTTTGAAATTCAGAATTGTGCCTCTGTATGTTAACTCTTGAGGATAGGTCAGTGTTCTGAGTTTAGAGAAAAGCAGGCATTTTGTTTTTCTATAGAATATTTTAATCTAGACTGTACGGACCATAATTCCAAATCTGGCAAACAGTTCTGTAATATTGCTTTCAGTTGACATCCACATGATAGTATAGAAGGATCAATCTAATTAGGGATCGATAAATTATTTGCCACTTCTATAAATTTGTTTTATTGAAAACATTAAATAAAAAGAACTATAATAAAGAAATTGAAATAATATATTCCATAGCAAAAAATAACGGGTACAATAAAACCACTATCAATCATATTTAAAAAAAACAAATACAAAAAAAGACAATTAATGATATCTATTCAACAACCCCCGAAGATAGGCCCATCCTGAAACATTATGTTTTGATTCCATATTACGGCCCTATATCCACCAAAGTCGGAAAATAAATAAAAAACTAGGATTAAACCCTACATTTAAAATAGAAATAACTCTATCCTCATATTTCTCTTCTCCTAAGAACTAAATTGTAATGATTGTGCAGCCAAATACACGGGAAAAACTGGATGATCGCTAAATCAGAAATTAAAGGAACATATACGTGCATATAATAATAAGACAGAGAATTGCAACTTTGCAATTCATTTAAATGAAAAAAAAAACATAAATTCATCAAAGACTCAGGAGTTAAATTAATACATCACGTTGAAAACAGCCTTAAATTAAATATATATGAAGCACTTGAAGTAATAAAATCCTTCAAATCCAATCCAGATTTTTGCTTGAATGATCAAATAAATATCTCCAATAGCTAATCTTAAATTTATTCCCTTCTATAACAGAAAAACCAATTATTCACCGGCATTACTTTAAAAACTCCGACCCTTAAACCGTTACCTATAAACATCCTTCCTACCTTTCGTTCATTGTTAGTTCAATGCGAGAAGAAACCAGTACAAACTTTTCTGTTTGATATGATCCATTTAAACCTTGGTGAGTACCAACATCAAAGTAAATGCTGATGCTCTCCTTCTCAGCAAAGGAATTCAGAATTTCATGTTCCATTGTTTTCAGATGATCAATGGTAGAGCGACCTGTTCTGAATCCACTTTGTGCTTCTGATATCAGTTTATTTTCCTCTAATATCCATATAAGCCGTTTAACCCTTTAACATCGGCGGGTCAGGGAGAGCGGACCCTTAGAACGGTGATCTTGAAGTGACTAGTTTGCTCCTATGACGGAATGCTTTTATTGAAAAATGAATACCGCAATATTGCATATTGAACGAGTGTTTTTAGCATTTAATTTCTTTTTCTCCTTAATTTATACCTCTATTGTTACTCCGACATAAAATGTAAAAAAAAGGATAATTTTTATCAATAATATAAATAAATATTAATTATTTTAAATGATTTAATTTTTTTCAAGATGAAATCCAGGAAATTATTATTTTATTGTACTAATTGTGAAATGTACTTAAAATTTTGTGAAAAAATATGATGTTACAGTGCATATAAAAATATGTAATCTTTTCTTTATTTATTCATGTTTTAGGAGTAGCTTGGTGTCCACTCTATTGAGTAGTTTTAAACAAATTTCTCATGTTTTATTTAATTTGTTTTAATTTACTCCTATACAGTTTATAGAAGAAATATCGGTGTTATTTATAGTAGAGTCAAAAATTAATTATTTTTCCCATGGTGGTAATTCGTGAAATTTTCACTTTATTCTAACTAAAATTTTGTAAAAGTAAAGAAAATTAAAGGAAGTCTATTTCAATAATCATTATAAGAAGTCAAATAGGTAATTGGAAATGCAGAAAAAAAGATTTGGGACTGATCCCAGGTACTTGGAAATATTTAGCAAAAAAAGAGACAGAAGTCGAGATTCGAGTTTGAGGGATTTGAATTAACTGAATTCTTGCGATATTTATTAGCAGGAGTAGATACTACAAGCTTTCTAGAATGACGTAAGACTATTTCAAGGCCCAACTTCACCAGTTGGACTTCACCAGTTGTTATCAGCTCACCGTTGTTATCTGAAAAACAGGCAGAAAACGGTGGACTTCTATAGCAGTACACCGTCCTAGGAACCCACCTAGCGCTCGACTTCTATAGCAGTACACTGTTGTTAAAGGGTTAAAAACCATATTTTCCAGCAGCTTACACCACATGCAGCTTGTGAGTGAGATGGGGCGGTAACTAGAAGGAAGTAACTTTATTTTTTCCAAATTTCAGGATTGGGATAATTGTTGATCTTCGTCAAATGTTAGGGAAGTATCCTGTGCACCAAATATGATTGCACAGAGCAAGGAGTGTGCTTTGGTAAACTTTTCAACATGTCATTGTGGGTTTCATCAACTCCTGGTGAGAAAGGTTTCAGCTCCTTTATGCTGGCTAATAATTCTGCTCTGGTGAAAGGAAGGTTGTAGGCTATTTCAGTTATCCTGTATTTAGAATTATGGAATCATTGTTATCTATGATTCGTCTAATGATATTTCCACGTGTTGAGCAACATGAAGAATCCCAGGAGATGTGATGGCCGTTGACATTACTCATAACTATGGAGGGGGGGGGGAAGGAAAATTACTTAGAAGACTAATCAAATAAATTTCAACCAAATTTTCGGGATGAAGATAATTATTGTATAGAAAGACAGGGAAGGTAAGGGAAACTTAGACGACTATAGCCTGCAGAGAAGTATTAATTGGTATCAACTCAAATACTACCTTCTTATGTACAGAAATTAAGACACGACCACATTCTCCTCCTGTTTTCAAAATCGTTTATACAGATATTGTATTCTTTCAAGTTAAAATTTTTATTGGAAAGCAACTTACTTTCTTGAATACAGATGGCTATTGGTTCATATTTATTAATTATAAGTTTCAGTTCCTCATGTTTTTCCAGGTAGACCATTACAATTGTGCTGAATAATATTAGTTGGAAAAGCAATGTTATAATAGAGAGTAAATAAATAGATTTAAATTGGAAAAAATAAAAATAAATAAGTAATTAGGTGAATAATAAATTAAATTTAAAAAAGTGAAAAGTAGAACACTATAATTAACATTAATTATGATTTTTTATTAGTTTCCATTTTATCTTTTTTCGGTGATTCGCTTCTCGTTTTACTCCTGGTTCTCCTTTCTTTAAATGTAATTCACTCACCCTGTTGGCCATTTAGCCAACCGTGGGGATAGATTACCTCATTAGGAGTAGTTTTTACTGAAGAAAGAATCTTCGGATCTGAAGAAAGCTCATGGGGAATGGGGATAGCTGCCGTGATTTTGACCGATTTTCAGGTCGAGAATCTTATTATGGTAGGTAAAGAAGGCTCGGAAGAGGATGAAGATTGTGTGGAATATGAGGTAGTTGTAGGAGGAGGAAGTGTGGGGGGAAGAATGGGGGTGGTGTGGAGATCGCTTAACCTGGAGTGATTGATAAGAGAAGACTTTCTTAAATATAAATGTATTAGCATTTAAATCATCAGTCTGTACACTAACCCTTTTTCTGTTTTTAACAATGCTAGAAAAAGTCATTTGCCTTGGTAACGGGTGCAGTAATTCAGTTTTTTTTTTTTTTAGCAGCAACATATGTTATTTTTTCAACCTCTTGATTTCTTTTTCTTTTACAAAGACTGGACAATTTTTTGACCTAGGCAGTTGACACATTTTATAGGACTGTTACATTCTGTCCCTCCATGTTTTGCCTTCCTGCAATATCTGCACAAAGGTTCTTTTTTACTGACTTTTTTAATATAGCCAAATTTAAGACACATAACAGGGGGTGGGGTTAGAAATGAATTGCCTAACAATAATATTTTATAATACTGTTTTGATTTCATTAGGAAGAGTGGGATTATCGTGTTTTTTATTATTTTTAAAAAAGTTATTCTTTTTACATCTACTACATTTTGAGATTTTAATTCATCTATTTTTTTGTCAGTTGAGTAATAATTAAGGTCAGAGCACCATATAATGCCTTTGCTTAAATTTAATCTACTATGAGGCTCTATTTTTACAGGAAAGTTGTGTAGAAGATTTTGACATTTTAATAATTTATCTGTTTGTGTTTCTGAAAATTTTTCCACTGAGTGAGTCCCTTCTCTTAGATTTTCAACTAACTTGACTTCACCAATTAAATTTTTCAAACTTTTATGAATGAAAAAAGGTGATACTTTTTTTAAGTCTAAAAGATTTACTTTTTTAAAGTCTAAAAGATTTCCATCATCATCGGTTTCAAGCATTTTCATCAAAAACTTGATGCAATTTTTTTAATATTCATTATTCCCCATAGCTGAAACTTTAAAACTTTTTAAAGTCTTTTTATCTGTTTTAAGGGTGGAGATTCAGCCATAATTGTAGCTGAATCACATTATGAAAGAAATAGTATAAGCTAAAATAAAATAACCAAAAAGAAAAAAATGAAAAAAATACCTTGTGAAACAAATAAAATAGTAAAATATTTAAAGAAATATAAATTGAAATGGTGACTTATCAGTTGTTGATAACTTAATCATTGAGAGCTCTATACACATGTCTTCACTCCGCCAGATCTAAACACAAACTCCGTTTAGAAGTTAATAAGTATGTATGTATTAAATTTAAATAACATATAATAAACTCAGTGAACAAAATGTAGGCATTTAATAACATAATGCGTATTTACATACTATTTTTCAAAATATCCGAGGTTTGAGTTTTTCCAACTTTAAATTTTTCGACTCAATTCCACCCAGAAGAAATATTATTAATGAAATTTACTGTTTTTACTTTTTCTTTTATTGTAAGAAATTTACGCTAGGCATATTAGATTGTATAGCGGAAAGGAGATCTGCAGAAAAACAAAAGAATAAGATTTAAACGCTTCCTGAAATATAACTTAATCCTACTCAAAAGCCAGAGGCGGATTAACCCATCGCAGGACCTGTAGCAAATGCTACCAGGATGGTCTAGCTTTAGTATAATAATAAAATAAAACATAACTTTTATGATCATACTTTTCTCGATTAATGTTAGCAAATTTAGAGATGACATTAGACAAATAAATTTCTCTATGTAAATTATATACAATGTTCATTAAGGTGAGGTTACTTAGACGATCTCATCCCATTATGTTCTTTAACTAATTTTTTACATTCTTTAATGTCGAAAAACATTCTTATTAAAATAGGTAATTAGGTACTAATTCGTGTATAAGTTTCAATTTGAAATTTCATTGGTGCCGGGCCAGCAACATACACCTGCACAATTTGATACGCTATAACTCATTATCCTGATGGGTACTAATTATAATATTTTAGTACCAATTAGGTACTAATTCGTGTATAAGTTTCAACTCGAAATTCCATAGGTGCCGGGCCAGTGACATGCACGTTCGTTGAGATACCATAATAAGTTAGTTTAAGGAGAGCAGGTTATCAGCCCAGTTCCCCCGAATCAGATGAAGGGTGTCCTGACTTGGTCCCTCATCTGAGGTGGCTTCCCATGACAGGTGACCCTAGGGTGTGCAGTGTGAATGATCTTGTGTCTGTATAGTAAATTGTGTACTGTTCTGTGTGTGTGTGTTCGTGCAGTGTACTGAACTCAGGAAACCGGAGGATCGTTAATCCCTCTAGGCCACGCCCACATTGCCCATAAGCCCCACCTTTATGGCTTCACTTTTCACGATGGGTTACCCTCTCCATTATACTCCTTTCTCCAAGATTGCCAATAAAGTTATTTGGTGACCTGATGGGGAAGAGGGTGTATAGAATCCAGTGGGAACATGTTTTGATTAATTAAGAATTTTATTTATTTGTATTAATGTAACTTTCAGCTCATTCATGGTTTATGATTTAATTACTTATAACATTGATTTTAAGAGACATTTTTATTTATTTTCAGGGATTTTGTATCCTGATTTTCAATACTTGTTATGCTGTTTTGCTGTTCATAGTTGTTATCTTTTTTCTAATCTATGGAGTAGAAGTCTTTTTTAAGGTATGCCTTGCATTTAAATTATTTATTAATTACACTTAAGTTTTTTATTTCTAAAAACATCCTCGATTAATTTTGTTAATTTACTAGTTATCATATTTTGTTCATTACTATATTTAATACTTTATATTAGGCTCAAAATGTTTTTATTATATTTCTACATACATAAATTGATGGCTTTACAACTCACTCAGTGAGTGGGCACCCTTTATATGTTATACTGTTTCTGACTTAAAAGAAATAAATTCAGCTGAATGTGGCTAGATTATTTATTATGGAAAATTATGGATTATAGTATGGCTGAGCCTGAAATTAATAAAATATTGCAAGTCCACTTTTATTCTCAATACATTTACTCATTAATATCTAAATCCTTCTATTTTATGTCTTTGCAACTCATTTATTGGAAAATGTGAACATTGCTATTATTAACAGTCTGCGATTTGTCCTTCATTAATGAATCACATTATCAGATAAAGAAAATAATTTCTCTTGAAGACGCACCTGAAGTGCTAAACAAAATAAGAAATTTAAGAAAACCCTATGTGCTTCTAAGGGAAATAAATGTGCAAACCTTTTGCATTTATTTGCATCATGGGGGTGCCATAAGTGGTTGAGCCTTCTTTATACGGCACTTTAACACAATGTTGAATTCGACTGCGAATAAGATGCTGAGCATCTGGAATCCAGTACTCACTCCTGAGTAAGGACAAGATGAGTGATAGCCCAACATCATAGCTCCCTGATGTTATGAAACGTTAGATGTTTTTTTAAATAAAATCTTGAAGCCGGCTGCCCACTATGATGACTCCTACCTCATCCAAATAAGGAGACAGATGTGAAAGCTTCTTGGCTGTCCTACCTTTTGTACAAGAAAAATGCAGCACAATTTTGCAGCTGCAAATTCTTCTGCATTGGTGTGGACTGAGAGTGAGAGTTCGATTTCACTTGCGCCAGCCAGCATGACGAACGATTCAAAGAAGAAGCCCTGCTAACTTAATGAGAATATTTAATTAGCAGAATCTCCTTATCCAATCGTCCGGAGCAGGGTCTGGTTTGCTTCCTGCTGGTGTAATGGGGGTAGCAGTTAAAAAGCAAGAAGGAATACTGAATCCTTCTATTAGCCTATTTTTAACAGGATCACAGTGCCCTTTAGGCCTATGCTTGTGTGGTAATGAAATAACTAGTGATGCACCTCAATAGATAATAAATATACCTTAATAAATGTTTATGAATGAAACAAAAAAGATTTAATCAAATGCCTGGGTCCTCAGATGTATCAATATTATTAATAACATTAAAGAGTGATAAATATTTTGCATGTACACACATATTATAGATTGCACATATCAAGCCATGATAAATTATTTTTTATGGAGAAATAAATGTTTCCCAGTTGAGGTTATAAATGCTAATTATTTTAAAGAATACTAATAATAACTTAAATCTTACCTCAGTTTAAATTTTAAACTAATACAGAATTGATAATAATCTATAATAACTTATTTAATTCATTATACAGCACATATGTAATTATAAGCTTAAATCCAAATATGAAAATTGTAAAATAATGAATAGGACATAAATGATATAAAAATTTCTCAATTTCTTTTGGATACATTAATAAGAGGTTAATTGCCCAAACAAAAGATTAAAATTTAATTATATGGATAAATGCTTGAAACATACTGAGTTGTATTTCCATTAAATACTATAAACAATTATTTGGACCATTAGGAACTGTAAAAATTATTCAGCCCGCTAGGACACTTGCTTAATTTTGGTATTCCCAGTCTTTGGGATTTTGCGACAATTAATTGATTTCTAGTGGTTATTCTGGTATTAAGTATTAAAAATGCTAGTGGACTATACTCGTATGTGAACTAAATCTAATATGTGAGAAACTGTAAATAAAGCATAACTAGATGAATACAAGATATAATGAATTAATATATGTGGCAAATGGATAGGTAGTGCTCTGCCAAATGTGGGTACATTGTGGATTAGTATGTTAGTGAAAATTTTGCTTAATAAAAAATAAAATAAATACAATCTTAAATTGGTTCAAAATGGTAACAGTGGGCGGTATAGATGTATGCTGGTTTTCCATTTAGCTTTTTGGTCTATTGATTTAAATTAGGGTGGGTTTTACTTTTAGGTTTCTGCATATTGGTCCTCACAATTCTCCCTTCACTCCCTCTGCTTGGCTTGGGTCTTGAGTTTATTCACTCATCTTGAAATATGTATTTAACATAAAAAAAGGTGTAACTAGAGCTGAGCTCAGACTTGAAGTGTCCTGAAGTGGACATGACTCCTTAATCCTGAATCCTGTACCTTGCCTTCATCTAGTTCTCATGGCTGGCCCAGAGATAGCAGCAGGGTCAGTCTTCTTGAATTTAACAGTTGTTTATTAAATGAATTTTCTTTCCTAAATACCTAGAGTAATATCATGGAATTCTGTATTGGAATAATTAATCATAGTTCATTTCTGTTAGGCCTAGGAGCCATTTGGTTCTAAAAGTGGTGTTTTTTTATTAACTGCTTGGCTTGTCTAAGACCAATGCATTCCCTCCAGTCCTTACCAGGTTTCCTACAAGTCCAGTCTAGGACCTCCTTATGCTGGTGATGACTGGAAATGCCTAATGATAGTTCTGGCCCCAGGAAGGGGATCTCATCTCCGCCTCTAGCAAGCTGGTCAGCTTTCTCATTACCTATCTATAATTCCTTTGTGACTGGGGACCCACACTAGTTTTAATTTTTTGAGACTGGTGAGTGATTCTAAGGTCTGTTAACACTTCCTTACCAACGTGATGGTCACCTTATGAGACTCAATAGCTTGAAGTGCTGATCGACTATCTGAGTAGATAGTAATACCAGCCTTACTACAGCTTATCACTTCCATGCATGTGGCTGCTGACAGGATGGCAAATACCTCTGATTGGAATACAATGATATGTTTGACTGATGGAATACTTAAGTTTATGTCTATATCCTCAGTAAAGACTCCTGCACCTGTTAAGCCCGTTGAGGCTTTCGTAGATCTGTCTGTGTAACAGGGAAGATGATATTTTTGAGTTTCTACTAACACTTGTACCTAATCTAGAGTCTTTGGATATGGATAGGTGACTTTAGATTCAAAGGTAGGTATTCTATCAAGTAGTGGTGAGCAGTATTGTAAAATTGGTAGTTCCTTATCCACCACTTCGGCTATTTTTAGGTGGCCAGCTGGTTTCCCTGTCTCTTGCCGTTGTCTATTATATTTAATTATAAGGTACACCATAATTGCTTCACCTTTTAACCAAAGGTGGAGTAGCGTAAGAGATAAGAGTACTTCTAGTTCTTAAGCGAAACACACCAGTAATCCCTATGCAAGCCATTCTTTGCATTCAGCAGTGTTCACACATGGGAAGTAATTGGTTTATATTTTCTATTACTCCTGTATTTTCCCAACTACACTAATTTATAATTACTTGTACTAGAGTCATTTCTATTTTTCCCAGGAAGCTTACACGTGTAACATCTATTTCAAACTGTTATTAAAACACCAGTTAATGTTCACACATAGCACAGCAGTAACAGTCACTCTGCAAATGCATTGACAAGAAAAGAAAAAGAAATCTTTTGACTTTGAAAAAAATTCCAAAATTTTAAACACGTTAACTAGTTAATTGAGTAGTTGAAGAAATCTAATACAAATTAAAGTGAAGTTTATGACACATCTTGAAGGTTTATTTCTGCTTTCCAGCACTTATTCTTTTCTTTTTTTTCTCCCAAAATTCGAGGAGAAAAAAACTACACGATTCTCAAAAACTTTTGACTTGCTTGTTTAACTTTTGTTTTGATGATTAGACTATAAATTTAAAACTATTCTAAATGGCTGATGGTGAAAAATTCATAGAAAATGGTTACCACATTTGATTCGTCTTAACTAAGTGTTTTGCTACTGATGCATGGTATTTCGAGGTAAAGATAATAGACATTCTACATTTATTATCAGACACAACATTGTTCTAAGCATATTTATAAATCCATTGAGATTCGTGAAGATTTAAGCTATCATGAACCCAAACATGGCTATGGTAGCTTTTCAAAGTCAATAAGGTTATGATATTTCAACTCTTCTGAATAGTAACAAAACCAAAAAGCAAGAATGAGAAGTTTACACCAGAAAATTGGTTGTTCAACATATAATTGATATAGATTTGTCTATTGGGAGTCAAGGCCTTTGCGTACTGAGGCGATAATGCTAAAGGGGTTTATTCATTTGACTCCATAGAAAATCATGGAAATTTTCTGGAACTGGTCATGTTGGTTGTAAACTATGATGTTATTATTCAAAATTATGCCACGAAATGTGTTGAAAACAGCCTAACTCACATACAGAAAATAGTTAACAAAAGAAAAGCTACAGGAAAGCTAACTTAAGGGCCGATTGGACAATGCCTTCTTTCTTGACATTTTTGTCAAAAATCTTAATCAACTAGCTAATTGAAGTAATGGTTTGATGTGCTGTAATATTTTTTGAAAGACTTTCACATTAGCATAGTATACAGTGTGTACCCGCTATTTTGTTCAAGGAAAGACATATGACTTTTAAAAGTAACTGTAGACAACAGTTCAAGTCGACTTGTTTTGATTGAGTTTATAAAATCAGAATTAGCCAAGTATGGCATCAAAATATCAAATATCATTGATTTTTCATTTGACGTAGCTAACAATATAAAAGTAGGGTTGGGATATTGAAAGTAAAATATCTATATTTGATATTTTGCGATATCATGAAGCCATATATCGATATCATGAAGCCATATATCGATATCCACTGATAATTGCTAGAAAAATATCGATATATTGAAAGGAAATGGATGAAAAAGCAAAGAAAACTGTATTAAATGAGTTGATGAAATTCAAGTATAACATTAAGGTGTGAAGAAGGTTATGAAATAATATCATTCTAAATTATGAATCAATATTTTTATTAGCCATGAATCATTATGGAAAAAAAAAAGTTTACACGTTTTCATCTTGGAGGCTTTTAGTCATGTTTCATATATGCATTTTATTCTTCTACAATTTTTTCAATAATAAAACCTTCAAACTTCTAAAAACTTTATTTTTAAAAAACTATAACGTTTCTGTCTGCATTGTGCATTCTCGAAACATTCATCTAAAAACATGTAATGCATCTGATATTCATCTCAGTACAATCACCATTTATATTATTATCTATTTGTCTTTAGATAGGATTAATTAATATTATTTGTATATAAATCTGGGGCAAACGCAGACATTTTTTTTCGGGAGGGGATTTAAATTGGTTTTCGGGGGGGATTTGATAAGAAAAAGGTAAGTTATCACTTGAGTGTCTATAATCGCCGAATTATGTTTAAGTTTTAAGGATAAGCTTGAAAATTGGATCTAACATTACTATTAAAAATACTACTCAAATATAAACTTTATGTTGCTGGGTATGAAAATAATATTTTTTCATAAATTTCGGAGAGGGAGAGGGATATATTCCCCTGATTCCCCCTCTCCCTTACGTCCGCCACTGATATAAATCTTATTTACTAATTATCTTTGGGTTGTTAAATATTGTTTATTCTCATACTTACTCAATTATATCTATAAATTAATATGTGCTGTATTTTAACCGATGATTAAATCAATAAAGTTATACAGTATACTTACATTGGTACTACTCCAGAATCGTTATCCCAAAATGTTGGAGGCCTACAGTTTTAAGACCAACTGTACATTGAACATGCCAAATCCAACCCAAGTTTGTCCGAAATAAGGATAGTCAACCCTTCAAACTTAAGGGAAGTGACGTATTAAGGGAGTGGTGGAGGAGGGGGGTTGTGTTTCAGTAAACCACCAACAGGTCGTTTTCAGTTGAGGTTGGGGCCTTAACATATTTCGAATGCAGTTATTTATGTAATGGAAACAAACATTTTTCAAAATCTATGCGAGTCTTGGACCCTTATTATCAAGCATGAGAGCTAAATCCAAGCCGTGGAAATGCCCTACTTAAGAAAAGAGGAGGGAGAAACAAGATGGGATTGCGTTAGGAATGCTACTATAAGAGCAAACCTGGACAAACTCAGGTGGTTTGGACATGTCTCACAAATGGCTGAAGACAGAATTGCTAATGCTATTCACGAAGTAAGATTGGAGGGGAAGTGGCCACAGGGAAGACCAAGGAAGATCTGGGAAAGGGGAGTTAAAGAAGCCTTTAGCAGGAGAGGAATGGATTGGAGAAGGAGAGAAGGCAGCTGGGACAGGACAGAGGTTATTGGGTCAGGCTCTATAAGTAGGCACCTCAATCTGCTCAGCGGTATAAGAGGACTCGATTAAGTAAGTAATTGTAAGTAATCCAGAATCGTGACCCCAACATGGCGGAGGTCTAGATTATTAAGACCTGACTGTGCTTCGAGTTGCGCTTGCCCACAGCAAATACTCAAGCCAACAGTTTCTTATCAGTTGAGGTTAGGGCCTTACCGTGATTTAAATTATTACGGATTGATAAATTATTTGCCACTTCTATAATTTTGTTTTTATTTAGAACTAGTTTCGAATGTTATACATTCATCTTCAGTTCTAAAAACATACAAAAATTCAAAAATAAGCAATTCAAAATACAGTTTGGTATTATTGTACAGATTAAATTAAATGTAAGATATAATATTAAAACACTCAAAAATAAGCAATTCAAAATACAGTTTGATATTATTATACATATTAAATTAAATGTAATATATATAATAACATATAATATGTATATTAATACCAAACTGTATTTTGAATTGCTTATTTTTGAATTTTTGTGTGTTTTTAGAACTGAAGATGAATGTATATATAACATTCGAAACTAGTTTTCAATAAAAACAAAATTATAGAAGTGGCAAATAATTTATCAATCCCTAATTAGATTGATCCTTCTATAACATCATTACTGCTTTAATTAGATTACAGTTGTCAACTTCCGCTTGCTATACACGCTCGAAGAGAGTGTTGGGGACGAGTTCGACTCACTCCCTCTATGCATCTCAGGGGGCTTCTGAATTCCCAACTGATTGGGAAACAAGTCATGACGCAATGCGAAGTGAATTGTGACAGGCTGAAGTTTGCTACTGTAAACTCAAGTCCCAGGGCAGTTCAGCTTCTCATGAGGCCAAACCTAAATCGGCCACTCCTACTTACCCCTACCAGCCTCCACCTCTCCTCCTGGACACATTCATCTTTCTGGTCCACAATAAATCAGCTATCACCCGTGACCAAGATTCACTACTTAAAAAAATAACTTGTCGGTGAGCCCCCCTCGCTTTTAGCAGGACTCAATTTTCCAGCTCTTGGCTTGGGACGCTCTGATACGAGAGGTCACAGATATTATGCTATGTGAGGTACACGTCCTCGCATCAAGATGCGTGCAAAGGGTTTTTTAATTTTTGCAAGAATATTTCTATTATTTGTAAGTAGTTTTTATGAATTAATTTTTTTTTTTTTTATCCTTTATCACTGTTTATTGCAGGTGAGAGGAGGTTTCTTAATAGAAGAATGTTTGTATTCTGGAAGAAACGATGAAACTAGGAGATTATTTAGAGATGGTCATGGTCAGGTATTTATTTTCATCCAATTTGTGTGTGTGGGGGAAAAAATAATATATATATATATATATATATATATATATATATATATATATATATATATATATATATAGGGTATGTGGGCGTAAAAGTACACAATTGAAGGTTTGGAAAAATTGTGATATATTTGTTGATAATTCTCCAAGCTGCTTTTGGACAGGATTTAGTGAAGGTCATAATATATAAACTTCATACAAAATATTGGGAACATTGATGACCAATTTTTCGAAATATCAAAAAATAAGTGTGTACTTTTACTGCCACCTATCCTATAGATATTCTTTTTTATTTTGGCTCATTGGTACGATCCTTTTTCTGCCATCTACTAGTGTAAGGCCTGCAGCTAATTTAGCCTAGAACACGCACACACCATGTCTATCCTAGTCTATTAAAATATACCCACACCCATGGTTTTACCAAGGCACTGCAGTATAACCTAGCCCATGCACTCTCCATGTCTGCTCACACTCACTGTGATATTTGAGATCAGGGAACAGTTCAAAAATTATTTTCATAGTGCTCAAGATCTTTTGAGTAACAGAGATAAGCCGTAGAAAGAGGAATATATATATATAGTTTTATATGTATATATTTATGTTGCTTGTGAAGTTTTTGACTGCAATCTTTTAAAAGAATAGACCAACTATCAGAGGGTGGCGCTGGGGAATACTGCGCTTTGGTGGTGTTTGGGGAAAACTTTTAGAGAGAGAGATTAGGAAGGTTGTTTCGGGCTGGTCGAGATTTACTTACCATTTGAGGTGTAGTTTTTTTTTGTTTACGTTTTAGAACTCTTAAGTGAATTATTATGATGACAGTTGATGAAGTTTGAGTCTGGAAGACTGTACTTGTCTGTTCTTTGGGAGACTGTCCAGGTAAATGAAAAATATTTCCTTTTCTGAATAATTTTGAGATAAAATCAGGTCGATGACTTCCCCGGAAATGATAGGCTATCTCCCAATTTTTTTGTTTATTTTTAGAGGAAGTGGTCTTATTTTGTGGCCTTCAAAATCTGCTTTTTGGACAGAAAGCCCTATTCCTCACTAAGGGAAAAAGTTTTATTTTATTTTACCTAAAAAAGTATGAGTGTGTGTATATATTATATATATATATATATATATATATATATATATATATATATATATATATATATATATATAAAATTATATATTATATAAAATTGTATTATTAAAAATATATAATGAACTGAATATTTTTATAAAAAATTATTTATAAAATATAAATATATTAAACAAACTAATTAATTATGTTATAATTAACCAATCTTAAGAGAGGTCCTGTTTCAACTCGACCATTTGGTATTTCATTTTTCTGTCTGTTTGATACTCAATTACAACTAAACGTTTGATTTTCTTCAAATTTAGCACAAATGTTCCATGAATGAAGTCAGGAAAAATGACATATGTGTAGGATTTTTTATTTTTTAATTCCAATTCAAGATGGCAGTCGTTTATATATATATATATATATATATATATATATATATATATATATATATATATATATATATGTATATATATATATATATATATATATATATGTATATATATATATATATATATATATATATATATATATATATATATATTATAGTCCTGTATCATCGAAAATCTATTTTTTTTTTTTTTTTGCTGTTACGACCAAATTCATTGTTCGATTTTCTTCAAATTTGACTTCTTTCAAATTTGATTTCTAGAAGACATTTAAAATGATGTATGCAAGATTTTTTTTTTCACTGACATGTATGGTGAAGTGAAAACAAAAGCAGAAAATCCCAATAATTGTGAGGAGATTAAATTATATTTTTAGTGAAAAAAAGCGTAAGCAGCTGAGCTTAGTCACTAAAATTTTTTAAAATTATCTTTAATAATAACTAAAATAAAAAATTGACATACCAAATGGCAGGGGTGGGAGAAAAAAAGTTTAGAACCCCAACAGGCACTTCTCTAACACTAACTCAGTTTGCATACCAAACTTTCAACTCAGAATACAGAAAACAGAATTAGGGATTGATAAATTATTTGCCACTTCTATAAATTTGTTTTATTGAAAACTAGTTTCGAATGTTATACATTTATCCTCAGTTCTAAAAACACACAAAAATTCAAAAATAAGCAATTCAAAATATAGTTGGTATTATTATACATATTAAATTATATAAATCAGTATTATAAAAGATTTATGAATTATGAATTTCATTAAGACAAGAAATCAAATACATGTTGTTACTCACCAAGGTTTAAATGGATTAGGGATTGATAAATTATTTGCCACTTCTATAAATTTGTTTTATTGAAAACTAGTTTCGAATGCTATACATTCATCCTCAGTTCTAAAAACACACAAAAAATTCAAAAATAAGCAATTAAAAATATAGTTGGTATTATTATACATATTAAATTATATAAATCAGTATTTTAAAACATTTATGAATTATGAATTTAATTAAGACAAGAAATCAAATACATGTTGGTACTCACCAAGGTTTAAATGGATTATATCAAACAGAAAAGTTTGTACTGGTTCCTTCTCGCATTGTACTTACAATGAACGAGAAATAGGCAGGATGTTTTAGGTAAACGGTTTAAGGGTCAGGGTTTTCCCAGTAATGTCGGTGAGCAATTGTTTTTTCTGTTATAGTTGGGAATAAATTTAAGATTGGACTGTTGGAGATATTTATTTGGTCATTTAAGGAAAAATCTGGATTCGATTTGAAGGATTTTATTATTTCAAGTGCTTCATATATATTTAATTTGAGACTGTTTTCAACGTGATGTATTAATTTAACTCCTGAGTTTTTGATGAATTTATGATTATTTTCATTTAAATGAATTGCAAAGTTGGAATTATCTGTCTTATTATTATATGCACGTATATGTTCCTTTAATCTCTGATTTAGCGATATTCCTGTTTTTCCCGTGTATTTGGCTGCACAATCATTACAATTTAGTTTGTATACTCCGTTTTTTGGAAAGGGT
This sequence comes from Rhaphigaster nebulosa, assembly GCA_948150685.1. Taxonomy (NCBI): domain Eukaryota; kingdom Metazoa; phylum Arthropoda; class Insecta; order Hemiptera; family Pentatomidae; genus Rhaphigaster; species Rhaphigaster nebulosa. Next base: position 3,686,258 of record OX411307.1, read on the forward strand.
CTATTTTGTCTTTAGGAGAAGAGAAATAGGAGGATAGGGTTTTTTCTATTTTAAATGCAGGGTTTAATCCTAGTTTTTTCAATTCATTTCCGACTTTGGTGGATATAGGGCCATAATATGGAATCAAAACAATGTTTCGGGATGGGGCTATCTTCGGGGGTTGTTGAATAGATATCATTAATTGTCTTTTTTTGTAATTGTTTTTTTAAAATATGATTGATAGTGGTTTTATTATACCCGTTATTTTTTGCTATGGAATATATTATTTCAATTTCTTTATTATAATTCTTTTTATTTAATGGTATGTTCAAAAGACTGTAAATCATGCTATTAAAGGCAGCGAGTTTATGTGCTATCGGTCTGCTAGCATCATTGTTTATAACGACATCCGTGTGGGTGGGTTTCCGGTAAATTCCAAATTCATGATGTTTGTTTTTTATAGAGATTTCTAAATCTAAAAAGTTTATGGTTTTGTTTTTTTCCAGTTCTAATGTGAATTTAATTGAGGGATGAATTTCGTTTATTTCCTTTAAAAAATTATTTATTTGTCTTGTCGTACCAGACCATAGGCATATAATGTCATCTACATACCGATACCAGTATTGACATGCTGAGCTAGTTGAGAATTATTTGGATCAAGAATTTTTTATTCTAATTTGTCCATAAATAAATCTGCCAGAAGGGGTGAGAGAGGGGAGCCCATCGGTAAGCCTTCTTCCTGTTTGAAGAATTTTCCATCAAATTGAAAATAATTATGTTTTATACAAATAGACATCAAATTGTAAAGATCTAGTTTTTCTAGCGGTGGTAGATTCGATCGGAAGATTAACTGTTTTAAAATTTCTAATTCAAATTAATGCAAGACTTGAATGGCTTATTGACTGTTGAAAATTTAAGTGAATTAGGTAAAATACTTATATCCTTCTGTCAGAATATTATTTTAACATTTTACCGAACAATAAAGTGATAATTATAATTTATAAAATAAATATAAATGATCGACTTGTTAATTTTCTTTTGGTTCCCTATTTCAGGCTCAATGCGGCCTGAGTTAGTTAACATTAATATATTGGAAAAATATTTTGTACAAATTTATACAATATCAAAAGGAATAAATATATGGGGTGTGTGTTCAATAAATAAAAAAAATATTTTTCACCCCTATAAATAAGGGCCACCCTAATGCACCCCTAGGTCACAGAACTTATTCCTTGATATAGGCATAAAACTTGAAACACAATCAACTTTTATAAAATCATTTTCATAGTGCAATATGGGTACTTTTAGATCATGGGATTTCTTTTATGTATAGCGTTTATTCAAAGATAGAAATAAGTTTTATAAAACATCTATGCCAAAGAACTTTTGTGATGTAATACCGGCCTGAGGAACATACCGCGAGAATATGCAAAGATTGCATCACTTCTGACTGAAACATAAGGATTAGCACTGTTGTTATCTCAAAATTACTTTTTAACATTAAAAAAATATTTTTCTTAAGTGTTATCTTTTACCTTTAAGGATTGCAGTTACGTTTAATGATCTTTTATGAAAAATGTTGTTTCTACAAACAGACCTTTTTTTTTCCTTTATTGATTCCTGACTTTATTTTTCACTTTTACAATTCATTTAGAATCTTACAAGTAAGGGACTCTGAACTTAGCACTAGTACCTACCTATATGATAATGAATTAATTTTATAATTTACCTTCTGATGCTTAGTATTAATTTGCATAACAGTCCTTAAAGGACCTGGACCTCAGAAACAAAGTTTTTCCAGGCTTCTCTATCGACAGCCATTCTTTTCCATCTTCTTATACCTATACGGCTGAGGTCGTCGATCTACTGCAGCCGGGGTCTTCCCCCTAGGCTTCCCTCTCCTGGGCGGCCGTAGAGTAGTCTCTTTGGCAAACTCCCTTACTCCATCCTCTCTGCATGGCCTAACCATTTGAAGCGGTACCTTTTAATAGTGACCACAATGTTTTCATTGTTGTAGAGCTCATATAACTCAAGATTTTTCCTTATTCGCCACTGATCATTTTTTCTCTTGGGACTATATATTTTTCTCAGGACCTTCCTTTCCCAGATTGCCAGCAACTTCTCGCTTTCCTTAGTCAAAACCCATGTTTCACACCCGTAGGTAATCACTAGTCTTGTAATAGTTTTTTAAACTGTTATCTTTGTGTCCCATGACAGTTAATTTGATTTTACTGTTTTTGCTGGTGCATTAAAACACTTGTTGCCTGTTGTAATTCTGGCTTTTATTTCGGCCTGCATTTTATTGTCTGTCACTACCACTTCAAGGTATTTGAATTCATTATCCATTGGAAAATGATGCTGACAAATCTGTACTGATTCACGTATTGCTGCATGTTTCTTTGAGGATTTCATATACAGACTTTTTCCTTCATTTATCCTCAGGCATAGTTGCATTGTTGTTCTTTCGAATTCTTCGATTGATCCTGCCAGAGCCGGTAATGTGCGGGCGTTGATAAGAATATCATCGGCGTATGCAAGACATTGGGTTAGGCGATTATAAATTATCCCTCCAGGATTGGTCCTTATTGCTCTAATAGCCCGTTCCAGTGCTAGATTAAATAGGACTGGCGATATCGGGTCTCCCTGCCTCAAACTCTGCCTTACATCAAAGCTGTTTGAGAGTGTATTTTGTACCTTGATTTTATGTTTCCTAGCTCTTTGTGTCATCTCTGTCAAGGTAACCAACTTTTCGGGAATTCCAAGAGTTCTCAATGTTTTCGTCAACTCCTTTCTTTCCACAGTCGTACACCTGCTTAAAATCTATGAAGACATGGTGCAGGTATTCCTCACAAATTCTTTCTCCCCATGAAGTTAATCTTTTACTTAAACCAATTGAGAGGACTATAGTTATCACAATTTAATTTGTCCCCCTTTTTAAAAATAGGGCACAAAACTGCCATGTTCCATTCTTCCGCAATAGTTTCCTGTATCCAGATCTGAAGTATGAGGTCATATAGCTGTTATATTAGTTCTTCTCCTCCATTCTTCAGTAGCTCAGCTGGTATTTCATCCACCCCCAGAGAATTATTATTCTTCAATGCCATTATTATTTCTTCCTTTTCCAGCAGTATTTCTTCTTTTTCACATATTTCTCCTTCGCCTCTTTGTACTTCCTCTACATTATTCGGTTCTGTACCATCTGGATATAGTTCTCCGGAAAAATATTCCATTCATCTATTTAAAATCTTGTTTCTTGATCCCAGTATGTTTCTCTGTTTATCTTTACAATAATCCAGGTGTAGTTGAGTAGGTGTAACTGAGTTGGCACTTGACCACACGCCTCGCTGCCCTGAAGATGGCCTAAAACTTAGGCCGAAACGTAGGCACAATTATATAAGTTCACATTATAGTAATCTATTTCTTTGACCGCACCCCCCGACCAACTTCTCCCTTTAAATATAAATATACGGTCAACAATAACTCCCTCCAAAAATAATCACAACTTTGATTATGAAAAACAGAAATAATTGATATGGCTGAAAATAACAAAATATGAAAATAAATAGAATCTATACATTACTTACCCACTTTCTTAATCGAGTCCTGTTTTACTGCTGAGCAGTGTGAGGTGCCTGCTTATAGAGCCTGACCCTAGAATCTCTGTCCTGTACTAGCTGCCTTCTCCTTCTCCAGTCCATTCCTCTCCTGTTAAAGGCTTCTTTAACTCCTCCTTTCTTCCCTGTGGCCGCCTCCCCTCCACTCTTACCTCACGAGTAACACTGTCAATTCTGGCTTCAGCAATTCATGAGACATGTCCCAACCACCTGAGTTGGCTCTCTTCAATTATTTCCTCTGTAGGCCTTAGGTTCAGATTTTATCATATAGTAGTGTTCCTCGCGCGATCCTGTCTTGTTTTCCCCTCTACTTTTCTTAAGTAACGCATTTCCATGGCTTGGATTTGGCTCTTGTGCTTGATAGTGAGGGTCCAAAACTCGCTTGCATAGGTCAGAATAGGGAGGAAAGTGTTTTTGAAGACAACCTTCTTAGTTGCCTTGGAAACTTCTTTCTTGCCCAGGAAGCCTGCCTTGAGGGAGTGGAAATATCTTCCCGCCATCTTGATCCTCTCCTTGATATCTCCATCGATCTATCCGTACTCGCTGAGGTGACTGCCTAGGTATTTGAAATCTATTACCTGATCTAAACGAATTCCTTTGAGCCTAACGATTCGGTTCCCACTGTCTCTCCTTCTTCCGATCCGCATGTATTGTGCTTTGGAGATGTTGATTTCCATATTTATGGTCTTCAGCTCATCTTTGAGGATCTTTCGGTTAAACTGTAGGTTGTGATAGTCGTTTCCGATCACCTTTGTCATCGGCAAATGCAAGTACTGTATATTGGGCGCTCTGGAGATTTTTATACCTAAATTGCTATGGCCACATTTTATATTTTGCTCACTTTAGGGTGGAATCCAGCACCATGGTGAACAAGAAGGAATTAAGACTGCTGCCCTGCTTAATTCCTTGCTCAGTTGGAAATTCCTCTGAAGTGTGATTGCACATCCTAACATTTCTCTGCATTTCATACAGACTTTGGATGGCCTTTCCTAGTCCTTTGTGAACTCCATATTCTTCTAGTGTTCTTGAGATGTCTCTTTTCTGCACCATGTCAAATGCTTTATTTAGATCTACAAAGCAAGCAAAGACCTCTCTACTCTTTTCTATGACCTTCTTGGATATTTGTCTCATCGTGAATATTAAGTCCTGTGTGCTTCTGTTATGTCGGAAACCATATTGCTCTTCCCCTAGCTTTTGTTCTACTAGGTTGTTACAAAATTCCTTGTGCATAGAATAACTTTTATTTAAATTTCAGTATAAAATCTACACATTAAAATTAATCTTCAAAATATAGGCCATCATTGCCAATTACATTAACCCATCTCTCTACCAGAAGTTGAATTTGGTTTAAAAGACCGTAAAAGACCATAGCCAAACAGTTTAATGTCAGGGCTGTAAGGAGGGTGGGGTAAGATGCTAGCATCCTCCATTTCTGAGAATCTTTCTTTGATTAGCCAAAGCAGGGGACTCCTATTTTAAAACTCTATATGTTCTTTCGAGTTGTTCATAGTAAAGCTAAACATCAGTAGCCCTGCCATCTGGAACCAGATCAAAGTGCAAAACATCCTCATAATTCAACCAAACAAAGCATTACCTTGAAGGCTGTTTGATGGGGAGAGCTATGTTATAAAACAAAAATATGTCTCGACCCCGTTTCTACTAACGCCGGTCTTTGAGCACAAAAAAAATAAATGAATAATGTTGGAAAAAAATAGTTGCAAAACAGTAAAATAAATTAATTTTAATTTTGAAATGAGAGAAATTACATAACAGTATAAAAACTAAACTCATTAATATAAACAAAAGGTGTCTTACAGCTATACATAAATTAAAATATTTATCCTTGAAAATCCTATTACTAATACAAAAAAGAAGATAAAAAGGTAATTTGGAACTAACTAGTTTTGAAAAATAAATTGTTTTGATATTATAAATATTAATATGTAAGTAATAAAATTAAACAGATATATCTCTATAACAATCTATAAACAAAATTAATTTTCCATTAAATCGTTTTTTTTGGTCAGTGAGAAATATTGGTCACTAAAAGAAACTAATAACCTATTTCACTTAATAGTTTATTAGATTCACGGATCTCTTCAGGTTAATTAGGTTTGGTACCATCAATGTATGAATGGCGACGAAAAAAAGTCTTTGTTACCTCGACCTAATAACTGGTGTATTTGAGACGAAGGCTTTCCAGGATTTCCAACTTCCAGTGACGAGAAGTATAGCTGGCAGCAGGTAGCGTCGATAGTCGGGCACTATGACAATCTCCAATAAAAAAATGACGCTCGATGTGTGACAAAATGGTAATAGCTACACAGTTATCTCTTGATAGTTTCTAAATAATATCTGTATCGATGAAACAAATACAATATAAACTTACTTTTTCTCGTTTCAAAACAAACATAAAAAAAATAACTTTCTATTCTGAAATTAAAATATTAGAAAGTAACGGAACAAAAACCAACTATAGTTCACGGCTTGAACATACCGCCCACCAAAATTTATCTGAGTAAATTTTCAAAATTAATTCTGATCCACTGGTGGGAGCAAGGGGGCCAGTTTCGAGACTGGTCTTAAGTATTCTCCCGTTGGTGTCCGGATTTTGGTAACTCGAATTATCCCATCGTCTCCAGGAAACACATCGATGACTCGACCTTTGGGCCATCTAGATAACTGCATATTCGGATCCTTCAATAATACCAAGGTGCCACTTGATATATTAGGCGTATCCGAATTCCACTTGACTCTTTGTTGTAGACAATTCAAGTAGTCATGCCGCCATCGATTCCAAAAATCAGCTATGCAACGTCTCAATAGCTGCCATCGAGTGAGTCAATTGGATGGAATATCATTAAGATCTGGTTCTGGCAATGCCATCAAAAGAGCTCCGATGAGAAAATGGCCAGGAGTTAATGCGTCAAGATCCTCAGGGGAGGAAGACATCGGATGTAGAGGTCTGGAATTAAGAATTGCTTCAATTCGTGTTGTGATTGTTGTCATTTCCTCAAAGATAAGAATTTGGTCTTTCACAACTCGAACGAGATGAAATTTCAGCGATTTCACCCCCGCTTCCCAAATACCACCAAAATGTGGCGCTGAAGGAGGGATAAAACTCCATTGAATTCCACGCGTAGCGAGATGATCTTCAACTTTCTGTTTGACAGGCTGAAGATTCCACCACGAATACAATTCCCTTAAACGCCGATCAGCTCCTACGAAGTTGGTCCCTTGATCTGACATGATTTTGTTAGGTAATCCTCGTCGAGCAATGAAACGATCTAGCCCTGCTAAGAAAGCCTCCGTAGTAAGTTGAGAGATGATTTCCACATGTATTGCCTTTGTGCTCAGACAAACAAAAAGAGCAACATAAGCTTTGTGGGCTGCCGCTTTACGCCTGAGTGATTCTCTTAACATAAACGGACCGGTGAAATCAACTCCTACAACGAGGAATAGTCGTCCTTGCTGAAATCGGGATAGTGGTAAATTGGCCATTCGATAGCTGAAATTCTTTGCAGCTAATTGATGGCATCTCAAACATTGATGCACTTGTTGCCGTACTAAACGACGACCCGATAGTATCCAATATCTTCGTCTTAGAAGAGATTGCAAAAGCTGGGGATCTGAATGTAAGTATGTCGTATGGTAATAATCAACAAGCAAATTGACGAAGTGAGATTTGTGAGGGAGTAATATTGGATATTTAGCATCATCAGAGAGCGGTGCATTTCGCAATCTACCACCCATCCTAAGGACACCCAACGAATCTACAAAAGGAGACAAAGATTGTAGGGTTATCCTGTCAGATTTTTCAGTAGGTATGGCCTTAGGAAAATGGTAGTTTTGAATAATTTTTATCAGCTCTGTAGTGGTATCCCTAAGGTCGGTCAGCTTTATGTAGCTACAGATGTATCTAGTCGATCACTCACACAGAGCAAAAGCAATAGAACTAAAATAAATTAGTGCATTTGAGACGCATATTGTTAAAAGTGCTTTTTTATTTTTTATTTTAGTTCTATTGCTTTTGCTCTGTGTGAGTGATCGACTAGATACATCTGTTTTCGGCGTACAAGGTCCGTGCCTGACGAATTAGGCCTTTGTTAGAATACTACCAGCAGAGGAATTAAGCGCCCTTATCACTAGTAAGTCTAGACTAGTTATAACTTGGAATTATCCCCTCCTCAGTGCTACTCCCCACCGCCTGCCTACCTACTAGCCACACCTTCAACTGATTCATTTACCAGGTGAGCGCTAACCGCCAAATTCAAATTCAAATATGGTTTCGTGTCAAGTTTGTAAGCAAACTATTTCGCGAGATGATAAAAGCTCTTTATCATGTAATATGTGCAAAGGATTATTTCATGGTAAATGTTGTAATAAAGAAGATAACGAGATTGAGGTACTGAAGTCCCTTAAAAAAGCTTGGTGCTGTATAAAATGTGAAAGGGCTAAAAAAACAGTTCCAGTCAGTGATAGGCCTGCCAGTCCAGTACATACCGCTCCATTAGTGACTAGTGACAGTGCTGACAGATTGAGAATGTTATTAGAGGGTGTATACCTCACTAACCAGTGAGGTACGTGAGGTGAAATCTGCATTTACCGCCGAGCTCAAATCCGTTAAAGAAGCTGTAGAAAAACAGGGAACGATATCCTTTGATAATGCTAAGGTTCTACAAGCAATCGAAGGAAGAATGGATGCCCAAGGGAAACTTTTTGAGCAGATAGTTCAAGAAAATAGGTTGCTAAAGTCCCGCATTATCGAGCTAGAGGTAAATTTAAATCATGTTATCATCATTAACATGCCGTCATCATCATTGACATGCCTGATAACCTGGAGGTCTTTGGATGATACATTCCATCGCATTGCCCTGGCTTCCCCTCTGGCGACGTTTTCTGCTTCTTCCTGGTATCAACTATTATAACTATATTTGAATTTATTTATTTTTTTAATTTTCTCAGTAATTTCTTGTTATTTTTGTTTACTTTTTTCATTAAATTCTTTCCTTTTTGGTTATTAATATTTTGTCTTTATGCAGCTTCATGGTTTTCATATATTTCATTATTCCTTTACTATAATCTCATTTTATTTAATAGTACTTGTGAATATAAAACTGTTCTCTATCCCGCTGTCTTTATGAATGTCCATTTCCTCTACATTCCTGCTTATTTACCAATATGACTAATATCTTACTTTCCTGTCACATCAATGCCCAATCACTCCCAGCCCACTACGATGAATTTCAAGAATACTTCACCAAAAACTTCTTCCACATAATCTCCATATCCGAAACGTGGCGTAACCCCTATATTCCTTCCACATCTGTGTCCCTCCCGCATCATATCCTTATACGCCATGACAGAATGGACCACACAGGTGGTGGAATAGGACTCTATGTTCACACAGCCTTAAAATCCAAAATCTTGGCAACTTCTCCTCCTTCGCTCATTCCGCAAGTGGAGTTTCTTCTTGTAGAGTTATCCTGTGGTCGTGACAATCTCCTTTTTGCTGTGGTGTATCTTCCTCCTAATATCCCATTTGACCTTTCACTAGAGACAGCTCTGTACCATTTCCTTCCTTTTTATAAAAGAGTAATTATTTCAGGAGACTTTAGCGCCAATTTCCTCTCTTCATCCTGAGAAAAGTTATATCTTGAAAACCTTTTTTCATCCTTTAACCTCCATATAGTTCCCTTCAATCCCACTCATCACTCCTGCTTTGGTGACACTTGGCTAGATTTATTTATAATAGACTCAGCTGAAAAGCTCCTATGTTCTTCCCAACATCCTGTAACGTTCCTCTCCCAACATGACCTGATACTTATCTCCTACAATATGTATGTACCCACCTTTGTCCCTCGAACTATATCCTATCGTAAACTTGACTCCCTAAATTATGAAAACCTCCAAACAGACCTGGATATGCTTGATTGGAGCCCACTATATTCCTCTTCCTCAATAGACACTATGGTGGAAATCCTCTCCTCAAACCTCCTTTCCCTTCTTGACTCACATGCTCCCTTAAAAACCCGTACCTTCTGACGTCCATCTGCTCCTTGGATTAGTGATGAAATCAGGGACCTGAGAAGAAGACGTGAGGTGGCTCGGAGGCGTAGTCGGCGTCCTGATCTTCCCGAAGACCGTGAAATCTACACTCGCCTCCGAAACTTGGCCCAATCAAAGCTCCGCAGTGCTCGTTCTTGCTACTTCCACGAAGCCTTTGCCGCTACCTCCGATTCGAAATCCAAGTGGCATCTGCTGCGCCAACTTTCCCTCTGCAATTAATCCCAGACCAATCCTTCTTTCCCTGCACCTCCCGATAAGTTTAATGCACATTTCTCTTCCGTATCACAATCACCTTCCTCCCATATTTTTCTTCCGAGCACAATCCCCTTTGCCCCCTCTAACTTCTTCTTTTCCGACATTACCCCCGATTGCCTCCTAGCTGCTATTTTGAAAATCAAAACCAAGTCGATTGGCTGTGATAGCATCCCTATAAAAATAGTACAGTCCTGCCTCCCAAGTATCCTCCCTATTCTCCTTCACATTTACAATTTTTCAATGCAAAATTCCATCTTTCTCTCAGCTTGGAAACAAGCAATCGTAAAACCCTTAAACAAAATCACTAATCCCTCTTCTCCGAATGATTTCCGTCCTATATCAATTTTATCCAACCTCGCCAAACCACTCGAAAAAATAGTACAATCCCAAATATCTACTTACCTTGAAAACTCAAATCTTTTAAATTCCTTCCAATCTGATTTCTCCACTCAGTCAGCTCTCCTCAAAATCACCTCTGATATTCAGGCTGCAATGGATCAAAAAAATATCACTATCCTAATTCTCCTCGATTTCTCAAAAGCTTTCGACACTGTTGACCACCTCTTCTACTTGAGAAACTCAAAATCCTTAAATTTTCCCGAAGTGCTCTTACCTGGTTTCATTCCTTTCTTTATTTCCGCTTCCCTCTTTTCCTGTTTCATTAATGATTTTGTTAATGCCCTGAAACACTGCTCATATCACCTCTATGCCGATGACACTCAAATCTACTTTTCCTTTAATCCCTCCGATCTACACAACTCCCTCATAAAGATTCAAGAAGACCTAAATGTGATTAACTCTTGGGCGAATACTAATAAGTTATTCTTGAATCCTAACAAATCCCAGGCTATTGTGTTCGTTTCCAGTTACCTTCTTAATTCCCTACCCCCTATTCCTCCATTCACCATCAACCATCTTCCTATATCCTTTTTCTCCTCTGTAAAAAATCTCGGCATTATTCTGGATCAAAACCTATCATGGAAGCCTCACATTTCTACTATCTCCCGCCGTTGCTTTTTCACCCTTCACCAATTGCGCCGTTCTGGCTTTCTCCTTCCACGTGACATCCGCCAGCTCATTGTTTCCTCCCTAATCTTCCTCCACTTCGATTATGGTTGTGCTGTGTATGGTGGTCTCTCTGGGGAGCTGGATGCCAAGCTAAAACGGCTCATGAACTGCTTTGTACGTTTTGTGTTCGGCTCCCCAAGATACTCACATGTTACCGATCTGTACTCCGATTTGAAGTGGTTGTATCCCTCTATACGCAGGCAATATATCCTTGGCTCCTTCCTATATCAAATAATATCCATTCACTCCCCTCCCTACCTCTATGACCTCCTCTCCTTCAGATCCTCCATTCACTCCAGACATACTTGCTCCCGTCCGTCAGACATCTACCCACCTTCTCTCAGATCTTCAGCATATAGCCGCTCATTTCTTATTCATTCCTCGATCCTCTGGAATTCCCTTCCTCTTGAAATTCGCCGTGCTCCTTCCCTCCGTACTTTCAAATCCCTTCTTTTTTCATACCTCCTCCACAAACAAAAAAACACTGAGGATTGAGTATAACCCAGGTTATAATTAAATTTTAATTTTATAAAATATGGATACCCATATTGTGTGGACCTGAATACAATATATGTATATATTATTTATGTGTATGCATTTTCATTAATATGCAATTTTAATTATTGTAATTACTATTATTACAATTTATTTGTATAGTTAATTTTGTGTTAAAAAATGTTAGAAGGTATATTTTTACTTCTGTATAAAGTATTACTTAATTTATTGTTTTCTGCTTTTTTGTAGTTTTTTATTTTTTTTTTCTGTTCTTTGTACTTTTTAACGATAACAATTTTTATTTTTTCTCATTTTTATAATACCAGGCTCAGAATAGTCTTATGCATTCATTATGTAAATGTAAGTTATTCAAGGGGACATTAGTCCCAGAATAAAGTTAGATTTTCTATTCTTTCTATTCTAAGACCACGAAAGACAATTTTTTCTTCCAGCATTATCAGTGAAATTTATAAATTGAAATGAAAGGTAGAGACAGTTGGTATACATAATTAAAGGATTAGTCAAAGTAAACAACGGTATATGCATTGTTTACATCAGTGTTGAATAAGGATTCTAATGGAGACTTTAATGTCAGCAATGAATTAATGCACAAATTTTTGTAACAACCTAGTATAAGGCTTCTCTGCCGCTTTTCGCGTACCTTGGAATACACTTTATAGGGGACACTGAGTAGGGATATGTCTTGATGGTTCTTGGGCATTCACGACTGTCACCTTTTTAAAAAATTGGGACTATGATGGAGACTTCCTAGTCCTTCGGGATCACTTTATTTTTCCAAGCAACATTAAGGAGGTGTCGGAGCAATTTTAGTCCCTTTAAGTCACTATATCTCAACATTTCTGGCGTAATGCCATCTATGCCAGTCGCTTTTCCTAGCTTCAGTGAGCTTATAGCCTCAGCCACTTCCTCTTTGCTGATAAAGTCATCTTCTTCCCAGCTGTCTTCTGTGTTCCAAGGCTGTTGGTTCGCTTCCACTTCTTGCCCGTTATATGCCAGTAATTCTTTATAATATTCTGCCCACCTATCCATAATGTTTTATGGCCTAATCAGGATTATTTCATTTTTGTCTATAATGTGCTTCAGCACTGGCTCTTTCTGCTTTCTTATGCTCCAGAGGCTTCTGATTTTCCTTAAAGTTGCTTCCAACTTTTTCCTGAACTCTTCCCAGGACTTACTCTTTCCTTTCATCACGTCCTCTTTTGCTTTTGCCTCTGTTCCTTGTATGCAGAGTATGCCACAACTGACTTGGTTAGTTAGTAGCGCTTGCAAACGGTTTTCTTCAGTTTCACTTTTTCTTTAATTTTATTAGGCCACCAAGCTGTTTTGTTTATCCTATGTCCCTATTTCCCAGCTTACATTTTCCGCATGCCGTCTCCGCCGCCTCTTGAATTTTTATTCTCTTGATTGCTGTCCAAGATTTTTCACAGTTGTATCCGTCGCAGCTGCCTTATCTTCAATCGGGTCTTGGTATACCTGTGACCCCCTCCGGCTCTCTGAGTTTAAAATATTTTATTTTAAATCCAGGTGTTTGGTTTGATGGTCCTTGTATGGTCCTCAATGTTTTTGAGGATTATATTCATTATTAGTAGCTGGCGGTCACTACCTATCTTGTAGCCTCTTTTGATTGACCCTTATGATTCTTATGTACTTTATTTGGTTTCGGGGCATTAGGAAGTAGACAATGATAGACCTCTCTTTTTTCCACTTGGTTCCTCTATAGTATATTTGTGAAGAAGCTGTTTCCAACTAGTCTATCATTTGCAATCACAGAAGGTAAGGGTCCTTTCACCATTGCCGTTAAATTTTTCCTCATCTTCCGGTCCCAAAGTGCTATCCCACCTGTTCGTATCATTCCCCACTCTTCCATTTAGGTCCTTCATTACTATGGGTGGTATACCTTGGCAGTTGTCGATCTCGTGTTGGGCTGTGTCGAAAAATGCTTCTTTTTCAAGACTAGTTGTGTTGTCAATCCGTAGGCGATGAATATAGAGTACAAGACATCTTCGCTATGTACTTCCACTTTCTACATGTTCCACAAGACTGACTCCTGCACGAAATAATATATGGTCACCTATCCTCTGTTCTCCTTTGCCTTTCTTCTTAGTCTCTGTGATCCCTAGGATGTCTATTCTCGCTCTTTTCCTCTCTTCGACCATTTCCACTTCTTTTCCATTTAAGCCTTTAATGTCTGTCCCATGTGCCATTCGTGTTATCCGTTTTCCATGCTGTGTCCGTCGAATCTATACATATAACTACGAGGGTAGGTTGAAAAGTAATGCAGACATACCTGTAAAACGCTAACGAAATGACTTTCAGAAGTGCTCCAGGTGTCATGAGAAAGTAACATCCCCCTCTATAGGCATGCGCAGTTTGAAGGCCTTGTGTTTATCCAGTGTATTTTGAACAGCGGAAGTATGGAGACGTGTCCTAGTGCTGTGGCAATGCGAGTTAAACAGCGTGCTGTTATTGAATTTTTAACTGCTGAAAAAGTGACTCCTACTGAGATTCATTGTCGTTTAAGAGCTGTTTATGGTGACGATGCTGTTGATAGGTCTACTGTTAATCGATGGTTAGTAAAATTTTGTAAAGTTTCCACAGACGATAAACTCGTCGACGATTTGATTCAAAATGACTGGCAAATCACTCACAAGCGTATCGCAAACCATATTGGAATATCCAAGGAACATGTCGGTTTTATAATTTTTTCTTCGGAAGAGGCTCTGCAAAATCTGAAGTTTCAACCGATTCCACACCTTCCTTATTTCCCCGATCTTGCACCTTGCGATTTTTATTTTTTTCATCTACTCAAGAGAGACCTCAAGGGCAATCAATAAACCTTGGACGATGAAAGCAGGTATCAAGTCCTGAATTCGAGAGAAGTCGGAAGTATTTTTCAGTGAGGTAATGAAAAAACTTGTTACACACTTGAAAAAATATGTTAGTCTTAACGGTGACTATGTTAAAAAATAAATATATGATTTGGAAATTAAGAATTGTGCTTTAATGTACTTTTTGTCCGATCTTGCTATTTCTTTTTGTTCGTGCTCTACAAGCACGTGTGCATTTTTTTTCCCAGCATATATGCACCGCGGCCTATTGAGGCCTATTGTGCGCTGGCTTAAACCGTTTAAAACAGGCCAGTAGCCTTTGCAAATCTGAGTAGACTCATCGGGTCCATCATTTCGCAGAGCTTAGGATCAGTGATCCGGTCACAACCAAAGTGGAGGTACCGCACCCTTGCCAAAGCATTTCATCCACAGATTATGTGGAAAGCCGTTTCATCCTCCATCCCACATAGTCTACATGTCGGTTAGTTAGTTAGTCCTCAGTTAGTCTCAGTTAGTCTCAGTTAGTCCCATGTTGTGGAGGTGCTTGTTCAGTTGACAGTGTCCTGTATATAATCCCGTCACTCTCCTAAGGTTAAACCTTTCCATAAACAGAAGAGTCTCACTTCTTTTGGGGCAGGGTCCATCTAAAAACAGTTTGGAGTGTATCTGTTTCCTAGTATTTTCCCAGTAGTTCTTAACTTTATCGCCTACAGCCACTCTAATATGCCTTTTGGCATAGCTAAGGCTTATGCCAAATGTGGGCTCTGGTGTACAAGGTCTCATCTCAGAGCCTCTCCTTGCAAGGTGATCAGCCTTTTCATTCCCCAGAATTCCCGAGTGTCCAGGGACCCATTCAACCCTTACCCTGTTGGTTTCAGAGAGTTTGTTAAGATTAACTTTGCATTCTTCCACCAACTTTGACCGGGTCGCATAACCACTTAAAGCCCCGATAGCTGCTTGGCTATCTGTATGGACTGTAATTAGTCTGTTTCTAACGCCCTCCTCAATAAGGAACTGGGCACAGACATTGATTGCTAATACCTCCGCTTGAAAGACCGAGGTATGCCTACCTAAGGATATGAACATTCCCTCTCTAGGCTTATCCATCCTCCAGATACCCGCCCCTGAACCTTATACTGTCAGGGATCTGTATAAGTCAGTCTGTATAACAGTTGACTCCGTTGCATGGTACATGGGAGTCAGTTCTGCTAATCTTAGTACTATAGTGTCCTTCCCTATAGCTTGGTACTTGAATGTCAGAGTGCATTGCCAACACGTCATCCTGATCAATCCTGTTAAACAGAGTCCCATGTCCCTGGTATACCAGGGATTTGGATCTTAACCTTAATTTCGTAAATCTATACGCAGTACTGAATGCCTGTGCCTCAATCTCCAGGTGCAATGGTGTTAGGCTCAGAAGAACCTCCATTGCAGCAGTGGGAGTAGTGCTCATGGCGCCAGTTGTCATAAGACACGCCAGCCTTTGTAGTCTGTCGAGTATGGCTCGAGGCCTACTAGTATTAACCCTATGCCACCACACAATTGCAGCATATAGTACAATAGGTCTGATCGCCGCCTTATATAGCCATAATGCCATTTTAGGTTTCAGACCCCAAGATTTACCCACAGCTCCCTTGCATGCCCATAGGCAGCAAAGTGCCTTCGTGCTAACTTTAATAATATGACTAAGCCATTTTAGCTTACTTTCAAGGGTAATTCCTAGATATTTAACTTCACTGCAGATGTTTATCAGAGTGCCATCAAGCCGTGGTGGTCTGATTATCACGTTCCTTCTGTTAGTGAAGATACAAAGGTTAACCTTCTGTGGGTTGATGCCAAGACCATTATCTTTGCACCATTCTTTCAGAAGGTCCCTTACTTTACTATTATGAGCAATCTGGAGATGGTCTCCGGGAATTTGCCCCCTATCAAAACAGCGATATCGTCTGCATATCCCTGCGTGTAAAATCCTGCAGAGCTTAGTTTGGTCAACAGAGTGTCCACAACCAGACACCACAGGAGTGGGAACAGTACTCCTCCCTGTGGACAGCCTCCCATGGGTCTAATCCATAGCTTTGCATGTCCTAATTCGGATCTGAGTAGCCTTCCCTTCAGAAATGAATTGATCCATTCTGAAGCTAGTAGTCCTACCCCTTTCCTCTCTAAGGCTTTTGCCATAGTATCATAAGGGGTGCGATCAAAGGCACCCTCAATATCTACAAAGATGCCTGCCATAATTTCTTTTTCTGCTAGACTTTTCTCTAATTTGGAGACCAGATGATGTAGTGCGGTCTCACATGATTTGCCAGCCTGATAAGCAAATTGTCCACTATGTAGTGGCTTTTCAACTAAAACCGTGTCTCTGATGTGTCTGTCAATAATCTTTTCAAGAGCCTTCATCAAGAAGGATGTCAGACAAATAGGTCTATATGCTTTGGGATTGTCATAAGACTCCTTCCCAGGCTTTTGAATATAACAAACCTTTGCCACCCTCCCTCCAATTATTGGGAATGTGTGCAAGTGCCAAGCTTCCCCTATATAATTCCATTATCTAGTGTTTTAGGACAGGTAAGCCTTTTTGAAGTAAGGCAGGGAAAATCCCATCAATACCCGCAGATTTAAACGGTGCAAAAGTGTTAATTACCCATTCCACCCTCATAGAATTAATTATTCTATTGGCTTCAACCCACTTCGTCCTGCCACCAAAGTGTTCATCTAAAGTGGGATTAGTTAAGTTCTCATCCAGCAGTTCACAGTCAGGAAAGTGCAAACGCGCCAGAGCTTCCAGGGTCTCTTTATCAGTGTTAGTGTAGCCCCCTTCAACTCTGACCGTCCCCATTACTCCCCCATCAGACTGCTTAGACAGAATTCTATTGACCCTGAACGTGGATGCTTTATCATTTATATCGTTACAGAAACTTCTCCACGCTCCTCTTTTAGCCCTGCGAACAGTCTTGTTATAGTCAGTGAGTGCTTGTTTGTAAGCATCCCATCTGCCTGATTTTTTGGCAGCATTAAAGAGTCTTCGTGTAAGAGCTCTTAGCTTTCCAAGCTCATCATTCCACCAGGATGTATTCCTGTTGGACAACCCTACGCACTCAATTATTGTCAGTGTAGGATCTCATTATCGCCTCAGTTAGCGATGAATTGAGACATTCTAAATGCCAAGAATTCCTAACAGTCTTAGGACAGCACTTAACCTCTTCCTCGAGCTGTGTGCAGAATGCATCCCAGCTGGTGCGCCTTGGATCTCTGTACACAGTCTCCTTCATGCTATTGGCAGATAAACCAAATCTGATATAGCGGTGATCTGAGCATATCTCTTCCTTTGAGACATGCCAGCCCTTAATCCTAGATTTCACGCATTGCGTGCTTAGAGTCAATGACCTTAGTTCTCACTCTGCTAACAAAGGTGGCCTCCTTGCCCCTATTTAGGATTTCGAGGTCATTGCTAACAATAAAATCTAAAAGATACTCGCCTCTCTGGTTGATATTTGTGCTCCCCTGTGGTGTGCATTGGCATCTAAAGATGCTATGCACGAGCCTTTTCTTACCCCCTCTATCAGTTTCTTAAGAGCTGAAGTGGGGGTTGCTTCTTCATACGGGAGGTACACCGATGCCAGCGTAATCTTCTCCCCTTCATTACCCTCAGAGAGGGGCCATTGCACTGCTGTCAAATCCCTACAACAATAATGTCACAAGGGTAACAGTTTTAGTCCGTTCCTGAACAGGATGCAGGTCCTGGGTCTTGTTGGTCCAGCAATAATGCTGTATCCTGGTATGCCCAGTCCCTTTATCCTGTCCTTAAATAAGTAAGGTTCTTGTATTAGAATAATATCAATATCCTTACCTTTTACATACTGCTGCAGTACTCCACAGGCCGCAATGCAATGGTGCAGGTTGATCTGCAACAGTTTAAATGCCATTGTTACTGCGAGCCAGCTCCCGGAGGAACGACCCCCGGCGGGGGACAGGGGGCTCCTCCTCTCTCGGTCCCTCCAGCAGTGTGCCCGAGTAGAGAGAGCCCCCTCGGCCCCAGCCACAGAGCGCACCTCCGCAGCCGGTCCAGCTTCAACTTCCATGCCAGATGTAGAGGTTAAAGTACCCTCCTTCTCTCCCTCTTGGGAACACTCTGTTCAACAACTACCTTAGTCCTCCCCACATCTGACTTCGGTGGTTTCTTCTCAAATACCTTGAGGAGTACCTTGGTGATGCCATAAGCTATCATCATATTCCTCCCCTCCAGGTATTTGACGCTGGTTTCCGGGATTCGCAGAATCCCATAGAAGCCAGTTGGCTCATCCTTGGTGCCCATCAGTGTCCAACTGTCCACATCTGGGGCCTTACCATTTTGCATCCTGAGTCTCCTCAAAAATAGGTCCTCTGGAATCTGCTCTCCAGGGAAGAATCCGCCTACCCTGACAGCCTTTTTGAGTTCATTTGTACTACCAGTGCGGAGTTTTATGCCCCCACTGATTGTAAACTTACTCACTATACTGGTGACCCAGTCCTTGGTGGCATCATCGTCACAGACAATAATACAGCCCCCGAAGTGGCGACTAAAGCCACTGAACCCCGGGTTCAATCCACCCTCCTCCAGCTGATCCACTGAGCTGACCACCTGGGTCTTGACCTCCTCGCTCTGTCCGTTTGACAGCTGTACAGATGGATATCCACAGGGGATTATCGCTATCTTTGCTGCCTCCGGTCGCAAGGGCATATGTGATCATTTTCTCTCCACTCTTGGGTCTCTTTGTCACAGGCGCTGAGGTACCAGGAGAGGATCTGGTCCGCTTAGTAACAGGTCCTTGACCCAAGGGGCTATGGTCCCCTACAACCGAGGTTGTGGGTCCCGATATATCCGGGGTATTACCGGCCCTCCTAAGCTTCTTAAATTTCCGGCGCTGTGCCCCGGAAAATCTGGGTGTGGAGGTTTCAGCCGCTTCCGAAGATGCGCTGTCCCTACCAATAGCTTTTTCACCAGACCCATCAGATATTACTGAGAGTCTGGTTACATCATCCGGGAGTGTCGCAAGCGAACTCCTGGATGTCTCCTCAGATGGGTCCATGGGTGGCCCCATTTAGCTCTCTCCCTGCACCTCTACCATTACAGTCATACTATCCAGGAGTAGTTCTGTATCCGAGTCCGGATCGTTTGCCAGTATTGTTTGTCCGTTTTTTTTATTGTTTTGGGTTCATTTTGTTCCCACGAGTATGGGGGTGGAAAAGGTCACTACAGGTACTTCCCCCTCTCCTTGCAGAAGGCAATTAATTCAAATGGAGTGCGCCTGTTGCCCCAAGTGGGTCGAGTTTATGTGTGTATTTTTACCCCCCCCCCCTCCCATCATTCAGCCAGCGGCTCCCTCCACCTCAACTTGGGTGTCTAGAAGAATCAACACTCCTGCCATTGCTGACAGAAGTGAGGATCCCCGCCTCTGTCGCTTGCAAGCTCCATCGGACTCCCCGGGGGGCACCACGTGGAGGTGACAGTAGGCGTTGATAGGGATTAGGAGGACTGGGAAGTCACAAGCAGTGAGTAGAGCACTATCGCCTGATCGTTCCACAAAGAGTTGGGGAGATTCCCGCACCCATCTCCCTCTCTAGCCTTCCCGTTACCCTACCCATTTGGCCCCCCTACTATTTTACTATTAGTTTACTATCATGTGTGCATTACTTTTCAGCCTACCATTGTAAAAATATTAAAAAATTAGTCAATTATAAAACCGATATGGGAGGTATAGGGGACCATAATACTGATATAATTAATATGATAAATATCCGTTTTAATATATATTTTTTTTTTTTTATGAATGTACTTTTCATTTCATAAATAGTATTACAGTAACTTTTATTATTGATACGGGATATACCCTTATACAATAGTTCACTTGTGTTTGTATCTGCAGGTGGTAGCTTTTGTATAATTACCTATTTCAATTATTAGAGAGTGAGGGCATGCTTGAAAGAAGCTATGGGCTAATTTGTTGATGTACTCTTCTGTGCAGGCTAAATTTAATTCTGAGTGCTTCTTAGTTATTTTGGTGTAATATGAATAATTATTTATTATTCTGAGGCATTTAATTTGAAATACTTGTAATTTTTTTATGTTAGTTGAACTGGTGAAACTCCAAATGGGACAAGCATAAGTTAGGATTCAACTTAAAACTGATTTGTATAAAATTTATTTATTTCTGGGAGAAAGTTTGATTTTTTATTAAAATATGGAAACATTTTATATAAAATTTTCTGTCCATTTTCTATTTTTGAGTTTATATGTTGATTAAATAGGAGTTTATTATTGAGTGTTATTCTTTAGGATTTAACGGAATTGGCAATGGCAAGCAAATTGAGGCATTATTTAAGATTATGCTTGTCAGTAGTACAGGTCGACGTTTAGTAAAAATTATTGCTTCAGGTCTATTATCTGGCAAGATACAAAATGACCTGCGCAGAAGTCGGCTCAGCCTGCCGGTAATGGTGGGGAAGGCATTCCCCTTCTACCAGTTGTCCTCCCCTTCTATATTGATAGTTCTTACCTATAATGATATATGCAAACCTTTTGGAAATAATATATGCTGGATGCATAACCTCTGGTTGGTTGGTGGTAAAAATACTGATAAAAATATTGTGCTTCTAATGTGACGAATATGTGCAATATGTATGTCAAAGTAGGTAAAAATAGTGGTATGTTAATGCTGATTTACCACATTACCACCCTGATTTGAATATGATTGAATAATTCTGGGCCGAAGTAAAAATGTTATTAGGTGAAAAAATAACAAAGACCTCGCTAGAATAAAAACAAATTTTATTAGAGGAAATTTATCAAAATTTTACTGCCAAAAAATGGTTAAATTGCTATGCTCATGTGAAGAAAATTGAAAATGAATACTGGGTACGAGATGGACTCATTGATCAAGAAATTGACAAAATAATAATAGAAGTGGGTTCCAGCTCAGATTCAAGCGATGATTGGAATTCGAGCAAAGCGGGAGAGCTCCCTTTCCTTCCTCCGCACCCCTCAGCCCCGCCTCTGAATTGCAAAAGGTTATTTTGTAACTTGCCGGACTATATCTATGTTGGGATGTAATCCCTATTTTTTAAGATATTTATATGACTTCTTGAATTGTTCTTTTAGTCTATTGATAATAGTGTCTGTCCGGTGCGAAGATGAGAATAGCGCTGTCATCAGCAAATAGGGGTGTATTGACGTTTTATTATTTTAGGTATGTCATTAATGAATAAATAAAATAAAATTGGGCTTAGCTGGAGCCTTGTGGAAGACCGGTAATAGTATAGTGAATGGGTAAAGACATATTATTGACTGAAACGAAGAAATATCTATTGCTTAAAAATGTCTGTATGAGTAATATTAGGTATCTTGTGGAATATTAAAATTTATTAATTTAAAAATCAAAAACTTTAGAGTGACAGTATCGAATGCTTTTTCAATATCGGAAAGGGTCATCAGTTGACATCCCCATGATGGTATAGAAGGATCGATCTAATTAGGGATTGATAAATTATTTGCCACTTCTATAATTTTGTTTTTATTGAAAACTAGTTTCGAATGTTATACATTCATCTTCAGTTTAAGGTTTAAATGGATTATATCAAACAGGAAAGTTTGTACTGGTTTGTTCTCGCAATTTCTGAATTGTTAGTTCAGTGCGAGTTTAAGGTGATAACCCTGAACTCCTCTGTCCTTGGGCGATGCAAAGTCTCATAATTTAGCAGTTTTATCCTGAATTCTGGAGATACAACTGAAATCATTGTGTGTATTTTATTCATTCTCAAGCATGTTACTACATTTTTATCTTTCTCTGTCAGTTTCTATTTTTTTTAGTGGCCAAGATTAATTAAAAGCCTTACTGAGATGTAGTTTCCAAAAATGAAATATTTTTGATTTTTTCTTAGTACAAATATATCAACTTTTTTTTTAGAGTAGATTTCTCATGTATGTTAATCTTCATTTCTGTTATTTTGTGAAGTAAAAATTCAATTCTCCTCTTGCTATGACTTCCCAAAATATCATACACTTGTGAGAGAAGTTGGGACACTCACTGAATTGGTCAATGAAGAATTTGAAAGAAGATGACAGTGTTTTGTTTTACAAAGTGTAGTTTGATTGTTGATAATGCTAATCCTCATGATGGGAAAATACTTTTCTTCAGTGAAGTTCTAAAACCTAATCTAGTAACTCACATTAGAAATATAGGGCTAAATACAGATATGGGACATTCAGAGCTAATTAAAGGTATGAAATTGCTATGTCAAAGTAGCATAAATGGTAAAAAATTATCTTTAAAGTCGAAAAACAAAAAATCATCTTGACTAGTGTAGCTTACAGTTTCCTCTTAGGCTATTGAGTGGTGTAATTGAATTTTGGGTGTAGGCTATACATATGGAGCTGGAATGACAAATTGTGTTCACAGAATTTGTTATCATATTTTCTGGATTGCCCCTCACTACAGAAAATTCTGAGACCTATTCACATAAAACAAAAACAAGATTATGCACTAAAATTTAATCAAATGGGCCATCTAGTTAAAATTATTAGATTTATTTAAAACACTTAACAGAATAAAAATAATTCAAATTCCTGTTGTCATCTTTGTGATTCTATTGTTATACCATTAAAAATGGTGTTATCGTCCTTGTTTGATACCAGCCTCAGAATAACTATATTTTACAAATTACTTGAAAATGTATCTTAATCCTCAAATGTTTCCTATGATTTCATGATTCCTTTCTATTTAATATCTGTTAACGCTTTGTATCCTCTTTTATTTCTCTCTTTTAATTATGGTTGTCTAGTGGAGTGAGCTCTAGATAAGAATGAAGTGATTGCTAAAGCTTGATTCATATTGATGTTGTACCTCTGTGCTCTTAATTAGATCTCTAATTGAGACAAGAAAAGCAGCTCTGCATATGATAAAGATTATCATCAGATTTGTTAACTCTCTACACATCAATGCCTTACTCATGTTTATTCAAGGAAACCCATATATCGCATTCAAAGCATTAGCCTGGACAGTCTCTTTATAATAAATAGTGCTCGCTTGGTTTATTAACAGCCTTGCAAGCCATTACATATGTGTACGTTCTGAGATATTTATATAAAAAATATTTTATTGGGCTTATATTTCTCAATATAAATATCATGTAATGATTGTAGCAAAAGTCTTTAAATAGATACACCCTCTGCAATTAAGGGGATTTTCGGCCCAACTTCCCATGAGGACTAGTCACACTGGGAAGCAAGGAATAGGATTGAAACTAATAACCTTAATGTCAATACCAACATACTGTAGCCATTTGTGTACCCACCCTCTGCACCCCTTCCAATATAATGTTTTTTATAAAAATAAATGCAGGCTGGTACTATTTCACCAAGTTCATTTATTTAGATCCAAATTTTCGGCCTTTAAGCTATCATCAGGCATCTTAACTTAATGGAAATTTTTACATGTTGAATCGTTATGAAATTTGATCCTGACCTCAATTTTGTTATTGTTGTTTTAATTATAATTATTTTTTAGTGACTGTATAATTGGACTTAATTATGGCATCATATGCATTTTAGCACTTTTTGAAATATGTATATGGTTATATATTAGAAAAAAAAATTTAAATATGTTTCACAATTTGCTATGTTGTAAATTAAACTAAACAAGGGCCTTTTATAGAGATGCCTGAGAATGGCTTAAAGGCCGAAAATTTGTATCTAAATAAATGAACTTGGTGAAATAGTACCAACCTGCATTTATTTTTATATATACTGCATTCACCTTAAATCAACAAACATAAATATTTTTTAGATATTGATTCTCTTTATTTATTTTTTCTATGTGCTTATTTTTTTTTCTGTCATATTACAATGTAAATTTATGTATATAACGTATTTTTTTTTTCTCACTAAAAGAAGTAAATAATTATTTTAACGATAAAGTTTTTGTTAAACGGGTGAATGTAATTTTCTTTTCTCGCTCCCTTTGTTCTTTTTTGTTAGTGCTCGTTTATATTGCTTCACAAGAATTCTTTTTTTTAAATTTTTTATATTGTTTATGATAATTATCTTTTTATTTCAATATGTATCCAGAATTGTTATTTTTTTGTTCGTACAACATATTTATTCTTAAGGGGCTTCATCCCAGAATAAAGTTTGCTTTCTATTCTAATCTGTTCTATTCTATATTGAAAGGAGAAAATATTTATTTAACTGTAATTTTTTTTTTTATTGTTCTATTACTCTTATTTTTATATTTATGTTTTTCTATAGTTATTCCTGTCAACAAATTCCGTTAACACCTCTCAGCTACATCAGTCACGCTTTGGTCTCCTCAGTCAGGCAGTGATGATGATTGCCATTGTTCTGTATTTATCTTCTGGGATCATTGGAGAATATCTTCAAATTAAGTATGTTCTATTTCTAATTCATTGATATTTTCAAAATAAATATTTTAATTTCTAGATTACCTTATATTTTTCTATATATATAAAATTTAAATATTGAATGGATTGTGCTGCATTTACTTCATTATGGTTATTATTATTATGTTGCTATGTTTCGGCCAGATGTCAAGCCATCTTCAGGTATATTATATTTTGTGGAGCTTTGTGTATGCCATTTAATGGTTTCGTTTAGACTCGAGTCAAAAAGATCAATATCTGTTTGATTTTGTTAATCCGATTCCTTTGCATGTGTTTATTTTAGTAAAATTATTAATTTTTCTTGTTATAAGGTAATCCGGGGTAAGTGTGCTATATATTTTACAATGTTCAACTTAAAATTACTGTAAAATTTGTATTTTTGAAGTTAGATTTTTTCTCTATTTTTTTAAAGAGTTTCTTAGAAGATTGTGTTTAAATATTACATTCAAGTTCACGTTTCAGTCATGCCAATTTTTATGAAATTGATATTTCAATTTATTAGTACGTAGTACGTAATTGCCCCTGCAGTAGCAGTAGTGCGTCTAGTGGAAAATAGTTCGTTCCCTGAGAGACTGTCTCGCTTAGGATAATAACAGCAAATTTCTAGCTATCTCCTGGTAAAATCACAATAATACAAGTGCTCGAGTCCAACGTTGTCAAAAGCTCCAACCATGCTAAGAAATACCACCGCACAATCATTTTTCTTATGTTTGCCGCCTTTTATGATCGTTTCGATGATTCTAGAACTGATGTTAATTCCCAGTAGGCCTTTGATGAAGCCTCTTTGATTTTTGCTGAAGGTTATCTGCTTTCTTAATTCATGGTCTAGAACCTTCTCTATGAATCGGTGCACAAATATAATTATATTATATATTATAATTAAAAGGTATAATACGTCTCCATGAAGATCTGCTTTTTGTATCTCCTTTACCCTTATAAACCAGAGGTTCTGGTATAGGCCATCCTGAGCATAATCTCTGCAATCACTTTAATGATGTGTGACACATCGAAGTATTTATTGGGCGGATTAGTACTCTGTCCAGCCCCGGCAATGTGTACAATGATGACTTGATCGCTTTTTTCACTGATTGGACATCTATAGACGTTAGATTTGGCATTTTTTGTTATCCGCACGTTTGCAGAAGAAGGATCTTGCTTCTTTTCCTTTAATTCTTTGTCAGTCTCATTGATTGTCTGTGGGAACTAAGACAAACGTGGAAATACGTCATCAATAGAGACTGTTTTGCCCCATATTTGTCCTTCATTGTCTTTCCACTCCACATTGACAGTGGCCACAGGCATCACAGAGGCAACTAGTGCTTGGACCGGGCCACCGGATCTCAGAAGCCATACCATCTGACCTGTTTCCACTACTCTGGAACTATGTTGTTCAAGGTCCTTTCTGTTATAGCAATAATATACTAATACTTAGTGAGGCAAATACACCTGCATGGTATAGTAATTAGTATTTGTAAACATTCTAAACTCTAATCAGGTAAAACATATATGTATATATAGTATATTTAAAGAATAACAAATCATTATAGCATAACTTTTAGACCTTTAACAAAACAAAAAATGTCCAGTATTAACAAATCAAAAATAAATATAGTTAAAGAAGATGAATTAATAATAATTGGAAAAGTACAAATAATATATTTATACATAGTTAGGTACAAATTATAATTGAAGATAAGGAATATCTATTTAAAATATTTTTGGAACTGAATGGTTAGGAAGTGACTGAATAGACAGGATTTGAAGGTGGAAAGAGTATTGGAGCGACAGATGGAAGGAGGAATGGAATTCCACAAGGATGAGGATCAGATAAGCAAAGATCTATCAAAATCTGCGGATCAGTGGGCTTTGTGTATAAATCTGAAGGCTGTGAATGGGCATAGCGGGAATGAACAGAGGATTTGAATTGAAGGAGGTCGAAGATATATGATGGATGGCAGGATTGGATGTTTTAGTAGAGGAAGGATGCCATGTAATACTTACGATGGTAGGAAGGATAAAGCCACTTCAACTCTTCTTAAAATCGGGAGATAAAGGCGTCCCTTGGGATCCCGGAGATGAATCGTGCAAAGCCATTTATCAAGCATTTTATTTTTGCCTTGAGGTCCTCAGAGATGCCCCTGTACACTGTGGAGCAATGGTCAAAGTGGGGGAATATTAAGGCGGTAACTAAGAGTTTTAGGGTTTCAAATGGTAATAGGTGATGAAGATAATTTAGCCGCTTTAAGGTGGAAAAGTTGTGACAGGAGATATTGGAAACATGGTTTTTCCAGGACAGAACTTGTCAAAAGTGATTTCAAGATTTTTGATGGTTGGATAGAATTTTATGGGATTATTGTTTAGGAACAGGGTTGGGATGTAAGGAACAGTTTTAAGGAGATGATTGGAACCTATTACTATTGCCTTTGTCTTCTCTGCATTCAATTTCAGCTTTTTAGTTACAGCTCAGTGACTTGTTAGATTCAAGTCCTGTTGGAGTTTTATTGTGGCTGGTAATAGGTCAGAAGGCGGAAAAGACAGGTATAATTGGTAAATTGTCTGCATAGATATGGTATTGGGATTAATGGATAAGGAGGAGAAGGTCATTTATATAAATAGCAAACAGAGTGTGGGACAGAGACGAATCCTGAGGGACACCACAGTAAAGCAGTGTTTTGAATGGGGGTTGATTTGGGACGACTGCATATAGTGACTGACCTGAGTGGAAGAATTGGAACAAACGCATACCACTTGCTGACTTCGAGTAAAGAACTCTTAATCCAACTAGGGAAGAAAACATCTCAAATTACCAAGTGTACCTAAACACAAAGCGGTTTACCAAGAGTTTTTCAAGAATATAATTATTTCATAAATCAAAGATTGAGTTTGATATTTCGAGGATTGAAATGAGAGCTGACTATTATACAAATTTTTTTAGAGTAGCATCTTTACCATTTATTTTAATTTATTTTTACCATTTATGAACTATTATAAATAGGTTAAATATCAAGTTAGTTTGTTGAATTTGTAGTGTGTAAAGTACGTGATTCGCGGTTTTTTCTTGAAATGCTGAAAATTTCACAGGGTTTGACACTCTGTAGTGATGTTCTAAGTTTTAGCTTAAAATGTAACTGAACCTTTTTTGTAGGTAATCAGCTGAAAAACTTTTGATTGACTTTTTTGGTTAAAATGTATTTTTCCTGAAAAAAGGGTGGTGGGGAATTGCTTTTTTTACAATTTACTTTGATCAAAACTATAACAAAGCTACGGATTTCAATTTTCGAATCATCATATTTGTAATCTACCCAAAAAACAAGAAAATGACTCCCCATTCGACTTTACCGCTGAAGTGAATCAATTTACAAAAATGTATTTGTGATTGCTGGTTTATATGGTAGTAATGCCATATATGTCCTAGTAATTTCAATGATTAATACACTAAAAAAGTGTTGGTTCTAATTTTTCTAGATTTCCTATTCACAAGAGAAACTGGATGAACTTAGTTTTTAGGACAGCTGAAATCGGTGTAGCCTTGTGGTTTCCCTGTGTTCTTTGGAATTCTATGAGGTAAGTAATTCTTTAATTTCTTTAAAAGTTTTAATATAATAATAATAATAATATTGAGTGCTGCAAAAGTAACGGATGCATTTTTAGGCAAAATAAAATCCAAATTAACAAGAGAATACCTAACTTGGGAATCACAGATTCTGATCACTTTTATAAATGTTATTGGGCAGGGTCCTCTCAATGTATATGTAATGTGGCAAGACACAATTTGTTTTCATTCTCGATAAATTTCTATTTTAAGTTCTAAGTTTACATTTAAGTAGGAGTGACTATTTCCCCATTTGCAACACTGCATGTGTAGCTCAATGGTTGCACATTTATTTATTGCATTGGAGGTGGGTAATTCAAACCTCAGATAGTAATGCTATTTTATTTCACTTGTTCATTCCGAGGTCACCCGAACGTTACCGGACTAGCACACTCTAGCGTCATTTGTGCTAACTAACTGCTTTGCATTCAATTGTAACATTCGTATTCATTGGAATTATTAAAATTGTTCCTGCTTTAATTAGATATTATTTAAAATTACTAGTGCTGTCGACTTCGGTGATCTGGGCAAATTTTTGTAATAATTTAAAGGAGTGATATTTTAAATTACGGTAAGGACCCGACCTCAACTGAAAAGGAACTTTTAGGGTTTATCTATCTCTTGAGCGAGCGTAGCGAGCGGAAGTTGACAGCTGTGATCTAATTAAAGCAGTAATAATTGAAGTTACGGTAAGGCCCCAACCTCAACTGAAAAGGATCCGTTGATGTTTTGTTTAGTTCTTGAGCGAACGTAATGAGCGGAAGTTGACAGCACTAGTAATTTTAAATAATATGTAATTAAAGGAGGAACAATTTTAATAATTCCAATGATTACGAATGTTATAATTGAATGCAAAGCAGTTAGTTAGCACAAATGACGCTAGAGTGTGCTAGTCCGGCAACGTTCGGGTGACCTTGGAATGAACAAGTGATAACGTGCCCCTAGTCTATAGTTGTTTTCTGCGATATTTATAAATGTTTAAATATTGAATTCAATATTTTGTTTTATTTTAATTTATTATATGGATGATAATTTTACAAAAATTTACAAAAATTAATTTAATTTACAAAAATATCGTCATACAATGTCATGTCACGTCATACAAATTTAAAATAAAACTCCTAGTTTTATGATAATTGGTACAATTTAATTTGATTTCATTTCAGTATTAATGCCAACTTTAGAATATTAAATATTAAAAGAAATAAATAAAGACCATTGAAAAAAGCTCAATTGACATTGATATTTAACATTATATAAAATTGTAACAATTATCATAAAACTAGGAGTTGTAATAATTTTAAAATTTGCATGACGATACTTTTGTTAATGGAAATAATGAAGCTTCTTGTTCTGTGACGATTATTCCACCAAAATGTGCATCCATTTCCCAACTGTGTGATGCTTAATTTTTTCAACAAATATAAATATTTTTTAAGATAATCCAGTGAGTAAAAATTATTAAATTTAAAATTCCTATTTTTATGATAATTTTTACTATTTTATTTGATTTCATTTCAATATCAATGTCAACTTTTGTATATTGAATATTATAACAAATAAATAATGACGTTAGATAAAAGATCAACTGAAAAATTCTCATCCAAATGAAATAAAATTTTAATAAAAAATTATTGAATCCAATATTTAAACATTTATAAATATCAAAGATACAAAAACAATTAAAGAATTAAAAAAGTCACCTTGCTGCACTCATAACAACGGCACTGACTTAACTGATATTATGTTTAAAACAAATTAATTACTGTAACTAAAATTAATGTAATTACTATAACTAAAATGGTATTTAATGGACTTTGAGATGAGAATACTTTTTTTTTCATGTACTTAGTTTGGATTTTATTTAGCCTGGAAATGTCAGTTACTTTTGCCGCATCCTAAATAAATACTTTTTATTTGGTCGATTTCTGTTTGTCTTATTTTAAAAAGGTGAATTTAATTTTGAACTAGGATATTACATCTTATTGGGTCTCTTCATGATAATTAACTTGTATTGTTTTGATTTTATTAAAATCTAAATAATTATACAGGCTTATACATAAGCTTTATCTTTTTTAGATTTTAATTCTTTTATAGTGGTATTTAACACGTTGACTGCCAACTATGAGATAACTCGTAGATTGCGTTCTTTTCTAGGATGCCAACTACGAGTTATCTCGTCGTGTGTTTACTTGCCATTTTTGTAATCGCAATCTACGAGTTATCTCGTAATTGGCAGTCAACGTGTTAAGCCATTCAAAATCATTGTATTGCTAGAATAGTAAGATAGTTTAAGTGGAAACATTTTTACATTATTGCTGTGCTGACAAGAGGTCCATCCTTCATCCTTTCAGGTAGTATATCTTCCCTTCAAAATATATATTTGAGGTTAAATTTTTTTGGGTGGAATATCTTAATTTTTTTTATAATTATCCAATGTCCACTCTTGGCACATCTTAAAAATTAATTATTTTAAAATAATATTTATGATTAGTTTTATTTAACAAGATTTTTTTGTATGAAATTTATACCTTCATGTGAATGTTATTTATTTTTTCTAAGGAAAAAATAAACTAAGGTTTGACATCAGAAACTTTCTGGAGCAATTAGGGGGGAGCGGGGAGGGTTTCTTCCTCATTCGTTCTTGATATGTGGCTTGTCCATCTCAGTCAATCACATTTGATAAAATATACAATATTTGTTTCCCCAAAATTTTTCATATACTGTCGGCTTGGAAACGCCATATTACAAATAAGTGGAATTTTATAGGAGAAGTGTTTGAAGTTTGTCTATTTAGAATTATTGCTGTCCCTAACTTACTATAAAACACCAAGTCGGAAATTTCCTTAGCCAGTACTACTTACCTTATTTGTTAAAAAAAAAAGTTAATCTTCATTCTTTGATCATTTAAACATGAATCGTGCATTAAGTTGTGGCAGCTTTTCATAAAAAACTAAAATAAATTGTTATGTTAAATATTGAAACTTAAAATCTGAAATTTTTTTCCAAAAGAAATATATGTTAATAGAAGTTCTCCAAGCAAAAAAAAATTTTTTTGTATTGTGGCACTCTTCTTCCAAGCTAGCGATATCTCTGTTATAGCACCTCCTTCACTAGTTCTCTTCATTTTCCTTAATGAGTCCAAATATATGGGAAAAAATCTTTCTTTCGAAGATAAGAAGTTCTTTCTCTTCTGAACTCGTCAAGGTCCACGTCTCTGAAGCATATGTTATTACTAGTCGTATGAGGGTTTTATAAAGGTTGCAGTTGATCTTTATTGACAGGGCTTTACTACTGACGTGCTTTCTTAGTTCAAAATGGCAACAATTTTCCTTCCGTAACCATTGGCCGATCTCAAGAGATATCCTATTTGTACTGCTAATAGTGAATCCAGATACCTAAATTGGTCTACATTTTTAAAGGTGAACGGTTTAATTGTAAGTGGTTCTTTGATGGTATTATCTGTTCCCGGGCCAGCTCTCATATACTTTGTTTTTTCTTGATTTATTATTAGCCCCATATGTGGCCATACGTCTCGTTTTGAAGGGGACAGTCCTGTTATTTAAGGCTTTTAAAGGTGTTCTGTCGGTTTCCAAAAATGTGCCTTTTTGTCTTATTAAAACAAAAACCTCTGTTGTCAACCATCTTTCAGCCAGTTGTTCGATGCCATGCTGGTACCACTCCTTAGGACGGCTATTTAAAAAGTTTTGCATCGTAATTTCAATTTCTGCAAAATTATTTAATTTTTTTCTCCAAGAAAGTGGTCCAAGGAATGAAATAAGAGATAATCTAATGGAGCGAGGTCTGGACTGTATATTGAGTGTGACAGAATTTCGATCCCCTAAAGATTGTTCAACTTTTCCTTGATCCAATTGGAAGTGTGTGGCTGAGCATTATCTTGCTGGAGCTGTACACCTTTATGGTTAACCAAAGCTGAGTAACGCTGTAATAATTTTGCATGTTTCCTGTCTAACTGTTCGCTGTAAAGTTCAGAGTTCATGGAACGTCCATCAGAATCTGATGGAATCTCATCAATGTCCACTGGTGGTCACCCAGAGCCTTATTTCCGTTCCAGTTATCTCCACTGCTGCATTTCCCAAACCAAAGCCACACTGTACGATGGTTAAGAATACCTTCAGTTTGAATAATTTCATGTGTTGCTTCAGTGGCTGTAACTTTTTTTTTTTTTCCAATAATGTCTTAATATTATTAGTATTTTGTAAGAAACCACCATCTTTCTTAGACTGCAACTGATGAACTAAGGCTTTATTGCACAGGTCAAATGTTTAAAAACAAGCTTATTTGATCCTTCACACGAGAGTGTTATTGATAAACGTTAAAAGATTTAAAGTATGTATTTGCATTCCTTGATAAAATGGTAAATTTTGTTTATACTCCCCATTATTTTAATTTTTGTACTTGAAATTAATTTTATGATATCCACAGCCCTGAACAGCTTTGGATTCTCAATCCATATAGACTGATTAAGACTAGGGAGGTGGAAATATCTAAATCAAGAGGCGAGGAAGGAACTGAAAGGGAGAATGGAGAAGTTAGTGAGCGAATCTCTCTTAAAGGTACTATTTATTCACTTTTATGTGTTAGTTATTTGATAATTATTTTATCAAACTATTTGCGAAAGAGACTATTTATTTGAGTGTTTTCAATATTGACATATTGTCCAGGCGTGATAAGAGTAAATATATTCATTTTTCGAAATAATTTTCCAATGGACTTTCTCAACTTGATAAATAGAAAAAAAATTGTAGAAACAAATTGTATTGCTTTTTCTCGGTTTGGCCGTCAGAGAGCCTCTCCCCACCCTTCATCATGTCCCCTAAGCTACGTAGCCACTAACGGCCTAACCAAGAAAAAGCACGATGTTCAAATGCGTTTTTCAGGTACTAAATCAAACCTCATATAT
Source organism: Rhaphigaster nebulosa (assembly GCA_948150685.1). Taxonomy (NCBI): domain Eukaryota; kingdom Metazoa; phylum Arthropoda; class Insecta; order Hemiptera; family Pentatomidae; genus Rhaphigaster; species Rhaphigaster nebulosa. The sequence goes on from OX411307.1 coordinate 3,719,537, forward strand.
ATTTATTTTGAATATAGGGTTGTAGAGAAACTTCTCAGGAATAAATAGCACTTTATAGGTATAGCACTTCGCTCTAGGACCATTTTGACTCTTGTTCAAATCTTTTTTTAAAAAAAAAACACCTGTTATTACATTTTCTCAATTCCCGGGAAAAAGTTATTATTCTTTTTGCATAAAATTTTCATTGTAGATTGGTTCTAACAAAAACCACAATTTAAGGACCAAAACAAATTCCTGTGACAATTACAAACCCTGTAATAAAATGTCCAAAAGAGCCATATTTTGCGTTTTTTAATTTTGTTTGCATAAAGTTGTTCACCGAATTCAATTCTTTAAAACTCATTTTTTTCATCTATAACCTGAAAAAACTGTTTTTGGCACGTTTATGATTTTTTTTACTTTGTTGCTATGGCTATGAATACATTCCAATTTTATCTAAAGCATATCAAACTTGTTTCTACTATATTTCTTCTAATTACCACGTTGATAATGTCCATTGGAAAATTATTTCAAAAAATAACCTATCGCGCCTGGACTAATAGCTAGTTTTAATTTTAAATATTCCTGAACTTCTTTAAATTAAATTTTATCTTTACCTTTACAATTAATTATTATATTTAACTATGTAATTTAATACTAATTAAATTTTATCTTATAATGTGACTAAATAATATATATATATATATATATATATATATATATATATATATATATATATATATATATATATATATATATCTCCTTTTCTGCCTTAAAAATGCCTTATAAATTCAGTCTGGCATGCCTTGTACCTACCTGCTTTCATCTTCTCTACATATCTATGAGTACTTTGCTAAAATCCCTTCAAACATTTTTCCTGATTTTTTTTTTTAATAAATTGAAGAGTAGAAAATGACAGAATACAAGTTTATTCAAAACCCTTTTATCAAAGAATTGTTGGTACACATAAGTTTGAAACATTGCTACCATTAGCAAGTTTAAACTTCAAAAATACAATAAAAATTCCATGCTGAACATGTTACCGCCGACATGTTTTGGTGGCTTCATTTTCCTTATAATTTGACTTTCATGATACCACATGATATCAGCAGGGTCTGGCCTTGTCCAATGTTTCAATTTCTTCACCATGGCGGAAATTAATATTTCTTGTTTGTCAGTTGGCTCGGAGGATATCTTTGTACCAGGATTAAACTTTCCACTGTATTTTAAAATTACATAAACATCCTTTTGTTGTACACTCTCCACTTTTCTCTACATCATCAAACAGGTGGACCCTCTCAACTTCGTCTTTAACCCCATGTGCATGTTTAGTGGGTTGTGTGTTGGCAGACTATTGGTACTCACCAATCACTACATGATTGTCTTATTCCTCTGTGCTGTTTTCAGGAATTTCACCTCGATTGAAGGAGGTTAAAAACAGACGATATGGTGTCCTCGAATTCTCTGTAAGTGATGTTTCCTTCACTGACATCCTACCAACTTGAAACAGGATCTTCCTGCCGCTGCTTCTTAGCTTTCTTGGTGTTTTTTTTTTTTTTTTTTACAAACATGTTTAGCATCTCACTTCTGGGTTGTTTAAGGCTCTTTCTGGTCTTCATGCTGTAAATCTTCCATCGTTATCCCTCTACCAGATGGTATATTAACCTTTTTCACTGAGGGTTTTCAGTTGTTTCTCTTCTGGAAGCCAAATGACTTAAAGATATTAACGAGACATTTCCCACAACTGATCTTCCAGGGGCATGCTGATCTTCCAATACATAACTTTTCAACTACGTGTTCTTGATTCATAGGACAAATGCAAGTGCCTTTAAAACCTCCCAGAAGATTTTTCACAATTTTGGTTTGTAACTTTTCGACCAACTTTGCCAGCATTCTTAGGAATTCAATTTTTTGTAGAGTGGCACTTGATCTTTCTCGAGGAGTCTTCATCCACTTGTCCAAAATTGCACACCATGCTATTTTGAGTGGGCCAGAATAGATAACCAGGATGATAAAGACAAAACTCCAGCTTTTGTTGCAGTTGTAAACAATAAACCTGCAGCTGCCATTGGAGAATGGGGCTAACCTGGCTCTGAGGGACCTTAATGGTGATGTTATATTACATCGGGCAGCATAGGGAAGGCCCACTGCAGTGGAGACAGTGCTGTTGGACTATAGGGCAGACCCTGCTAAGGCAGATAGTGGCTGGGCACTGTTAATATTAGTATCTCTTAATGGCCACTTGGCTGTGGCCAACATTTGTGTTGAAATGTTACCACAAATATTTATTTTTTTGTTACATTTGACCAGGATTGCTAACGGTGTGCATATACTTTGTTTTTCACTCTTTTATGCAATTCCTTGTGTCTTTTCATATCCTCATCTTCAGTAGCATATGAAAGAGCTGTCAGATTATTACTGGCTATCATCAAGTAGTCATCAACATATGCTAAGTACTGGTGATAATAGTTCAGAACGGAACGAGATTGTTGGTGATTTCGTTCTGAGAGAAATGTAGTTTCGTTCCAACATTTCTAGGGTTTGTTCCATTCCATTTTTGTTCCAATGTGAGATTTCATTCTAGCGTCTGTTTGTTCTAATTATGTTACTTTTTGCAGTGTGAATGTATGAAAGCAATTTGCAAATCATAAAATCGCTAATTAAAATGACAAGATCCAAATGCTTGACTACAAACATAATTAACTATATCAAATGACTTTTGATCAACTAAATAAAAAATGAGGTTCTGTTTCGCCAATTTGATAATATTCAATGAGATTTCAATTGAAAGTTTCACTAATCATGGACAGAATTATTAGAAATTAGAAACCCTAAGAGATTCCGCTTTATAATTAGGGATTGATAAATTATTTGCCACTTCTATAATTTTGTTTTTATTGAAAACTAGTTTTGAATGTTATACATTCATCTTCAGTTCTAAAAAGACACAAAAATTCAAAAATCAGCAATTCAAAATAGAGTTTGGTATTATTATACATATTAAATTAAGTTTAATATAAATTAGTATTATAAAACGTTTATGAAGTATGAATTTAATTAATTTACTTAAACCTTGGTGTGTACCAGCATGTACCATGTAGAGTACCACTTCTTTTTGTATAGGACCTCCTGATCTCAGAACCCTTGCTGTTTGTCCTATGTCAACGCTTTTAGAATTATGCCTATTTGGGTCCATATCTTTTTATTTTTTGCAATAATATACTAAAACATACTGAAGTAAATACACCTGCATGGAAAAAAACATTAACAAATATTTGAAAATACATTTCAAATACTAACTACATAAATCATTTAATCCAATTAACCCATTCATGAGATATAAGAGGAAAAGTGAATGAAGAATCAGAAAATTTTCACACTAATTTCCTTTATTTGAAACTTAGAATAAAAAATAAATAATTAATATACATAAATAATATATATACATTAGTCAAAAAACTAAATAAATCATGTGTTATATATTGTTTGAAAAAAAAAAAAAGTTTGCCTACATTGGTTGGAACGAAAGTAGAACAATGAAAATCGTTAACCAAGATGTCATTGTGAAGTTGGAATGAAGATAAAATGGAACAAAAAATAGAACCATTCCAGTGGTGGAACGAAACGAGCTGCTTTGCTTCCAGATGTTACGTCAGAATGGCCCATCCCTAAACGTGAGGTCGGAACGAAGATAGAACAGAACGAGAACGGGAACCAGTTCCAGTGGTGGAACAGGACAAGCGCTTTATTCTGAGTATTAGTCGGAACAGCCCATCCCTAGTCAACCATCACATGGGTTGAAGATTATAGATGAAGATAGAACCAATGGATAAACCCATTTTTTGATAGCTGTTACATTATAGTTGTTATGGCTCTCTCCATTAACAAGTTAAATAATAAAGGCAAGGGAAAATCATTAGCTTTATACTGTTCATAGCTTCAAAATCTTCCAAACGTGCGTTATTTACTTTCACATAACATCTAGAATATATGAGCATCATTTCTGGTAATAACTATTAAAATAATAATACTAATACTAAATAGAATAACTATTATTATTTTGAAATAGGGCCAGATGATTGTTGGATATGTTATGATCCAGTAAGGGAGGATGCAGGACCCATCATTCAACCATGCTTTTGTAAAGGAGATGTGAGAAATGTCCACCACAATTGTCTTCTCAACTGGCTTATTGAGGTTTGCTTAGTTTTTCCTTACTATGAAATTTAACATGTTAGTGCTATTAAAAATCATCATTTTACTTTTAGTTTTTTACATTTGATTTACAATTTCAAACAAAGGCAGTATATGTTTATAGATATATTTTTATCAGAAACTTGTATTTGAAATAAAGGTATTGGTATGCATTGTTAATTATGCTACTGAGTTCAAACTATGAATACTTTAACAGATGAACACCGCAGAAATCCAATCACATCCTCCATGAATGAAAACAACTTTTAAAAGAAATTAAAAAAACAATATGATTGGTTCATTTAAGTATCGATCATCAATTACTGATAAACTTGGATAGTTATGAATTTTTGTTGTTTTTCAACTTGAAGATGAACCATAGCATTTTTTTTTCTTAATACTTATTTATTTTATTTGTTCTTCAGCTTATGTTTTTAGTTGTTTTATTTTGATTCATTTAAGTATCGATCTTCAATTACTGATAAACTAGGACAGTTATGAATTCTTGTTGTTTTTCAACTTGAAGATGAACTATTCCATTTTTTTTTCTTAATGCTTATTTATTTTATTTGTTCTTCAGCTTATGTTTTTCATTGTGTTTTTTTTTTACTTAGAATTTTTTATTTGGCTCCAGATTAATAGAACCTTGACCTACCTGGGACATCGTACTCAGTGGCACTAATTATGTATGAAAATAATTTACTTTTTCAATCTTGTGTGGTACTTTGTTAGGTCTGGTATCATATTTTTCCCTTAACATCTTTGTTTCCTGTGTGAATTGATCGAGTTTTTAAAAACTAAAAAATTATTGATAAATGTATGGGAGGCGTGATGATGAATGTGTTAAAAGTAAAAAAAACAAACTTATCTTAAACTAATGTACGAGCCATGAAAGATTATTTGTAATTAGCTATCAGGTAGATGTCAAAGTTATCTTTGAATTTTAATGTAGAAGTATTGTGTTTCAGGAGTTTTGTAAGCTGGATTAGATGGATATTCATTTGTTTTTAGCTAAGTCTATGGAGGAGTTTAGGGAATTGGTAAATTGAGTGACAAATTGGGTACAATTGCAGCTGATATTCATTCAGCTACAGTTCTGGTTGCTTTAGGTTTTAGTAGGTATTTCTTGGCGGGTTTTGAATCAAAAATGTATTTAAAAGCTGGGTAAGACTGTTAAAAGTATAGAAACAGAAGACTGGGTGGCAGTCAAGAATAACACCTAAAATAGTAGAAACTATTTATCCGTCATTTTGACCCACACTGCAGACCTTCAGAGCTACAAACAAAAAGATAAAATAAAGGTAAAAATAATGTAGAAATATACAGAAAGTCATAATAAATTATAGAGAAAACAAATTTAACATTGATATTATAGAAATGAAGAGCTAACATCTGTAAAATATGAAATGAAAGTTGGAAATAAATTCAAGCAAAATAAAGTGACATAATACAAAAGTTTTTCATGAACAAAAATAATTTTGCTGTAATTAAGAGTTATATTTAAACAACTTATTAAGAGCAATCTTAGTGTGATGATATGAAGCATCCACTTGAAAAAAACCAGCATATGAGCACGAGCTAACTCCATCAAAGATGCACTTCTACGTCTATATCTTCAAAAGATTCTACTGAATTAACTCCAGATAATATTACAAGATCAGTGTTTAACGGTTGAGCAGGGTTAAATTCCCCTCCTATGGTGACTATGAAATAGTCTATTTGTATTTGATTTTTGGCACTGTCTGTACTAGAATATATTGTAATTACAGAAACAGGTGTCACCTGCTGGATAGGTGAAATCAGTCGAGTTAATTTTCCTACGTTTGGATTTCACGTCTAGGAATCTACTGCGATCGACAAAAAAATATCCTTACTATATACCCTAATAGGCATCTGTCAAGGACTTAATTAGTCGACAGCCAAATTAATTACATAAGAGATCACGTCCCCAGCTCATGGCTTAGGTAATGTATAACCCTAATGGAGAATCCCTTAGAAGTCAGATATTTTATATTGAGTTTAGGACCCCATTTCGGGGATTCAACACTAAAAGCATCAAGTCTTGTCTCTAATTAATAACAAAATTGACATAGTACAAAAGTTTTTCAGGATTAAAAATAATTTTGACGTAATTAAGATATATAGAAATGTTAAGATAAATCTTAGTACTTGCAAGCTCATCTACCAATGCCAAGGTTTAGTTCTGTTGGATATGTTCAAACGAGTGAGTTGGGAATGTGATCTCTAACAGAAATAAAGTGGAATCTCACATTACGAGCTTAATTTGTTCCAGAATATTACTCAATGTAAAACACTCGTTAAGCGAAACAATTTTTCAATATATATATATATATATATATATATATATATATATATATATATATATATATATATATATATATATATATATATATATATAATCATTGTAAAATATGATGTAATCAAAAACAGCATTAAAATACTAATGCTAGGGCGAGAGAAACCTAATTGAGAGAAAAAAAAAAAAAAAAGGTAAACATCTAAAGATAAGAAATAAACAGGAGTTAAAGTAAAAGTAATGGAAAAAGCAAATGAGTGAGTAACAGTGAAAATATAAACCCTATAAAATAAAATATATAACAACAGTTAAAAGGTAAATGATATAATATAATAATTGAATTTAAAAAAAAAAAAATAGATTGAAATAAATTGAATACAATAGAAATGCACTAAAATCAACATACCGACTGAAGCTGTTGCTGGAATGACAATCCTAGCTACAGTGACTATGCAAATTAAAGAAGGGGTGGGGGGAGGTAAAAGTAAAATGGCAGCATTAATTTTCAAAGTAATTAAAACGAATGAAAGAGGGTAAAAAAATCATAATACAAATTAAACTTATATTAAAAGGGGGAGGAAGATAAAATAGTAGGGTAAGAAGTAAATAAGATAGGACAGGTGTCGTAAAAATTGCCGTTTTTTTTTTTTAAAAGCTCAAAAAATGTTTTAGATGAGGGTAATAAAATGCTTATATATTTAATGATTTTTAGGGTTAGATTCGAGGTGGAAGTAGATACTTGTAGTTTCAGAAATTAGCCTTTTTTCATGGTTAGGAACTGTAACTAGTATTGTGGTTTTATCAAAGTTAAAGACATAAGGAATTTAAAGAAAATGGGAAAATTAGTTAAGAAGTCTGCCGGAGTAAGTTGGTTAGTTTCTGATCTGAACCTAAATAAATACCACGAAACAAACATGTAACGCATTCCCACCTAACGTCACCTAGAACCTTATAGACTACTGTAGAAGCACTACAACTGTCCTTCCTTCTCTTAACTCTTTACAACCATCTTCTGTCCTTTTATTTTACAGATTCCTTACTAATATCCACATACTCTCTGATAACATAAAGAAATTCTTTATTAAGAAATCTTTAAGAATTCTTTTATTAAGAAATCCACTATTCCTATCTTACATCTTGGCCTTACATCCCATAATAAACTTTCTTAAATTTTTACCAACTTAAAAGATCCTATTCTTCTCCAACACTACCCTAACATTGTTTACTGCATCCTTTATTCTCCTAATTACAATTTCTCCTACCTCAAAGCTCATATCTCCCAACACATTTAGCTATCACTTTCCGTTATCCGTCTGCCTCCAAACTATCTGAACACACTTTAACCCTAAACCGTTCCTTCAACTTTGGCAAAACCTCTATCCTAGCTACAGTTCCTAACCATGAAAAAAGACTAATTTCTGAATCTGTCCACATGCACCTCGGACCTAACCCTGTAAATCATATTGAAACTAAATCACTTAATAAAATAAACCTTTTAATTATAAGAACCAATTAGAAAGCTGTATACAAAATATATTATAAACATCGGCACAAAATATATAAGGTTACTTATAAAAGTGTAACTCTTGTTGTGTAACTCTGTGAAAATGTAATTCTGATAAAAGTGTAACTCTTGTTGTGTAACTCTGACCGCACCCCCCCTCCCCTCCCTGACTTCTCCCTTAATATATACAAAATAAGTAAATAAACTCTAAACAATTTAACTGAAGCCTTAAGGGCGGAATAATTACATATAACGAGCATTACTGCAACAGAGAATACCTTCAGAGGTTAAATATTAAAAATAAAAATTATTCATCACAAAAAAGAACTAAATAATATCACTTATGATAAAAATCAGGAATTTAAAGCTTTTAATGAAAGATAAAATTTACTACAAACTAAACTAGATATTATGTCTAAGAAAATAAGGCTGATCAGGCCTCAAGGATAGAGAAAAATGCCCCTTTTTTCCTAGATTTCAAATAAATGTCCAGAGCTATGTGCAAGAGAAGCTGACCATGCTACTTAATGAGACTTTTGTTTATAAATGTGTTAATTGAGTCTTTTCCTGGAACCCTCTCGATTGAGTTATCTTTAAACGCCTAAGGATGCAATTTATAGTTTAATAAAAGATTTGCCACCAGTAGTGAATTCTAAGTTGGTTGATGTATACTGATGAATAAATAATGTCACAGTTAACTATGCTACGTCTAATAAATGGAATTCACTTCAAAAGAGGGCTGGCATAACTGACAGGAAGAATTCGAACTGTATTGGCGATGTATCTCTCTCACAAATGCTGACAGACCACCTGCTTTTGTCCCAGCCAGAACTAGTTTAAGGTTCGCATTCCATTGGCTGGAGAAAATAGAGAGGCACGCATGCGCTTCTCAATCAGTAATTAATGACTATTTTAGCACATCCACTTAATTAGGGATTGATAAATTATTTGCCACTTCTATAAATTTGTTTTATTGAAAACTAGTTTCGAATGTTGTACATTCATCCTCAGTTCTAAAAACACACAAAAAAATTCAAAAATAAGCAATTCAAAATACAGTTGGTATTATTATACATATTAAATTATATAAATCAGTATTATAAAAGATTTATGAATTATGAATTTAATTAAGACAAGAAATCAAATACATGTTGGTACTCACCAAGGTTTAAATGGATTATATCAAACAGAAAAGTTTGTATTGGTTTCTTCTCGCATTGTACTGGCAATGAATGAGAGATAGACAGAATGTTTTTAGGTAAACGGTTTAAGGGTCAGGGTTTTCCCAGTAAGGCCGGTGAGTAATTGTTTTTTCTGTTATAGATGGGAATAAATTTAAGATTGTACTATTGGAGATATTTATTTGGTCATTTAAGCAAAAATCTGGATTGGATTTGAAGGATTTTATTATTTCAGGTGCTTCATATATATTTAGTATACGAACTAAATTGTAATGATTGTGCAGCCGAATACACGGGAAAAACTGGAAGATCCCTAAATCAGAGAATAAAGGAACATATACGTGCATATAATAATAAGACAGATAATTCCAACTTTGCAATTCATTTAAATGAAAATAATCATAAATTCATCAAAGACTCAGGAGTTAAATTAATACATCACGTTGAAAACAGTCTCAAATTAAATATATATGAAGCACCTGAAATAATAAAATCCTTCAAATCCAATCCAGATTTTTGCTTAAATGACCAAATAAATATCTCCAATAGTACAATCTTAAATTTATTCCCATCTATAACAGAAAAAAACAATTACTCACCGGCCTTACTGGGAAAACCCTGACCCTTAAACTGTTTACCTAAAAACATTCTGTCTATCTCTCGTTCATTGCCAGTACAATGCAAGAAGAAACCAATACAAACTTTTCTGTTTGATATAATCCATTTAAACCTTGGTGAGTACCAACATGTATTTGATTTCTTGTCTTAATTAAATTCATAATTCATAAATCTTTTATAATACTGATTTATATAATTTAATATGTATAATAATACCAACTATATTTTGAATTGCTTATTTTTGAATTTTTTTGTGTGTTTTTAGAACTGAGGATGAATGTATAACATTCGAAACTAGTTTTCAATAAAACAAATTTATAGAAGTGGCAAATAATTTATCAATCCCTAATTAGATTGATCCTTCTATACCATCATGCGGATGTCAACTGACATCCACTTACACTTTCATATATTTCTAATGTTCACAAATAACATATTTTAAGGTGCAGAGGGGAAAGCTGGCTTTTAAACACATATAGTTGATAAGCATTTAATTTTCCTCATCTATAGAGATATTTTGAGCTTATTAAAAAAAAAAAAAAAATAGTAGTTTTTACTGTACCTACCCTATTAATTTCCTATTTACTTCCCATCTATATACCTGTAGTGCAACAACTCTTTGCTGAGTTAAGTAAGGTCATCTGAATCAGCCAACTTCATGTGTCCCGGTCCTGTACAGTGACCATCTAATGATGCACTCCGAAAAATGTTTGGGCAAGTGGGCGATTCTGTTACGCTACCGCGTCTTAGGTCTTCTTGTACGCCTGGGTCCATGAGTTTCTTCAAGAAGAATCTTCTTTGGGATGGAATCTTCATCCATCCTCACCAGATGTTCAGCCCATCTTAATCTTCCAAGTGGAATGAACTTGCTATATAGGGTTCTTCGAAGAAGGCATTGAATTAGCAATTAGTCCTTTGATCGCATTCTTGACCCTGCATGGTTCCACCATATATGAGTATCTTCCTTTCCTGAATTAGTAAAGCTGATTCATTTGACTTGCTCAGTGTCCATGTTTCAGAACCGTAGCTCAGGACTGAGCAGTTTTATAGAGTTGAACTTTCATTGCTCTAGAAAGCTTGTAATTACAGGAATGATTACGTAAACCATAAAAGCATCTGGTGGACTCGCGTCTACATCCATGTGACAGCTGAGGTATACAAATTTGTTAACTTCTCGAATTAGTAGTTTCCAATTCTGACTTCCTTGCGAAAGACCACTTGTTCTCCAGATACCATGTATCTTGTTTTTTTCTCATTTGTTACAAAACCCATTCTCCTAGCAGCCTCAGCAAGGAGAAGGAATGCATTAGAGACAGCCTGAAATGATCATCTGATGATATCAATATTGTCAGCATATCCGAGCAGCTGTTCTATTATTCTATTAAATATTGTACCACCCATTTGAGTTTTGGAGCTCCTGATGACTTTCTCAAGGGCAATGTTAAAAAATGGCAGGCTAACACAGAAAAGTGGCTCGGGTTATTCTAGCTTGGATCCTTACATGACGCTCTGCGCCCTCCATCGTAACCTGACAAATCCTCAAGTGCTTGTTGGGTATCTTGAGTGCTCCTAGGGCAGTGTTGAGTTCTTTTCCGGTCGATACTCTCATTGACACTTTTAAAGTTTACGAATAAATGATGGGTTTGGATGTTAAATTTCCTGCCCTTCTCCTGCACTTGTATAGCGAGACCTGGTTCACAGGTGATTTGCTCTTACAAAAGTAAGGTCCCTTTAAGATCCCTCAATTCTTTCAGCCAAGGGAATAGAGGATCAAAAAAGCACTAGAAAAGAACCTTATATGCTACTGGTAGCAATGATATCTCGTGATAATTTCTATATTCAAGCTGGTCACCCTTCTTGTGAATAGGGCAAATTATTGTTTTGTACCAGCTCAAATTAAACCACCTTCAAATTACTGTTTCCTTCACCCAGATAGACATTAGGGCATCCTGGAGCTTCTTGATCAGTTTCATTCCACCTTGCTTGAAGAACTCCATTGTAAGGCCATAGCCTGATGCCTTATTATTTTTTAGCCTGGATAAAGTTTTCATAATTTCTTTCTTGTTGGGAATATTCAATTGAAGATGTAGATTTTCAGTTGGAGCTAGTCGAGATGGAGATTCGTCAGGGAGATTTTCTTCTATAATTGTTTGATTTCTATTTTTCTCTGTTGCATATTTGGTAATATGTAAAATTATTCTATTTTGCTTAATGTTTTTAATATAATTTGTACAAAGATATGTTTGTATACATCTGTCATAATAAATATATACATCTTAAGGAAGAAATTGGTCGGGGGGGTGCAGTCAAAAAGTAACACTTTAATAAGTAATACTTATTTATTTCGTGCCAACGTTTCGGCCTAAGAACTATGAGATTTGGATAATTTAGATGAGATATTAATTTCTAATTTTATTTTTTTAACATTAATTTTTATATTTTAATTAATTTTATTTTTTTATTTTTTTTTGGCCTTAAATCAATGCGTTGTTCCAGTTTTTAAATCAGTTGTTATGCCTTTTGATCACAGAGTATTTAATTTAGTGTTAGTTTCTGTCATTAGTGAGTTGGTGACATTGTTTAACGGTTTTTTTCTAATACCCGGTAATCTATTATTACGATTCAGTTGGCGCTCGACTACACGCCTCTCTGGTATGTAATTATTACGTTTTCTTTACATTTCCTCTTCCTCCATGTTTCTATCCTTCTTCTTTCTTCACCACATAGGATTTTGACCAATTTTTGTTTATGAGGCTTACATCACTTCATATTTTACTCCTTCATCTCATAATTATTTTAATTACAACGATGTCTTTAACATCATTGTCATCTTTTGCATAACTTGTCACATCATAACTATCTCTATATGCTTTACATATTTCCAAACCTTCATACTATTTGTCTTTTTGATTAATAGGTTTCACATATTTTATTATTCCCTGTGTAAATAACTCATTATTTTAATTTCAATTAATTTTACATTGTTATTTTATTTATTTGATTTTATTATTATTTTTCATTAATCACTTGTATTATGTAATTTAGTGTCATCTTTTTATTTTTTTTATACTTCATACTTTTTTTATCTTACTTGTAATTTATGTTTTTAGCATTTACTGTTACTGGTACTGCTTTTGTCGTTTTTCAATGTTATTTTGTTTTTTCTTTTAGTCCTGAAGATGGCCTAAAACTTAGGTTGAAACGTTGGCACGAAATAAATAAGTATTACTTATTAAAGTGTTACTTTTTGACCACACCCACCGACCAACTTCTTCCTTAAGATATACATCTACAGTCAATCAAAACTCACTCCAAAATAAATATATACATATTGATTGTTTTCCTATAGTTCAATGTTTTTATTTAAACTGCAGTAATCCAACAAACCTCCATAATCTGATATACCACGGACCCATTTGTGTCGGATTATAAAGACCGAACTTATATATATATATATATATATATATATATATATATATATATATATATATATATATATATATATATATATATTATATGATCTTGGAGAAGAGCCTATTAGATTTTTAAGTAGATATCAGTTCCCACATGGTTATCTGTTGGTTTAAGTAAAATTTCAACCCTCGGTATTATCAATTTCAACAATTCTTCTATTTTTCTTATTTTGTTTCCTGGTGGTTTTCAGGCAGGTTAAATATGCTTTCTAATTTGATGGCATTAGTAAGATTTCCATTCAGCATGTGGATAGGGAAAGTGACGGGATGATCCTAGGTGTTAGGTTGGAAAGTTGGAATTGGTACTGAGGAAGGATTTGGAACATATGATAATGATATTGCTGCATTTAACCTTACATTGTTTTATCTTTAAAGGCCCTGAAATTATATTAACCTTTTATGATTTATAATATGATAATAGTGAATTGTATATTATTAAAATTTTATTAATCATTTTAATTTTATATAGAAACCTGGCAGGAAGGAATGTCGTGTTTGTGGTGCAGAATATCGCTTGACACAAAGTTCCAAGATCATTAGTCCAAGTGAGTATTGTACTTATCGGTCCTTTATAAAAAAATAATATGTGGAATGTTCTTTCTTGATTGGTAAACACATTTATAATCTGAGAGGTGAGCAGGAGTGGGCGTGGACGTGACCTCCCTGGACCAATGACTTGGATCCAGGATTGTCCTCTCTAACCTGAACTATCTCATAAGAGTCCAGACCTTACGGACTAGTTCTCTGTTATCTCAGTGTTCTATTATTTGTGATGTGGTACTGGTCCCAATTTTGAAGATATCAGATTGAAATATGGAACGACTATTTGTTGGATATCCAAAATTTGCTTTTTAGTTGTTGACGCTTACCTGATGATGCAACACGTCAGTGCTGTTATCACTTTGCCCTGACTGACCGAAAAGTCATGGTTGTTATTGTTTTCAATAGATTTTTACATGCTGAATCAAATGAAATTAAATTTGACACTGATCCAAATCAGCACTGGCCACATTGCACCGACCAACCGAAAAATTTCCTTCATTTTCTATAAATTTCTACTGGCTGAATCGAATGAAATTAAATTTGGTACTGAACCAATGATGTCAGCGCTGACTGAAAATATAAGAGCCATTCCAAGGTGAATTCATTTTTATTTCTAGTTGAGTATATTAACAATTTTCCACTTTTTACAAGTGGTGATCAGTATGAAGCATTGGACATGTGGAATAGTTTTTTATGGGTCCTCAAGCCTTTTATTTTTATATAATCATTAGTGTTCTATTTTTAACAAAATTATACTTATATTTTAAAATTTTAAATAACGTTTGTAATGTATTAGAAGAATTTCGTCAAATAATTTTCTTGGGATTTTAATCTAAAAATCCTTGTGTAATCACAAAATGGGTACTAAAAAATAAATAAATAACGGATTGTATAAAAAAAAAAAAGAAAAAAAAAAGACCATTTATTTTTACTAATAACTAATAATCTTGTGTTAAGGATTAAGTAAGCTTGTTATTAAACATTTGACCCGTACAATAAAGCCTTAATTCATTAGTTGCAATCAAACAAGAAAGATGACTGTTTCTTACTAAATACTCGAAATATTAACACACTATTGGAAAAAAATTTACAGCTGCTGAAGCAATACTTGAAATTATTCAAACTGAATATGAAGGTATCCTTGACCATCGTACAGCGTGTTGTTGGTTTGGAAAATGCAGCAGTGGAGATACGTCCTTGGAACGGAAGAAGGGCTCAGGGCAACCATCAATGGATACTGATGAGATTCCATGAAGTTTTGACGGATGTTCTAATAACTCAGACCTTTACTTAATCCAGCTTTGGTTAACTGTAAAGGTGTTCTATTCCAACAGGATAGAGCTCGGCCCCACACTTCCAGTTCGCCCAAGGAAAAGTTGAACAATCTTCATGTAATCGAACTTCTGTCACATCCGACATATAGTCCAAACTTCGCTCTATCAGATTATCACTTATTTTATTATATATAACCCAATTTCTTCTAGAGAAATAAATTAATAATTTTGCAGAGGTTGATTATTTTGCATGAAATTGCACTTAATAACTTTTTGTGTAAATTGCACGTTTTATGTTTTTACCGCATAAAATTGCATATTTAGCCATAATTAAAAAAATTATTTGTAAACATTTTAAGAAAATTACAAAGGCATTTCATTAAGTGTAAAATTTCATTAAGTAATTTGTGGTTGTTTATAACTAGAGACCGGATTTCCATGTTATTGCACATTTTGTTGTTTGCTTATGTGTAACAGCTTCAAACATGATTTGTGGTCTTTTGTGACATTACCGGAAAAAAGGTTTAAGCGCAAAGACAGCTGCCGAAGAAATTTGTGCCATAGAAGGAGAGTCAATTATCCATCAAAATACTGCCACACTTTGGTTCAGACATTTCAGAATATGAGCCTTGCAGATAAACCCAGATCAGGTTACTGATCGGTCATTGATGATGAAATTCTTCTTGAATGTGTAAACCATGCCAGGACCTGTAACTACTCGTGATTTATCGGCCATAGAAGGGGCTTATTTTGCCACAGTGGCTCGTCATCTTAAAAACCTGGGCATACTGAATTTAAGACCAAGGTCCGACCAAAATGACTTGACAGAGGCCCAAGCCCAGCAGCGAGTTGATATGTGTAAAATTTTACTTCAAAATCCGAAAGATGACAGGTTCTGGAAAAAAATGATCACAAGTGACAAAAAGTGGATATTTTTAAAAAAACCTAGCAAACATAAGCAGTTGGTACGGCCAGGTGAAGCTGCACAATCATAGGTTTTCCAAGATCAGTTTGGGAAAAAAGAGATGCTTTGGGTTTGGTGGAACTTCGGAGGCTTTTTGCATTTTGAGCTTGTTCCTGATGGTCGGGCAATGGACTTAAACCTTTACTGTTAACAGCTAGACAGAGTTTATACTGTTTTAAGTGCATCGTTCTCGTTTGATCAAGGAAATATTATCAGAACTGCAAGGAGTAAACGTTTTGCCTCTTCCTGCTTATAACCCAGATATTGCACCATCAGGTAATGGTTTGTTTAGATCAATGGTTCATTTTTTAAAAGGTCGGATTTTTTATAATTACGAGGATGTAAAAATTGGATGTGAAGAGTTCTTTGCCTCAAAACCAAAGCAGTGGTACCGGCATCAAATCCAATTACTGGCAGAAAGATGGGTGAAAGCAGTTGAAAACAATGGACTTCACTTTGAAGAGTAGTATTCAATAATGTTTAAAATATGTAATCTGAAATAAAGCTATACTAATGCACAAGGACTTTTGTAACAACCTAGTATATAAGTTTGTATGCCAATATTTATTTATTTGAATTTTATTTCATATTTTTTTTTCCGTAAAATATATTATTAATAGGGTGGAAAAATATGATGCACAGCAAATAATCGTTAAAGTGGTCCTACACAATTAGTTTTTTCATCGGTTTTGAACGACAGTTCGACACGTTCAAAACCAATAAAAAACATCCTTCTGGCACGTTGGTTTTTCCTCGGCTGTTTCGTACATTATACAGGGTGTCCTTTTTAGGTGGCCCGGCTGAATTTCTCTTGAACTGGTAACATTATAACAGAAATAAAAAATACGTATTTAATATTTTTCAGCATAGTTTAAAATTTTGACCTGTTTTTGAAAAAAAAAATATACGGGGTCTCAGACCCAATACAACTTTAAAATTTCGAATTGGAACCTATGCTTTCCGATACATCATTTTAACGGATTTTTGAAACTGAAACCAATGGTGAAACCAGATTTTAAATTGGTCAATAAATTATAAGGTTATGGTACAAAGTTAAAAAAAAACAATGCATTTTGTTAGCTATTTTTAATAATAAAAAATTCCATACCACATACAACCAGAGGTTGGTGAATCTACATTTCATGTTCAAACTGCCTACCCTCTTCGAAGATGCAAAGATTGGCTCTTCTTAGCCACTCTTCGCTGGTGCGCAGTGCTGTGGACTGAGGAGAGACCAATTGACAAGCATATTCCACTCTTTGCTGCAGTTCTTCAACTGATGTTGCAGGATTATGATTGGCATAAACACTGTTTTTCCATAACATACAATAAAATATCCAGTTCCACTTCGAAATTGTGCTGCCGGTTTCTTGGTGGACCCACAACTGATCTGAATCTCCTCATATGTGAGCAACACGAATAAATGTTTTGTGATTCACCTGGGAATGATCGGGAAATTTCCAGGAGTACAACAGGACTGCACGGCGAGCAATACCATCACTTTCAATAAAACTATTGTACATATCAGCTTTTTGGTGACGGGAAAACTGCACTCTTCAGTTCATTTTGACTCGTTGGTTAATACTGAATATAAGGAAAAGATATTGTTGTAAAAGTTGTTTATTTTTAAGAATTTATTCACCATCATAAGACCATTTGGGTAAACAATGACAGTGAATGTAAGCAGCTACAACGTTTCACAAAATGTACAGTGGCTTATTTCTGTTTCTTCACTACATCTTTAAAACAAACCTTTATTATGAATTATAGCTAAAAAGACAAACACGATGTGACTCAATTCATTCCTGTGCAACCAAAAAAAAAATGTAAAGACAATTTAAAAGTATCAATTCCAAAACAAACAAAATGTATTGTTTTTTTAACTTTGTACCATAACTTTGTAATTTATTGACCAATTTAAAATCTGGTTTCACCATTGATTTCAGTTTCAAAAATCTGTTAAAATGATGTATTGGAAAGCATGAGTTGCTATTTGAAATTTTAAAGTTGTACTGGGTCTGAGAGACCCCGTATATTTTTTTTTTTTCGAAAACAAGTTGGAAATTTAAACTAGGCTGAAAAATATTAAATACGTATTTTTTATTTCTTTTATAATATTATTGGTTCAAGAGAAATTCAGCCGGGCCATCTAAAAAGGAGAGCACCCTGTAGATCCAATTTTGATAAACTTTTATCAAAATTGAATCAACAATGTTCTCACCAAATCAAATCCATAATGTATTAATTATTTTTAATTTCGAACAATAATAATTTTTTTTTATTATTATTATTTACTTTACTCAACTTATGAACATTGGTCGGGGTGGAAATTTTAATGATTAATAATTAGATTTTCATTTAATTATTTTATATAAATTAAAAATTAATTAATTTATAGAAGATCAATCAAATAAATGAATGAAATCAATTAAAAAGTGTGGATGGAAGGCTCGGATGGATGAAAAAACTGATGATGTCGGGGAGTATTGTTTTTCGTGCCAAACTAACAGTTTTTCTCCCTCTATTTTCCATCGTTCAAATCGACAGTTCAGATGGATGAAAATATCAATCGTGCAGGGACATCTTAATGGTTTCATTTTAAATAAAAAATTTAAAAGTACTTAAGCACTTGAAAAGTTTATAAAAGGAACAAGTAGGTAGACACAAGTCCCTAAAATTATTGAAATAATATTTCTCAGAGATCTTGGGGTAACAATGACAAAAACATCTCCCTAGAAAAAGAGATTATTGTTGTTAAATTGGATTCCCTCTCAGTCTAATGCCGTTCAATATTCCGTCTGACTTTGTAGTGGTCAGTGCTTGTTTCCTAATTCAGTGTTTCGTCTATTAGTGGTAATTTCATCATTATTAAAAAAATTATTATAAATTTGTAAAAATGCTGAAAGTTGGAACTAGTCTCTTGTCGAAAATTAAAATCTGGACATCAGATTGAGATAAAATTTGATAGGAAAGCTGTCTTCGTCACTTCTTGTGAAAAATTAATCGGGTATGAAAGGAAATATCAATTAGACTCTCATTGTAAAACAGGTAAGAAAAATCTTTTCTATTTATGAATTAGGCTGTGAATTTTTTAAATTATTATTATTTATTTTTTCATTCGCTGGACGCGTGCATCAAGTGAGACCTAGAAAAATGAGGTGTTTTAAAAGCAACCTGCAGAGTCTTTTCCAGCAACGAGTAGCCAAAAGCAATTTTTCATTGATTTATGTTAGGCTTTAATAAGGTAAACATACCATTTATCAAACTACAATCGCCACCCTTTAGAACCTTGATGAGAGCATACTCAGGGGAAATTATTTGCAAGTCTGTTTCGACTCAAACATGGTTGAAATTCGGCAAATAATTTTGCATATGCCATGGTCGATGAGAATGCTAGAGGACTTTATATATTGATGTCATTTTTTAAAAAAGGCACCATTTAGCAAACTTTACAGGAAACACATGAAACGTTTTTTTGCCAAATAATAATATATATTTTTACAATTTTATTCTTTATTGTGTAGAGTAGGAGTTTATTCAGCTGGCAAAACTTATATAATTAAAGTATATTTTTAAGGTTTCTGACACTGGTCAAGGCCTGAGCGACGACTGAGAGTCGTCAGTATTTGGTGCTAATGTCATGAATTGTCTATTTTTAGACCATTACCAATTTGTTTTCCGTTATATCATGAGCAGACATGGATATGTAACCTTTTGGTTGGAGTTCTACACCAAGAAATCTATCCGATACCATTTTTAATTTCCTGTAGGTCTCTCCAAAAGACAAATTTTGAAACTGTCTCTCGATTTGCCAATGACAATCTCATGATTTTTTTCTAAAATTTAGAATTTCAGTTTAGAGTTTTTCTCCTTGTAACAGATGCAACATACATGATAAAAACTGGGCAAGCTTTAAAAAAATGATCCATGTAACCTGCATAGCCCACAGATTAAACAGAATATTAGAAAAAATGATTTTTGCATGTTTTATTGGTATATGTACACAATTTTAGACTTTTAGGGTTTTTACAACACGATTTTGAATTGTTTACTGCATGTTTTTTACTGCAAAAAAAACATAAATAGTAACATAATGTTAAACTACTGTTCTAATAATCCCTTTTTCCAAAAGATCATCGTTGCTAAGAACTTAATAAAAAAAGCTAAGGAACTGACAGATAAGGAACATAAAACAAAAAATAATTTATGAAATATTGGAAGAGAACTTTTATACTAAAAAAATAATAAACAGAATATGGTATAATAATAATCATAAAAATGGTATTGATTTTTAAAAAAAAGAACAGTAATGAAACAAAAATTAATATCAAAATAATCAAAATCATGGACAATAAAGAAAAAAATAAAATTGAAAAACAAAAGCAAAAAATCATTACAGATTATTATACTGATAATGATAATAGAGCCAAAAATAATAATAAAATGGATTTTGTTAAAAATAAAAGTGAACCTATTAAAATAGATAAAAGTACAATGGAAGTTTATAAAATTAATTACATACCAGATTTAAGAGGGAACGTAAAAAAGATTATGGTGGAGTTACAACCATGTAAATCTTAAACTAGCAACTTACATTGAAAATAAATTGGAAAGATATATAAGCAATATGAAAGACAAAATAAAAATGGTAGAAAAAAAGAACTTGGTTTATAGATAGAGTATATTGTAGCGATTGCGAAATGATGTACATAGAGGAAACACCTAAAAAACTACAAACTAGAATAAAGCAACATATGGGAAATTGTAAAAATAACAAAAACATTACTGCTCTTGCCTATCACAGTACTATGAATGGGTAATCATAAATTTGATTTTTATAACCCAAAAATCTTGGATAATAAAAAAACACCAAAAATAGGAAGACTTGGAAGCTATTTACATCACAAAAAATATAAATAATACAGTGAATTTCAAGTCAGATGCAGTAAATTTAAAGAGTCACTATGCTGATATAATTAATAATTAAATATTAATAGACAATAATTATTTCATAATTAATAATAACCAGCAGTGCAATAGTTAGGCATATAAAATATTAGATTTTTACAAAAAAAAAAAGGAAGAAAATAAAAAATAGAGCTAGGTAAATATGTTGGACAATAGACAAATTGCAAACAGATTAATGGATTAGTACAAAGTTTAATTCTAATGTAGTTCAGTGTGATATCGATATAAGTCATAGCAGACAATCCCAAGTGTAAAAAGGATTTTAAAAAATTTTAGTAGTGGACAAAATAATGTATTTATGGAAAAAACAGACTTTAGGGAAGTACTGCCAACTATTTTATATTAGAAAATAAGAGCATAATTTAAGGTAACGTAATTTAGTTTTTGAAATATTATATTAACATTTAATTAATAATTGTAAAATATGTACAGTGCTGTTATTGTATTGTTGAATTTTAGAAAGAAAGAAAGGAAAATCCAGAGGATGAAAGAAAGAAAATGTTTGTGGATAAAAAAATGTTAATGCTAGAGTTGGTTAATTTCTTATTAATGATTCTCTAAGCTAATATGATCAGAAGACTTCCAACAAAATAAAATAAAAAAACACTTTTGATGATAAAAAAATATATCCTATTTGGCCGGCGCTTGGATATTGTCTCTATGGATTTAACAATCATAGCTTGCAAGGTTACTGCTATTAGCACTTATATTGCAAAATACTTCTGTCCAGTCACCTGATCCTTCGAAGTGTTGTATCACTTATGTCTCTTGTAGTTAACCGAAACTGGTCAGTCGCTGAAATGTGCTTAAAAAAAAGGATTTATCAAGTCGGTTCACTCTCGTCCTACCTGGTGCTACCTTCTCTGCTGTATAGCATGTGTCAGACTGGGAGATCGACAGTGCACCATAGAGGTTGTGCGCCATATCAATATTATGCAGCTGCTACACTACTCCCCTCCTAATCGACAGAGTCCTTTGGCTTGAAGATTCTTCCTGATCGAGTTTTGTAAGACGTTGGAACTGGAGTAGGTGAAGGTTGTTCGATCATTGGGTAAGGAGTCCTTTCTGGTGGAGTTGCTGCCTCGTCTTCTGCCAAAAGGTTGGCCGGCTTTAAATGGATACGTTGACTTCCTTGTTACCAATCAGGATAAGGAACTGTTTGACCATGCGGTGCATTATCTTATTCCCTGAGTATGGAGGGATCAACGATTTTCGAACAGCGTCTTCTCGAAGGAAAACATGGGTTGTAGTTTTGAGATCCTTGTGAAGGAATGATTTCTTGTTAAGGTTAGGTCGTGATTTTGCAGGTCTGAGTTTCGCTAAATCTTCCTTAAGCTGCTGCAGAGCTAAGCTGGGTTCTACACACGAGTAGAATTCAGTAGGTAGACAGAGAGACTGGCCGTACACTGATTCGTCTACGCTGGCTCCCACATCTTCACGGAGGTAGAGCGGAGACCTAGTAGAATCGTTGGTAGAGTTCGAGTCCAATGGTCCATATCTAAAAGTGCCATCAGAGTTGCCTACATGCTATGAGTACACCGTTGTCCTCTTTTTGTCAATTTCTAGAAGTATCGTGAGCCTTTGGAAAATCTCGACTTTGTATTGTCTGCCTTGATCTGTTCTAACTGGTGTTCCGAAACAGGTTATCCAGTTGGAGAAGAAAGCTGCAGCCACGGTTTCTGCAGTAGTCTCAGCGATTGAAATGGCTTCGGGCCAACGAGTAGCCCTGTCGATCATAGTAAGACAGTACCACTTGCTATTAGACGGTGGAAGGTTTCCCATGATATCGATGTCATCGTGCTGGAATCGACCCATCTCCTGGAATGTTCAGAGAGGTGTTTGGTTGTGCCAAGTGGCCTTTGATCGTTGACATGGGATATAGGTTTTGGCCCATTGGCCTACATCCTTGTTCATTGATGGCCAAAAATAACGTTGGGCAATGAGCTTCCTAGTGGCCCTTGTATCTGGGTGGCTAAGCCCAAGCAAGCGCTAGAAAATCTGCTTCCTGAAGTCGGGAGGTACGTAGGATCTAACCCTGGTAGTCGACATTTCGCAGAGCAGAGGAATTTGTACGCCAGGAATCTTGATAAGCTTCAGACAGAGATTCGGATTGGACGTTAGCTGCTGAAGAGTCGAATCTGTCTTTTGGCAAGTCAATGTCACTGAATTTAGTTCATTCAAATGTTTTTGAATAAGAGAGCGCAGTTCTGAGTATTTTTCATTCAATAATTTTTTTAATGTATTTCTAGAAGGTACCTTATATAAAGAGGCTAGGATTTTAACCAAGCTGAGAAAACCTTCCTTTTCAACTGTATAGAATGGCAGATGGTGTTGCAGAAAAACCTGACCCTGATGGAGACGAAGAACCGTGCGAATGGAAAGATTTGAGGTGTGACTGCAGGTTTGTTGTGTTTCCCGATGTCCGAAATTTTTGTGACAATATTTTTACTGTCTCTCCATTTAAAATGTATCCACACTTCACTCTTTGGTGGCGACATTTTAGTTTCTATTTTCACTTTAATCACCACACTAACAACAGCAATGAACAACAGGTTAGTGACCGTTAGTAACGCCTATGAGTTAAAACAGTAAGGAAGTTACAACAGCTCAAAGACAGCGTCCTAGATTGATTAACAACATTGATTAACAGCTCACGGATAACATTAAAAATATGATAGAGAATAAAGAAAATTTCTAATTAAAATAAAATAATAAAGTTTATAATATCAATATCACCGATATATCGGTGTAAAATATTGATATCATCGATATATCGGGTGTTAGGATAATGATATAATATATTGGTTTTTCAAATCCGATATATCAATATATTACGTTTCGATATTCCAACCCTACCAGTATCCACCAGAAATTGTTGCTTCGTCTTTTTGTCCGACACAAATAGGCGGCATTGAGAATGGGCTATAACGGCTTCCGTTTGGTCCGTCGGCCTTACTTGTTTGAAGAAGACCGAGAGCATGGTTCAGTACACTTCTTGGCATCCCCTTTAAATCTTCTATGATAGTAGCAATGTTCGCTGGCCGATTTTGACCTGCTTCTGGAACGTGTTCGCCAGTTGGGACTGCTGCTTTACTGGGAGATCAACAGTGCACATAAGAGGTTGTGTGCCATATCGATATTATGCAGCTGCTACATTTGAAAAATAATAAAGATATATTAAGGGAAGTGTGTTTGTTCACAAAAAAAAAAAAAAAAAAATTAATTTAGTAATGTAATATAAACAAAGAATATCTTTTTGTTTATGTTGATCCATTAAAGAATCTGGCTGATTTGATACCTTATCATTATTAGATTGTTAAGCATGCTGTATTTATAACAACATAATGTATTAGGGCATCATGGTTTGAAAATAAACCATATCTCTCTCTAATGTTTTAGGTCGTTTTGCCGCTGTCCAGGACTGGAAGTTAATAGTGTTCCTGGTTACATTAGCCCTCAGTTCTGTGGTAGCAGCCTGCCTAACTGTGAAGCTAGTCCGAAACACCATCTATAAATCATTAGCTGTTGGGATTGCTCTCCTTGTTATATATGTTTGTATCAAGTAAGTATTATTTGTTATTCCTAAAGATAGTTTATATTCCTTTATTTCCAGTAACACAGATTATTTGATCGAAAAGTTGAACAATCTAGAAAGTAATTTACACTGTGTTTTATGTAATAATTTTATGATTAAAATGTTATTTCTTGTAGTAATACTGGTACTGGTAGTGGTCGTGGTGAGAACTTGTCAGGCAAGTGGGCCTATTAGCTCTTTTTGCTAACCCTTGATGACTACCTAGAAGCAGTTCTAACCAAAACTGGGAGTATCAAGATTCATTTCATGGGATTGCCTTGAATTGAATATTAACTGACCCTGTTGGGAATTTAACTCACATTGGTGTGAACTAGGTGATCTGAGTCCCTCGACTCAATATGCTCTAGCATCAATATCTCAATTTGTATTAATATCAATTATAACTCATTGGTTGAGAATAAATAACTATACATTTTCTGGAGTGGAGTTTCTTGTTCGGAGGACGTTCTATTGGAATATATATATAGAAATTGTGATACAATTAAAAATTTAGAAATATATAACTGGACACAAAAATAGTGAAATAAAGTGGTACTTACAATGGATAGATTCTCTTGTGAAGAATGAGGGGTTGGAAAAAAACATAAATTGAGTGGAAAATAATTAATAAAGAAAAATAATACCTGGGCAGGTCTTAACCCTGGAATAGATGCATGATTTCTTGTAACGTGTTTTGGGGCGTTTTGCTCATGTGTCCCAAACAAAATAAATAGCATTTTTAACTATATTTTTCTTCTATTTATGGAAAATTATTTGTTTGTTAAGTATAAAGGAATGCATAGAAAGTGAAACAAACTATTAACATTTATTTAAAATATTTGTATCAATTTAAAATTTACGTTAAATCATTTGATCATTGATATTTGTCTTATCTTTTGATTCATTTTCTTTTTTAAGCTGTTTCAGCTATTTTATCCAGATATTAATGTCCAGTACTATTTATAATGGTAGTGTTTGACATTAATAAAAATATATAAGGAAATAAATTACATGTAAAACAGTAAAATATAGTTTGAACTAAAAGAAATAAAACTTAACTATCAATTGATAATTTATTGGAGTTACATTGTACTATATTAAAATGGACAAACAAATTGTATGAAAGTAAATTTTAATAAAGAAAATTAATAATTAGGCTTACCTGGCATAGTAGGTCACTCACTAAAATAATATTGGTTTAAAAAAACCTGAGGATAGAAGGAAAATGTGGTAGAGAAGGAAATCAGAGTTTTTTCCCTTAACTGTGATGATTGTAGGGAATCGCCCCATCGCCCGTTCTTGGTACTGCAGATAGCCACTGGTCCTCCAGGTTGGGGAAACAGTATTCTGACACCCAAACACACACACATCTACACTTTAAACAGCACACTGCATTCATCTCCACACTACAGACCAAGGTCACTCACAGTACACACCCTAGGGTCACCTCCCCTAGGTAGCTGCCATCAGGACGCTCTGAAGAGGCAGCCCTTCCACTTGACTCGGGGTCTGCGGGCTGATAACCCTTATACCTTTAATATTTTATCATGATAACATCAATTAACCGCACTCTCTACTAGTAAACAACATTGCACCCGTCATATGGACTTCACCTTTGGATCATGGAACATTTTAACTTTATACAGATCCGGAGCAACCAAAATGCTCTTAGATGAAATAGAACGATATAGAATCGACATCAGTCCCTTTAAAGCAATCCGATGGACAGAGATCTATCGAGAAGAAAAGTCACACCATATATTATAATTAGGGATTGATAAATTATTTGCCACTTTTATAATTTTGTTTTTATTGAAAACTATCAGGTGTACAAATAAGTTTCCGCCGTTTTTAATAAAAAATTGCGAAGTTATTGTAAACAAACGATACATTACATTTTATTTAAAATATTTTCCACCACTAGCTACTACTTTTCCCCATCTTTCTGGAAGCATTCGGATACCACGTCCAAAAAAATCTTCATTTTTGAGGCTATCCATGAATCGATACAATTTTTCGTATCTTCATACGATGTGAAGCGCTGCTCAGACAGACCATGTGCCATCTACCGGAACAAGCGGTACTCACTAGACGCAATGTCTGGGGAATACGGCGGGTGGGGTAGGACTTCCCAGTTCAATCATCAATGACTATACAGTGCGAAAAACCTTTTATTTTATGCCTGGCAAGCAGCATTTCAGATGTGCACAATCAGCTTTTAATGTCTCTTGGCTTAATTTCCTTCATTTTGTATCATTCCCAATGATTTTAAACAATGTGAAATTGCCTGTTGGCTCACTCCTAATGCAAGTGCAAGTTCTTCTTCTTGCGTTTGGTATGAATCTTCCACCAATAATGATTTCAATTCTGTGTCCTCATACACTTTCAGCTGGCCACTATGTTCTTTGTCCTCCACGTCAAACTCGCCGTTTTTAAACTTTTGAAACCACTCATGACAACTTCCCTCACTTAAAGCAGCATCGCTGTATGCTTCTGCAAGCAATTGATGGGCCTCAGCTGCAGATTTATTTAAGTTAAATAAATAAATCAAAACTTCCAGCAAATGACACTTATTCAGAACAAAACTTGACATTTTTGCATGAAAAAAAATACATGCTACTAACACAAAGTCACAAGTGTAAGGTTATCTTGTTGCCAAATGTCCAAACTTGCCATGTGCCGTTGCTCAGCTGACAATTTCAACATAATCTTGTCGGTGGAGCCATCTCTCAACAACAGCGGAAACTTATTTGTACACCTAATAGTTTTGAATGTTATACATTCATCTTCAGTTCTAAAAACACAAAAAATTCAAAAATCAGCAATTCAAAATACAGTTTGGTATTATTATACATATCAAATTAAGTGTAATATAAATTAGTATTATAAAATATTTATGAATTATGGATTTAATTGAATATATATTTGATTTAATAAATCAGATATATGTAGGTACTAACCAAGGTTTTAGTAGATTATATCAAACAAAAAAAGTTTGTATTGGTTTGTTCTCGCACTGAACTTGCAATGGAAGAAATTTAAATTCATTCCCACCTATAACAGAAAAAACAATTACTCACCGGAATCACTGGAAAAACCCCGACCCCTAAAACGTATACTATCTATAAACACCCCACCTTTCTTCCATTGCTAGTTCAGTGCAAGAACAAACCAATACAAACTTTTTCTGTTTGATATAATCTACTTAAACCTTGGTGAGTACCAGCATGTATTTCATTTCTTGTCTCAATTAAATTCATAATTTATAAATGTTTTATAATACTAATTTATATTACACTTAGTTTAATCTGTATAATAATACCAAACTGTATTTTGAATTGCTGATTTTTGAATTTTTGTGTGTTTCTAGAACTGAAGATGAATGTATAACATTTGAAACTAGTTTTCAATAAAAACAAAATTATAGAAGTGGCAAATAATTTATCAATCCCTAATTAGATTGATCCTTCTATACCATCATGCGGATGTCAACCATATATTATAGTTATGACGATAGAGTACACACTTTTGGAACTGGGTTTGTTGTAGTGAAGAAGCTCAGGCAACTTATCGTCAACTTCAAGCCTATAAGCCCCCGAATGAATCTTATCAGGTAAACTCTGTCTTACTGAAACATCAGATGAGCAAGTCAATGAAGAGTATTATTATTTATTAGAAAAAACTATTGTAGCATACCCTCGTTCTGATATAATAATAATTGCTGGGGACTTTAATGCAAAGGTTGGCAGGGAAGCAATTTATTTCTCAACAATCGGTAAACATAGTTTGCACGATATTTGTAATGATAATTGACACAGACTTGTTAATTTTTGTACATCACAAAATCTCGTATTCGGCAGCACTATGTTCCTTCACAAAAAATCTATCTTGGCACATGGAATCACCTGATGGAAACACAGTCAACCAGATCGATCACTTTCTAATAAGCATAAAGAGAATCTAGGAAAATAAAGAGCTTGAGGCAATTCTAAAGATTAAGGAGTGCCAATGAGTGCTGTAAATTTTATCAAATGGTGAACAGTGGCCGAAAACCATTCAAGCCCCACATCTTAACCTGTAAGGACTGGGATGGTTCGTTGTTGATTGAGAAGACTAGGTACTACAAAGATGGAACAACCACTTCAACCACCTGCTTAGCGAAAATCAGGTACAGGAGAATGAGAAGGAAGAAACTGATCTAAGTCGAACTCCTGAAGATGAACTCGAGCCCCCAGATGAAGAGGAGTTATGTGCAACCATTGAAAGGCTAGAAAACAATAACACACCAGGCTTTGACAAACTGCCCGTTGAACTATTCAAAAAAGGAAGAGATCAGCTATTCAAAGCACTGCATAATCTTCTTCTTGAGATCTGGGCAGAGGATATGATTCCGACAGCTTGGAAAAAGACGGTTTTGTGTCTTATTCACAAGAAGGGAGACTTTCTGATTACTGGGGGATCTCTCTCCTACCATGTTCCTATGAAATATTCTCAAATATATTATATCAACGATTATTGCCTCAGTTTGAGAGAGTCTTGGGAAATTACCAGTGTGGTTTCCGTAAAGGTAAGTCTACAACAGATCAGATATTCGCCTTACAAACCATTTTAGAGAGAGGAAGAGAATACCAGATACAAACACACCACCTATTTGTTGATTTTAGGTCTGCTTACGATACTATCCAACGTGAGCCTCTATATCAGGCGATGAAAGATCTTTACATCCCTATTTAACTTATCCGCCTGAGAAAACTGGCCTTGAGCAATGTTGAGTATATGGTGTGTGTTCAGGGGATCTATCAGATGAATTTACCTCTTACAATGTTGTTGGACAGGGAGATTCCCTTGCCTGTCTGCTCTTTAATATTGCCATTTGCATATCAATAGCATGGTACAAATTTTGGGCTATGCTGACGACCTCGATATTGTTGGGAGATCAAAAGCTGCAGTGGAAGAAGCCTTCCTTGCCCTCGAGAATGCTGCTAAGAAGTTAGGACTTGCGGTTAACTACCAGAAAACCAAATACATGATTGCTGGTCAAACCAGAGGTCCTTTCAAAGATTTTGTCCGAATTGGTCCTCACTTATTTGAATGAGTTGACCAGTTTGTGTACCTGGGGTCAGAGGCTAATGCTGATAATGATGTTTCGGCTGAGATAAAGAGGTGAATAGCACTAGCCAATGGATTTTATTTTGGACTACGTCGGCATCTGGGAAGTAGTTCTCTATCCAGAGCTACAAAAACTAGGCTTTACAAGACAGTGCTTAACAGGCCAGTGCTTACCTATGGGTCAGAACCATGGGGCTTCTCGAAGTCTGATTAAAAGGATCTCCTAACATTTGAGAAGAAAATCCTAAGACACATTTACGGCCCAGTAAAAATTGAATCAGCATGGAGAGGGCGGACAAACAGAGTGGTGTATTCCCTGCTTAATGAGCCAGATGTGGCAAGAGTTGTACGGCTCAGCAGACTGCAATGGGCAGGCCATGTGGCCAGGATGGGACCTAATGAGATCCCAAGAAAACTTCAAGTTAATGACCTGTATGGCACCAGACCAAGAGGACACCCAAAGCTTCTATGGATGGATGGTGTAGGAGAGGACTCAAGAGGTCTGCTCAGAGTTTGGAATTGGAGGACGGTTGCACTTAACCGATTGAACTGGCAAATGGTGCTTGAGGAGGCGAGGACCCTGTAATGGGTTGTCGCGCCGATGGAAGAAGAAGAAGAAGAAGTGACGATTGTACCAGAAGACCTAACTATAAATGAAAAAACCTTTTTTTTTCCCTTTACTTTTGAGACAAAGAGCACACTTTTACACGCTAAAAATATTTTAATAATAAAGGCAAAATCAGAGTGAGCTGGTCTCAACCAAGTCATTGTTTACTCTGAATCCCCTCCACAACCCTACACACTGCAGACCGCGTGACGGCCAATAGTAGTCAGTGCTGCAAACCACAGTTGAATTTGAATTAAATTTAAAATTATATTGTTATTTAACTTTATTGCTTCAAAATTTGACTTATTTTAAGATGGGTGGAATCTTTTCTAAATTAAACTAGTCTGTCCAGAGGCATAAAAAAACAAGGTCTGCCAACCGGAAGTGGTTGCATTCCATCGGCAGATGGAAGTCTAATTTCAACTTGTTTGCTTCAAAATTTGACTCTCTTTAAGATAAATGGAACCTTTTCTAAATAAAACGATTCCACCGAGGGCCATAAAAAACAAAACAAAGTCTGCCAACCGGAAGTGGTGGCGTTCCGTCGGCAGACAGAAACCAAACAACTTTTTAGAAAATCTAAAAACATCCTCTTTCTCCCAGCAACTCGCTTCCAGTGCATTTTAGGTAAAACTTGGACATTACTAATTTTAAAGAATGTTAAATTTCCTGCAACTTTTATCAGTAATATTATTTTAAGTTCGGAACAGCTACTGAGATAAGTAGTCGTAAACATCTGGAAAATGTCAAGAAAACGCTAAAACTTGGATATTCAATGGTTTCTCCTTAATAACTACTTTTTAGTGCAATTTAGTGAAAAATGCATAATAACCAATCTTGTAGAGGAGTAAACTTTCTATTAGATTCATATAAAATATTTGTTATTTTCAAGTTATTTTAGGTCGAATGATTTATTTTTTATAATGTTGTATATCCTTTTAGCAATATTAATTTAAATTGCCAGACAGTTTTGTTGTTGCTAAATCCATGCCAGACAGTATTTTAGAAATTTAAAAAAAAAGTATTTGTTAAATGATTAAGTTGTTTAATAACAGCCAGACCGATTTATAATAGAGCACATTCCCATGTGTTTATAGATGTTTAATAAAATTAATTAAATCCTATAAGTACATTTTTTGGGGCCATGGTGGCCGAGAGTATTTAGGCGTCACATTAGCAACCTGAAGACTGCTACAGCGCCGGTTCGAATCCGGTTTTGGCGGGTTCAAATTTATTTTGTGGGCCCTTACGTAACGTACGTCATCTTTCCTATTCTGGTTAGAATAGGTTGCTAACCCGTAGGATATCCCATCCTGTTTGTCTAGGATATGAGAGGACGTTAAATCCCAATAAAAAAAAAAAATATGAAAAAAAGTACATTTATTATCGTTTTTCCTTAAAGATAAGAATTATTCTCCTAGTATAAGAATACCAGAGGAATAATTCTGTGCTTAGATGATAAAATGTTATAAGTCACTTTTTTCTGAAAAATGAGTTTTTCACCTTCCTGGTCTCATTTGTTGATGTTTAGAAAGTGGTAAAATGTCGTAAGTCTTTCTGTTTTAGTTTATTAGAAATCAACGTTGGCAAATTATAATAAGTCGAAAGCTACAAAATTGCATGCTGGTCAAATGTTTTAAGTCGAGTTATGATATTTTGTCACCTTAAATGTTTCACATGCAATCTTGTCTGTTAATATAAGGTGGCATAACTGTGGTAATGATACTGATATAAAAAGCAAATACAGTTTGATTAAAAGTAATAATAAAATAGATTTAATTCAATTTATTGTATAAATTAATATTGCCAATTTAAAACATGGAACTAGTCTAAGAAAAACCTGAGAAGTCCCGGCAGCAAAGATTGAAAGGACCCTAACATAACATACTTTTGATCAAAATGCCAACGGGAATTTGCACCATAAATTCAGGTTTCTCTGCCTTGGAAATTTTACAAAAGATTAAGAAACTAGTTACACACATTATTTGCGAAATAAAAAATTAAATTTTTTATAGTAAATATGTTCAAAATCACAAACAATTACAATTAAGAATTTTTTCTTTTTCATAAATTGCAAATAAAATATTATTAATATTTTCAGAATACATAGAATTACAATTTTTTTTTTCATAATAAAAAATTATGAAAAAAAAATTTCTTGATTGTAATTGTGAACATATTTACAATAAAATATTAATTTTTTTATTTCACAAATAATATGTGTAACTAGTTTTTCACCTTTGGTAAAATTACCAAGGCAGAGAAGACTGATTTTATTGTGTAAAGTCCTGTTGGCTTTTTGAACAAAATTCTGATTTATTAGAGTCCTTACAATCCTTGCCGCTGGGAAATCTCAGATGCCACAGAGATTCCCAGGTGCCACAGAGATTCCTAGGCTTTTCTTAGACCGTGTTTAGCAGCTGTAGTTCTTCTTGTAGGACTCGGAGATTGTACTGGAGGTTTCTTCCATTGTTCCTGAATACAAAGATATCGTCTGCATATGCAAGAATGGTGAGATTAACTGGTCTCAATTCTCTGTGGCCAAGCCTATAAGACCTCATTTTCATTTTAGCTCTCTTTCAGTGTCATGTTGAGCACCATCACAAACAATAATGGGCTAAGGCTGCAGCCCTGTCTTATTCCTTGGGTGCTCTGAAACTCTTCTGAAGTGTGGTTGTTTGCTCTCACCACATTTCTTTGCTTCTTAAATTGGCTAAGAACGGCCCTTCATAGTACTGGATCTACTTCCTGCTCATTTAGTGCTTTTGCAATTTCTATCTTCCTGACTCTATCGAATGCCAGGGTTAGGTCTACAAAACAAGTATACACCTTTTGGTTCTTTTCCAAGACTTTTTCGTAGAGCTGTCTCATAACGAAGGTCAGGTCTTGGGTGCTTCTTTGTGGCCTAAAACCATATTTTTCTTTTTCTAGGCCCTCTCAATGAATCCCCTTATCTCCTATGTATCTCTTCTCTTGAATTTTAGAGTACACCTTACGAAGTACACTGAGTAGTGAGATGCCTTGATGGTTTCGGCAGTCCCTATAGTCTCCTTTCTTGCATATCGGTATTATGACTGATATCTCCCAGTCCTTGGGAACTTCTTTTCTTTTTCTATTTAAATTTAATAAGTGTTGAAAAGTTTCTTGATCTTTTGTTCCCATTTTCTTCAGCATTTCGGGGGCAATACCATCTTTACCAGCTGCCTTGCGCATTTTCAGGCTATCTATTGCATCTTTTATTTCATCTTCACCTATAAAGTCTTCCTCATCTTCGTCATGGTATTCATTGCTATGTATGTTTTGCTCTGCCATTGAAATTCCTCTCGTATTGTCATTCAGCACTTTCTCGTAGTATTCTGCCCATCTGTTCATTATACTCTTTGTACTGACAAGAATATTGCCTTCCTCGTCTTTGATGTGTTTTATGACAGGTTCCTTTTCTTTCTGCATGTTTCGCAGGCATCTATAGAAGAGCTTCTGATTTCCTGTGGTATCTTCCTCTAACTTATTTCCAAAATCTTCCCATGCTTTCCTTTTTGACTGCAATACTTTTTCCTTTGCTGTTTCCCCTGTTCCTTATACCTTACATAGTCCTCCTTGCTTTTTGTCTGAAGATAGTATTTCCATTGTTACTTCTTTTGTTGTATTTCTCTTTTCACTTCTTCGTTCCACCAAGCTGTTCTTTTTAGTCTTTGGCCTGCAAGTACCTGGGCCCAGAAGGGGAAGTGGTGCGCCTTATATAACCTCTCCTTCTCAACCCCAACTCTCACCTTCTCGTGGTGGGTCCTGTTAAGCCGATCCAGAATTAGAATGGTGAACTAACGAGAGATGGAGGTCTTGGGGGGCCGGTCTTGAGGTAATTGGGAACCCGGCCTACCAGGATATCATGTGCTGGCAGCAGGGTATATGATAAGTGCGGTGGCGGACGAACATCTAAGTATGTCAACGGTGGCGCTCACAGGCCCGGTGAGGTGGTTTACTGCGAACGGGTAGAAGAGGCTTGATAGTCCTGTCAAGACAGCTCTTCTAGGAGACGGGAGCTATGAATATAAATCCCCTGGTCCTCCAGGTTGGGGGTTGAGAGTAGGGTTAACGGCCCACCTCATAAAAAAACAATTGTTACGAAACCAGAAGGAAATAACAAAGCTGGACGGATTACTGGAAAAAGGACTGGAACTTGGAAAAGGCAAAATGAAATTAGAATTGCGACGTGGAACCTATGTTCCTTATAGAGACCTGGAGCCCTAAAGATTTTATCAAATGAGGCTCTCAAATATAAACTGGATATTTTGGCTTTGCAGGAGATGAGATGGACCGGAGGGACTATTCGGTCTTCTATAGCTGTCACGACTGAGAGCACACAGCACTGGCTTCCTCGTGAACCGGAAAATCAAACAGAGAATAACTGATTTTAGACCAGTTACTCACAGGATTTGCAAAATAAGAGTGAGAGGTACATTCTTTAACTATACCATAATCAATGTTCATGCTCCAGCTGACGATAAACCAGAGGAAAGAAAGACAAGTTCTACAACTCAATGGAAAGGATATGCTCTGAAAGCCCAAGGCATGATGTTAAAATGATTGTAGGGGATCTAAATGCCAAAGTAGGAAAGGACTATCCAAAGTATGGATTGCATTCAGACTATTCAGACAATGGTTTCCGACTACTGAATTTTGCTGTTAGCCAGAATCTACTTATAGGGGGAACATTGTTTGATCACAAAAAAGTACACAAGGGTACGTGGACCTCTCCAGATGGCAACACAGTACATCAGATAGATCATACCCTAATTGAGGGACGCCATAGATCAGACCTACAGGATCTTAGAGTGTTCAGAAGTGCCAATATTGACAGTGATCATTTCTTTTTGGTGGCTAAATTAAGAGCTAGGATATCTAACAGTAGAAATGAGAGAGGCACAAGGATTACAGGGTACAATACAGAGAGGCTCAAGAAAGAGGTTGTAATGAAGCAATTTGAGGAATGTACCAATCAGAAAACTATGGCCTAGAGACGGACTGATGGCATGGGACAAGAGGTGCAGTCATTGGAATGGCCTCAGGAGTATGTTGACTGCCGCTGCAGAGGAAACTGTTGGTCTGAAGCGTACGTACCAACCCAAGGAGTGAGTGTTTTGATGAGGAGTGCAGGAAAGTTACAGATAATAAGAATAAGGCCTATCAATTGATGGTACAAAGAAAATGCACAAGGGCCTCCCATGAAGAATATAAAAGAGCAAGGAAGATAGAAAAGAGGGTGCACAGGGAGAAAAAGAGAAGGCACATGATGGAGCATCTGCAAAGCATAGAGGAATACAAAAGTAAGAAATTAAGCCGGGATAAGTTTAAAAAAGTAAACAACATGAGGCAAGAGTTCCAGATTTGATCTATTGCGTGCAGAGATAAAAGTGGAAACCTCCTTAATGACACTGCCAGCGTGGTCAGTAGATGGACTGAGCACTTTAGTGAACTGTTAGGTATGAATGAGGAGTATAGTGCTGGAGAGGGTGGCAATGATCAGAGGGAGGAAATGACGGAAGATGGCAGAGAAGAGCTGCTCCCATCCTATGATGATAGACCTGGAGCCCAGCGCAAAAAAGCATACATATTTTATGAAAATTTTTAACTATCCAAATCAAAAATATCCTCCTTCAGGAATATGAAATTGGAAGTCTGCCACTCCAAATCCGATGGAATACAAAATGGCGGCCAAGTAAATTCAGAACAAATACTGAAAAACGTGCATATTTCATGACGACTGAAACTTCGACCATCCTAATCTGCATAAAATACTGGTTACAAAAAACTTAATCTGCCACCTTAAGACCGACGGGTTGCCCGAGCAGACGCAGCCCAAAATACCACTTTCGGGTATTCAAATTTTTACTTATTTTATGACGACTGAAACTTCGACCATATTAAACTGCATAAAGTATTGGTTAGAAAAAACTTAATCTGCCATCTTAAGACCGGCGGGTTTTCCCAGCAGACACAGCCCGAAATACCACTTTCGGTTATTCAAATTTTGACCTATTTTATGATGGCTAAAACTTCGACCATATTAAACTGCATAAAATATTGGTTAGAAAAAACTTTATCTGCCATCGTAAGGCCGGCGGGTCATCCGAGCAGACGCTGCCCAAAATACCACTTTCGGGTATTGAAATTTTCACTTATTTTATGACGACTGAAACTTAGACCGGGTTTTTCGAGCAGACACAATAAAATATTGGTTCAGAAAACATAATCTGCCTCCTTAAAACCGGGGGAGGGAGGGCGCCCGAGCAGACGCAGATCGAAATTCTATTAGCGGGTGATATTCAAATTTTGATGTATTTTTTGACGATTGAAACTTCGACCATATTAAACTGCATAAAATATTTGTTCGAAAAATCTCAATCTGCCACCTTAAAACCGGCAGTACGGCCAAGCAAGCTTGTCATCTAAGATTGTAATTTAGAATCAATCACATCAGTATTCACATTTTTTTTTTTATTGATCAAGTCAACCATTTCTTTTTCATCTTCAATTTCATAGTTTTCATATAGAAGTTATAAGTTCATATAGAAGGATTCTCAATGCTAGTGATGCTATCTAATGAATCCTAAAACATCTTTTGTAATTTGTTCCTCCGACGAACCCGAATATTGAACGAAATGGAAGCACATCAGCTTCTTCTAAAATATCTGTGAGACCAGAACCATCAATGAATTTCCCTAGAGCTTTGAAAAATGCCAACTCTATTTGAAATGGCCCTAGAAATATTAATGTATTATCTAATTGTGGTTTGTCCTCAAATTGAATTTGCATAGTCATTCTGGCGATATTTAAATCATAGGAACAAAGATACTATCTTGGCCCCACTCTTCCGCGATCTGTTGTGCCATCTTCATGGTGCGAGCTACGACAGCATATGTTGTAGGGCTTGCGTTGATTTGAGGCAAATACACCACATTTTGAGTCGGAGACTCAGTGAAAATGTTGGAATTAAAACCCATCCACATCGGAGTTTCATCTGGATTATAAAAACATTGAAGAACCCATAAAAGAGCCGAAAGACCTCTGTGTGCTGAAGAAATTGAATAGGATCTTGAGGATTTAATTGTGGTAACATTCTAGGCTTTTTCGTATAAGGTTCAGTATGAGAATACTTCTTCAAAAGTCCTTGTTCGTCGTTTACATTCTTCATTACTAGACCCAGCTTCTCCAGTAGGGCTGCTCATTGCAGGGTTTTGGTAAATTACTCCCACCGTATCATATAATGTATTTTTTCCAGTCAAGATTTCCACAAAGCGATCGAAATTATTAAATCCCACTGTGCAAAATAGATCATGTCTTTTATTAACAGAACATGGAATTAATGGTGTCTCTTCATAAGAAGAATATGATATTTCTGTCTCTATTTCTTCTATTCTAATGTAGCTTGCAGAATGGCCAAATCTATTTAAAACATCAACAACTTTTTTACTGCCTGTTAGAGATTTTATGGCCTTGCCCAAAGCTAAATTTTTCGATGGTCGAATTTTTTCCTCTTGACGTAGCAAAAAAAATATCTTCGGTAATTGACTTAACGAGAGTATTTACGTTTTCTGAACTGCTTGTTCTGTGTCTAACTATAATATTATTCACGAACTGCAGAACTAATTGTGGCAATATACAATCTCCGGATTGTATATTTCCAACAGTTATTTTTTGTGGCAGAGGAATTGTATCCATTTTTTAAATTTCCTCCCTAATCGAATGGAAGTAATACATGATGAAGATAATGTAATTGAAA
Organism: Rhaphigaster nebulosa; assembly: GCA_948150685.1. Classification (NCBI taxonomy): domain Eukaryota; kingdom Metazoa; phylum Arthropoda; class Insecta; order Hemiptera; family Pentatomidae; genus Rhaphigaster; species Rhaphigaster nebulosa. Next base: position 3,757,622 of record OX411307.1, read on the forward strand.
GAGAACAATAATTAATGTCGAACTCTGGAGGCACTGAATCTACTATACGACTTTTTATGGCCGTGAAGTAGGAATAACAGGAGCTATGATATCCTTTGTCGGTGTCCGGGGTAAGAGGGATGGAAAAGTTGCTTAATTTTAATTTGTGAAATTTCTTTGCCCTAAGAACTTGCATTTTTTCAATGTTATATCAGTAAACTACTTAACAGAACTTTCTCCGTTGGAGTGAATGCAGCATGAGTATTGGGTCATTTTTGTTTTGAAAGGAAGTAAACATGTTCTTGACCTGGAATAAAATGAAAATAGATAGAAATGCACGATATATATGATACTTACACAAATGTATAAAAATAATTAGGACTCCGACAATGTTTTTTCTTGTGTCTTGAAAACTAAGTGTTCAGAATTTTATCAAAAATTGGAAAAGAAAACTACAGTTTTGAACGGAGAAGATAACAGATCGGAACTTGCGATCTTCTACCATCCCTATAAATTTTTGAACTTTGAAATTTTTTTTCTCGGCAAGTCTTGGTGGACATGAATTTAACACAATCATCTTTATACATGATGTTTTGCATTCAGTTTGAAAAAATGGATTCAACTAGGTTAAAATCGAATAAAATTCCTTCAGCCCGGTTGTTTCAATGTTCAATACATTTAGGAGTTATGAATTTTTAAGTGTTCTCCCCAATAAACAAAATTTTCTGTAGCAAAACGAACATATTCTCTAATTTGACTCATGCTATTTTCTAAAATGAACGTTTTCAAAATCTGTATGAAACTTTCTATAAAAAGGTACCTTTTTGAATCCTCTTTATTTTTTACGAAACAGAGTACATCATAAATATGAACCCAAACATACCAAAAATGAACAATGAAAAATTAAAATATTTTTGATAACTCTTACCACGCAGTTATGAAAATTCATAGACATCTTTAAAAAAAAAATTCCTTTTGATAAGGTTTCAAATTTTCTGTTTGTTTATTACTATTATTTTTTGTTTATGATCGTATTTTTAATATGTTTAAATTGAAGAATAAAAATTTTGACAACTTAAAAATTATTGTTAGCATTAAACAATGATTTACCCTCACCCTTTTTCTTCTTTTTTTTTACATTCAAACGAAAATAATCGGCAGACATTATTAAAACCATGAATAACGTTTGAAAGGTTATTAATTAAGAAGAGCAGTTTTTGTGAAATTTTGCAGATGCCTAGGAATTTTTATAACTGCGTGGTAAATTAAAATATTTTACTTCATCTTCAAATCAGTGGAAAACACCTTTTATTCGTGAAAATTATACATTAGATATTTTTTTGTACGGAAAAGAGATTTGGGAGAAAAAATATAAGAAAATTCAGGCATGGACACCATTCATTTTTTTTAAGAATTTGAAAAAATGAGTTTTCATAGCAATAGTTATACAAACGTAAATTTAAAAATAAATTATCAGAATACAGCAATAAAAAAAAAGACGAAAAAGAAAAATATAGCGTAATTAAAAACATCAAAACAACCTAGGTAGGAATAGTGTAGAATAATTTATAAGGGATGTTGTCCACTTACAAATAACTATAAATATAAAATGGGAAAACAATTCAAAACTAAAAAACAAAAAATGTTAATGATTCAGAACGAATACATTTTGATAAGAAGAGAAAAATAAATTATTGCTTGTTTTCGTTTATTGCTTTCCTCACAATATGTACTACACATTATAAATTGAAGTAATGATTAGAACCTCCAAATTAACACTTCTTACTTTTAGTCAAACTAGTAACTTGATTTATTTCTAATGAAAAACTGAAATGTCGAGGGTTGCTATCTGCAGCCCGATGACAAAAGATATTCTATGAAATGATTTTTTGTTTGAAACAGCAGCGTTCGGAGACGACTGATCTGCTATGATGCAAAATTATTTCGGTGACCATCTACGTAGTAATTATACCTCCCATTTACGTGTTAATGATATTACTAACTCATTTACAAGCTGTGTAATACTACAATACGTGTTATATTATATTCATGTAGTCACTATTTCAAGTTATTTCCACCCATATTAATTTATCATTTCAAATTTATTAAAAAAATTATCATCAATCATTGGTATCCTTGTCAATTAAAAGATGAAAATATGTCAGGCAATAAAGCGGAAATGGGTACATATTCTTATTTTTTGTCATTGCTATTGAAGTAATGCACATTCATTATTTTTCATTTATAAGTAGCAGCTAGGTATAATTATTTAATGTAAAAAAATATTACTTTGGAGGCTTCTCCTTATTGTGTTTTCTTCTGAATTCCTTGTTTTTTTGTTTTTCTGAACCAGTATTTTATGCACTTCAGGGTGGTTAAAAAAAAAAAAAATCAGAATTTGAAGTGGCAGATTATTTTTTCCGAAACAATATAATATGCAGTTTGGGATGGTCAACGTTTTAGTCATCATAAAATAGGTCAAAATTTGAATAACCGAAAGTGGTATTCTGGGCTGCGTCTGCTCGGTAAACCCGCCGGTCTTAAGATGGCAGATTAAGTTTTTTCTTACCAATACTTTATGCAGATTAATATGGTCGAAGTTTCAGTTGTCATAAAATAAGTAAAAATTTGAATACCCGAAAGTGGTATTTTGGGCTGCGTCTGCTCGGGCAACCCGTCGGTCTTAAGTTGGCAGATTGTGTTTTTCTGAACCAGTAATTTATGCAGTTTAGGGTAATCGATGTTTCAGACGTCATAAAAAATGTCCGTTTTTCACTTTTTGTTCCAGATTTACTTGTCCGCCATTTTGTATTCCATCGGATTTCAATCGGAGTGGCAGACTTTCAATTTCTTATTCCTGAAGGAGGATATTTTTGATATTGATAATTAAAAATTTTCATAAAATATGTAAGCTTATTTGCTCTGGGCTCCCGGTCTATGAGGTAAGTGAGGCAATAGAGAAGCTCAATAATAACAAATCTGCGGGTTTAGATGGTTTACCTGGGGAGTTTTTTAAGAATACTGGTCAGGACTTCGTTAAGGAGCTTACCCATCTAATGGAATGCATCTGGATAGAGGAAGAAATGCCTGATGAATGTAATAATGGAGTGATCTGCCTGATACACAAGAAAGGTTATATGCTGGAGGCTTGTATGTAAAAACTACGGAGGCATTTATTTGCTGAATACAGCATACAAGAGATTGTCCAACATAATATTTGCTCAACTACTTCCTTATGCAGAGGATATTATCAAGGACTACCAGTGTGGGTTCAGACGAGGTAGATCAACGACTGACCAGATCTTCACGTTAAGGTTAATCCTGGAAAAGACGCTGAAATATGGCATTGGTATGCACCATCTGTTTGTGGACTTTCAGGCCGCGCATGATTCTATAAATCGAGAGATACTCTATAAGGCAATGAGGGAGATGAATGTACCGTCCAAGCTGGTCCGAATGGTAAGAGTGGCCATATCCAACTCTAAATATCAAACTAAGATCCAGTCCCATCTATCAGATCCCCTACAAACAAGGAATGGGTGATGCCCTGGCATGCCTTCTATTCAACCTAGGTCTGGAGAAAGTGATTAGAGATTCGCAGATACAAATAGGCGGGCATATCTTCAATAAAGGTGTACAGCTTCTGGCTTATGCCGATGACATTGATATAATCAGTAGATCGGAATCAGGCATGAAAGAAGCCTTTAAAGCTTTGGAGCGATCTGCTCAAGCAATGGGACTAGTAATAAACAAAGCCAAAACAAAGTATATGGTTGCAGGGACTGAGGTATGTGATCGACACATAGAAATAGGTGGATACAAGTTCGAAACAGTTCAGGGATTTGTGTACCTTAGGTCATTTGTAGATACTGACAATAACTTCTCCAGAGAAATAGCAAAGAGAATCATAGCCGCCACGAGGGGTTATTACGGTATAAGCAAGCTCTTTAAAATAAAAGCAATAAATAAAGACACAAAGGCTACACTCTACAAGACCCTTATCAGACCCATATTAACATACGGTTGTGAATGCTGGGTGCTTAAAAAAGTTGATGAACAGAAGATCGCAGTTTTCAAAAGAAGAATTCTCAGAAGGATTTATGGTAAATCCCATCAAAGAAAATGGCACCTGGAGAATAAGGCACAACCGGGAATTGTACGAAAAGTATAAGGATGCCCCAGCAGTAAAATTTATCCGGATCAGCAGGCTTCATTGGGCTGGTCATGTACAAAGGATGGCTGAAGATAGCATTCCCAAGAGAAGAGGATAATGAACTATGCACCTGTGGGAAAAAAAAAAGTAGGAAGACCCCGGACAAGATGGTTAGACCAGGTTGGAAGGGACTCGGTGATGCTGGGGGCATCAAGCTGGTGGACGATGGCCTGGGACAGAGACCGGTGGGGACAGTTTCTTCTGGAGGCCAGGGCCCGGACTGGGCAGTAGAGCCGAAGATGTATGCATGTATGTATAGTTATTTCTTTTGTTGTATTTCCCTTTTCACTTCTTTGTTCCACCAGGCTGTTCTTTTTAGTCTTTGGTCTGCAGTAGTTTTACCACATGCCTAGTCAGCTGCTTCCAACAATATCTGCTTTATTGCTTTCCACCTTTTCTCAATGTCATTGACATCCAATGGGTATTTGCTGCTTGTGGCCTTTACTTCTATTGTAGCCTTATATTTTCCTGCAACCTCTTCTGTTTTAAGCTTATAGCTATTTTTGTAGCTCCGATACGGCTTGGTCTTTCTTTCCTTATGGGTGAGTCCTCCAAGATCTTATCCATCATCAGTAGCATGTGGGCTGTTCCTAGCTCTTATCCTCTCTTGATTCTGATGTCTGTTTTCTCTTTATTTCCTCTTTTGGAATCAGGAAGTAATATATGATTGAATTTTCGTTCCTTGAAGGTTCTGCTCTCATGATTTGGTGTATTTCCTTGTGAGGGAATAAGCTGTTTGCTACTACCAATCCATTTGCCAAGCAGGAGTTCCGAATCCTTTCCCCATTTTCATTCCTGAAGTTTTCCCCATGTCCTCCTATCACTCCATACCATCCATCGGTTTCCTTGCCCACTCTACCATTAAGATCGTCCATAATGATGGGAGTTCCTTCGCTGTCATCTATTCCTCTCTGTAGATCATCAAAGAATATTTCTTTTTCTCTTACTCTTGCATTATCATTGGGGCCATAAACAATGAACAGTGTTATGGTCTTATGTTCTAATTTTAATTGTACTGAAATAATCCTTTTGTTAATGGCGCTCCAGAATTGTATGCATGTGCAGAGATCTTTACATAATATGCATCCTACTTCGCCTTTTGCATGCTCCTGGTGGTTTATTCCTGAAAACAGTAGCACATAGTCACCAGTCCGCTCCCTTACCTTTCTTTTTTGTTTCTGTTAGGCCCGCTATGTAGATTTGGGCTTTCTTCAATTCCTCGGTCAGCTCCTCCTGCTTTCCTCTAATTCCCTTAACATTCCACTTAGAAAGTGTGATATACCTTTTTCCATGTCGGGTCTTGCACCATAAAATCCTATCGGCTCTATTTCTTTCTGTTCTTGTCATTTATGTGTATCTCAGGTCTAAAGCTTGCTGGAGGGGCTGCCTTCTTGAAAGTTTCCAGGACAACTCTCTCTTGCTTCATGACGTAGATGGAGAACTGTCACTTCTGACCTGCAACGGTGCTTGGGCATACCCATTCAAGCTCCAAAGGGAACTCCCTCCACCTTTCTTTATTTAAATTTATTTTCCTGAAAGGATATAGAAAATCATGAAAAAAAAAATCATTCGACCTAAAATGACTTGAAAATAACCCATTTGTATATGTAAAAATAGGATGCGCAGTAGTAAACGCAACCACTCCCAGCAGCCAGATGTGCTGCATCCCACCAAACTTCAATAAGTCGAAAAATATCAAAAGACCAGCCTACCCAAAATCTTTGTCTAAAACATTGCTAGCTCTCAGACTGTTATGCCATTATATTGGCCGAAACCACTGAATACCTAACTTTTTGCGTTTTCTTGACATTTTGAGGGTGCTTATAGTCCCATATCTCAGCAGCTGTTTCAAATTTTAAAAAATTGTACAAATAAAACTTGCTGCAAATTTAACGTTCTGTAAAATTGGAAATAAAAAAAGATTTACCTAAAAAGCACTGACTGGAAGCGAGTTACTGAGGAATATCTGAAATGTGTTATGAAAATGACGAAGTTGTTGACCTACAAAACTTGATATGAACTGATCTAGGGTTGATGAAGTTCATATTTCCAGTCTATTTTGAGAGCACTTATGGTCTACACAACCAAAACTTTTCTTGAAATCAGATATGTGCTTTGGCATCAGCTTCAAATTTGAAATCAGACAACTTTTGTCTGTAATATTTTTTCAGTTTTGGAACAGGTACTTAGATACGGAGCAGTAAACAATTTTACATTACGTGAAATTTCCAGAAAGTTTTGTCTGCACTATTTTTTAAAATTTGGAACATCTACTGAGAACTAATTGGACTCCAAAACTAATTGGAAACTATAAGACAAGCGAAGAGACGCGTGGTCCAGATTAAAATATTTCTAATGTTGTAGGATTTTGTTTTTGTAAGTTGTTTTCCAATTCTGTGAAAATAATGCTAAGAGACACTGGTAAATTAAATAAGTAATTTCTTGAAAGGCAGGATCTTAGTAGGCTATCTCCAATTCTGTTCATAACTCGAGCAGTCGCGTCTCGTACTGAGCACAGGTCCATATTTTTTTATCTTTCATTCATCACTGGAGTACTTTTCCTGTCCGAATATTTTAAGAAATGGTTATAAAATATTTATAAGTGTTGGTACTAGAGATATCAGGATTTGCGAAATAAAAAAAAAAAATAATTGAGTAATTTTTTTATATTATCTGAATTTACTAAAGTCAAATGATAAAATATTTGTTGCCACAAAGTGAAAACAATTTCAAGTTGAGTAATATTCATTAACAATCTAATTAAACATCATGAAAATCAAAATTTTTTATACGTACTAGAAATGGGAATATTTTTTTGGGGGGAGGATTATCTTGAACGAAAATGACAAAAAACATCTCTATTAACTCTCTTCTGAAATCGACACTTCAGGGGGCGGATAGTAGCACAATGTACACACCAATACGGAATGTGAATTGCACACAAAATTATCTCATTTTGGCATATGATTTTGTTGTATTGGATTTCTTGAATGATGACATATTCACAAAACACTTTCTAGTTATTTTATCTTGTAAAAAGATATTGTTCTCTCTCTCTTTAGTATTAGATTCTGATAAGGACAAAAAATAACACGACCGGTCGCTACCCGTACTGAGTGCAGGGTGAAATTTTTTTTTAGCTTTCTCGGCGAATTAGTACGGGATTTCACAAATTTTATTTTTCTTATTGTACTCATTTTATTGCCTAGTCTTAAAATAAAGCATATCTCAACTTATTTAAACATTTATTAACTGACAAAGGGAGAAGAATAGCTCTGTGAATAAGGCACTTTTCTCCTAGCTCGTGGGCCTGGTTCGAGTCCGGCTCAAAGTTATTTATTTTGTTACATCAGCTGTGGATTGACCCTGGGATCCGTAGAGCTGTGGCTCACCCAGCCTCTATAAAGTGTGTACACTTAATTGGGGGAAAAACTTGGCGTAGAGTATGATCTTGACCAAATCACCATCTTGTACAATCGCTGGTCTAAAAACAATACGTCCTTACGAATTACTGAACCCAAGACCCTTCATGGGCTTTAATAATACTGGTCTTTATTAACTGACAAAGAATTCAGTTGCATAAAAATCAATTTTGTTATGCATATGGTTGTCAATTATAAAGCGGCCCATATGAGTACAGTGGTTGTCAGTTAAATGGGGGCAGTTTTATGAGCTTTTTCCAAACCTTATCTATTTAACTTAGAAAATTTCAGTCGCGATTGATATGAAGAAGAGAACCAACATTTTATATTGAAAATTTCATATCCCTTCCCGTGTTGTAGGCTTCAAAAAATCTGGACTATAGCAATAAAATTAAAAAGACGGTAGCATATGATCTCGTCGAGAAAATAAAAATAATCGAACCAAAAGCAACTCATGAATCGTTTGCAAATAAATCAATGATATTCGTCCTTGCTTCAGAAAAGAATTATAAAAATCAAAGAATTTTAAGAATCTGAAGTTTCTTCTGATTTGTTTTTTATTACATCAAGAGGTGCCTGAATAGTATAGGAAAAATAAGCCCAAATAAACAACAAAATTTGTACATTCATGAAACTTTAGACATTATTTGATGTGGATAGTAAAAAATGAGATTTGCCAATTCTGTCAAAATTTCGGAGGGACAACCCTCCCTGGGGGGGGGGGTGGGGGTCATAATGGGGAACAGAGTATTCAATAATGATTTGCTCAAAGTAAATTGAGTAAGGTATCATTTATTATAGATTTTTTGTTTATGAATCGAATGAGACCACTCCAATGACGATACAGTAATAGAAGTTATTACTGATTTTAGATGAAAAATCACATTTTGTGGCTGTACTACATACAGGGTGTCCCGTAAGTCATGGGAAATATTCAAAAAGGTGATAGTAGACCTCAAGAGCAACAAAAAAAGTTCATATGGACCCATCAACTCCACGCAGAAAAATAGGAAATTTGGGTTTTCTGTTTTTTTTTTAAAAAGCCACTTCTTTTGTTAAATAGGAAGCGATCAATCAAAAACTATTAAGGCAATGAAGTTTCAATTGTACTATCATAAAGAAGACGAAATTCTCTTTAAGAAATATATTTTGGCATAACTAAATCTACTGTAAGAAAGTTAGTTGACATCCGCATGATAGTATAGAAGGATCAATCTAATTAGGGATTGATAAACTATTGTAAATTTCTACAAATTTATAGAAGTGGAAAATAATTTATCAATCCCTAATTACTGTAAGAAACCTTTCCAGTGGACCAATAGCAAAAAGTTTATTAGGGGTTGATCCTTCTATACCATCATGCGGATGTCAACTAAAAAGTTTATTTATTTTATTTTTTTTAAATCATATTTTAGTTATGAATGTTTTTCTCAGATCTCTGTTGACTTACAGATACCCAAATTCTAGGGAAACTTCTACTTTTATTGATCTTTTATTTTGTATATATGAAGCTGAGGTTTTATTTGGGATTGTCTAGATTTGTGTCTTGATTTGCCAAAAAGTGTTATGTGGAATTACGTTTCCCGGACAAAGAAGTGTTTGGAAAATGAAATTTATTAAATTCGCTTTGTTTCTAGTCAATAAAATAACATGTAAATGCAGAATTGTGAAATAGAATACAAAACAAAATGTTTCGGTTAATTTACAGATATTTTTTTTTTTTGTAAAATTTTGTAACTAAGAAGCTTTTTATTCCGTATTTCTGTCTTATTTTATTGACCAGAAACTAAGTGAATTTAATAAATTTCATTCTCAAAACACTTCTTTGTCGGGGAAACCTAATTTCACACCACACTTTTTGGCAAATCAGAAGCTAAATCTAGACCAATCCCCAAAGAAAACTCGACTTTGTTTTAAACAAAATTAAAACTTAATAAAAGCAGAAGTTTCCCTAGAATTTGGGTATCTGTAAGCCAGCAGGGATCTGAGAAAAACATTCATAACTAAAATATGATTTAAAAAAAAATATATATTAAACTTTTTGCTATTGGTCCACCGGAAAACTTTTTTTACAGTAGATTTAGTTATGCCTAAATATATTTCTTAAAGGGAATTTTGTCTTCTTTATGATAGTACAATTGAAACTTCATTACATTAATAGTTTTTGATTTATCGCTTCCTATTTAACAAACAAAGTGGTTTACTTAAAAAAAAAAAAATCCTATTTTTTTGCGTTGAATTAGACCATGGGTCCATATGAACTTTTTTTTGTTGCTCTTGAGGTCTACTATCACCTTTTTGAATATTTCCCATGATTTACGGCAGGACACCCTGTATGTAGTTCAGCCACTAAATCTGATTTTCCTGCATTTTTTTTCCTAAAATCAGTGATAATTTATTAACTATTTACTATATTATCATTGAAGTAGTCTCATTTGATTCAAAAACAAAAAGTCTACAAGAAACAATACCTTACTCAACTTACTTTGTGCTAATCATTTTTGAATATCCCGCTCCCTATTTCGACCCTCCCCTCATGGAGGTTTGTCCCTCCAAAATTTGAGCGGAGTCGACAGATCTCGATTCCCACTAAGAAGACGAAGATATGGCCAAAGTTTCATGAATGTACAAATTTTGTTGTTTATTTTCTTATTTTTCCTGTACTAGAAGAACGCTTGTTTACTCTCAGTGAATAGCCATGCGCAGCACCATGACTATTTATGTATTTTTATTTATTTAATGATAGTTTGAAAATTATATCAAATTCAGTAATGGAATCCAAAGAAATCACCTCATACTATAGAAACATAAACTATTAAAACAAATGAATTGATTAAGTAAATATTTTTTTTTAATCATCTAATAAAATTTAAACTAGGTTAAAATATTTTTAATTAAAGTATCAATTAACAACAGTGCTAAACTACGTTAGGAATGATTAATTAAATCTAATACAATAATTGCAAAAAAAGATAATAAATTCCTAATAGTACAAATTTTTAAATGTATATAAAAATATTAAATATGAAAAATGTAATTAATGAAAGTAATCATTTATTGTGAAATGAGGCTTCAGAAAACTGGACTGGTTAACTCATTGTGTATGGGCCACTTTATACTTATGTTGAAAATTATAAAGGTGTTGGTAATTTTGATGGTAGAATTGAAAATGTTTACCTCTGTATTTAAAATAATTAGTATTAAAAGTTAAAAAATAGTAAATATGAAAAATTTAAAAAATGAAAACAGTCATTTATTGCGAAATAAAAATCTTTGTTCTTTTAGGTACCTATGACTCAATATTTTATCATTATTATCTATTTCACAATTTGGTTGCATACTGTACTGCATATTGTCATACTTTTTATGGCATATTATAGTACGTTTTATGGAATATTTCCACGTTTTTTGTTGCTTATAAATCCGGGTCTTAGTGATAACACTTCTGGAGGAAAATCTTAGAGATGGGACTGATCCTTGTTGCCTGTTTCAGAAATGCATAGATCACCCTGCAAAAGAAGATCATAATTTGTGTTGACTCAAGTGCCCTTGCGAGTATGGTGTTCTAGGAATCTGAACGTACAATTTACAGATTATTCCTCTGCTTCTCCCAGTTTTTCTATTGGTAGAACAGCGTTCCGGATGACTTCTCATCCATGAATCAAAACTTTATATAAAGATGAAGGCATGTGGCATCAACTGTACTTTTTTACTAATAGTTCAACAGACTCCTTTGCATAGGCATCAAGTTTATCAATATCTATGCAAAACTCAGTGGCCAACATTGTCAAAATAATGCTGAATTGATGGAGAAGATTCTCGTTAAGGCCTGTGATAGTCGTTGTTAACATAGGATCACTGAAGCAAGGCCAAGTGGTTTTACCAGCATTGGTGGAACTGTAGCCAGGTTTAAGCTGATTCACCAATATACTAAGTTCCGATAGCACTCATTTTCAACTGAAAATTAATATTGAAGTCCTTTTACCAACTGAAGACCTTTTTCCTTTAACCAACTTTCATTTTGATAAGGGAAATTTTACAATGGTTCGAACATGTTTCTAAATATTTAAAAACATTTGTTAACTTACTCAGCATATCTTCCACATTAATTGTCATCAAAATCGTTATCCGAAAGCCATAATCATTTTCTGTACCACTACATCTCTCTTGCTAAAGAAAAAAACAAAACTGTTTCTTCAAGATCTGTTAAGGTTTTGGTTTTTTGACATCATCAGAACGGTATTAAGAAGCAAAACATACAAAATTAAAAGTATGCAATTGTCTGAAATGTTTTTATAGGTTTCAGAATGTTGTCTATTCTAAGTAATTGTCTCAGTTTTTTTCAATTGTCCATTAGGTGACAATGAATTGAGGGAATAATAATAATTAATATTAATTTTTATTGTTTACACTATAGATTTGATTCACTTACCTTCTTGGGGAGCTGACATAACAGTGGTCATATCCAACTTCAGATAAGATAGATAGATTCCTCTTGTTGTACCAGTAGTGCCTGGTTTTGTTGCCATTAGCTGTCTTGATTCTCCTTCTAGCATATACCTTGGCTCAGGTGGTAAAAACACATTCAGAGCCCATTCATACCAGTTTTTACCAATTTTCCCTTTGTTTATCTAGTATTCCTGAATGAATAAGGAGCCAATCAGCTCTAACCCTTGGCACTAGTTTAGCATCCCTTGTGTTTGCTGGATGTCGCTAATGACGTGGGGCATCCCATGTTGAGGTTTCTCACAGCTTTATATACTCTTCAGTTGTATACATTCCCCTTCACTTAAATTAATGTTTCTGAATAAGTGGTGGCAATATCTTTTTGGCATTATACAATGCACGATTATACAGTGTTGTACTTGGGGTGTTGGTTTTGATTTTTGTGTAATAAAGTTTAATCACTCTGTAATTTTGTTCTTCCACTCTTTCGAGCTTCTAATCTATAAAAAAAAAAAGAAAAAAAAAGGATATTTGTTATTTCTCCCACTCTCCTCCTCCTGTCCACTTTTCTTAATCCTCCTAGATATTTGAGAAATGGGTGTTTCTGCATTATTATATTTTTCTGTAATTTTATCTTTATAAACTTTTGTGTATTTTCAGAATTTTTTGCCAGAAAATGTTGGAAGCTTACCATAAAGCGAAAATATCAAGCTTACGAATTGAAAACAACCTGCCAACTATTAGTGATTCTGTACTGCCTGGACCAAGCACAAGCTCAGCTCAAGTAGCTGCTTTATGAAATTAGCTGCGTTTACTTTTAAAATAGATAAAAAAAGGAACTCAATCTTTATAATTATTTTTGTTTATTAGTTAATCACTGTTTCAATAATTGTAAAGTTTTTGTTTGTAATATTAAAGACTTTTTGTATTTGTCTTCCCATCTAATATTAAGTAGTTAAAATCCAATTTTTGTTAACTTTTTCTTAATGATTATTTCAATAACCGTATAAAATGTTTGTTCTCAAAATTGTTAATAGTTAATATACACATTTTTATGTGCATATTAAATTTATATATATATATATATATATATATATATATATATATATATATATATATATATATATATATATATTTGTCTTCCCATCTGATATTAAAAATGTTAAAATCCAATTTTTTGTTCATATTTATTCAATTTTTGTATTGTTTTTTCTTGCATAGATCATAAAACTATCCTTTGATTTAAATAGAATGCTAGTGATTATAATTCCAGTATTAAAAACCGCTGTTTACCTGTGATTTGAAGCTTGATTGAGAAAAATTACTTTATGGAGTTGTAGGATTTAATGAATTTATGTCTACAATCCAAGCCACCATTCTAATGGAGGATAGGTTTTGAATTTCTTTCAATATAGAATTACTGTTTTATTGTGTAAAAATAAAAAACGTAATCACACTATTAAAAGGACAGCCCATTTTTCATTTGTAGCTTCTAACCACGAAAATCACTGAACCAATCTTTACCAAATTAATCTGCATTATGTTCATGGTCCCCAGGAGATATAGTAATAATAAAATCTAGCGATTTTTCAGTACAATATTATTATTAAAGTGATTCATGAATTGCTAAGAGAAAAATTGTCCAACTTTTAAAATGTCAGAGCCATGATAACTCCATACCCATGGAAGCTAGTTGATTATAAAAATGTTTTAATCAGTGTGAAATTATTTGGGTGAAAACTTTATTTTGTGAATAACATCGGAGGATAAGAAGAAAAAAAATAGTGTGAAAATTTATTGCCGTTTAGAGAAATTTATTTTCGTTTTGATCATTTTCCTTGAAAATTTCTGCAAGAAATGAGATTGAACAACACTTTATAGTTTATTATTTTAAAGGTTATTTTTTATTTTGGGGGACTAATTAATTTAATTTTTGCTAAAGCGAAATCGTATGGAGGGTATAGCATCTTCAGAGGTTCCAGTTCTAAATGGAGACAGGACCGCTTACTCAACTTTTATATTGCCATTGAACATATGTGATGGAGAGTCCTTTTGTCCGATCCGTAAAAACAGTCGATATTGAAAAATTGTTCAGTAAACATTGCTTGTCTGGGATGAATGTACAGTGAGTCATAGGGCTCATTATGAAGCTGCTGATTGATTTTTACAAGATCTTGTATCAAACAATAAGCAAATGGATGGTGTCCCTTCTCAATGACTGCAGTGCGTTCTCCTTACCCCAACTCAATGATTGGAAGCATGTCGCACAGTGGGGCAAAACGGCAAAAAATTGGAAAAACCTCTATTTCTCGAGAATCGTTAGTCCTAACGAAAAACAGATAGTTTCATTCGATTCAGGGTGGAAAAATACAACAGGATTGAAACTAAATTTAAAAATTATATCATTTTATTCTATAATAATATCGACAACTTAAGTACAGATACTTTTAATTATTTTTTTTTAATTTAATTTAATTTTATTTCATTTAATTTTTTATTTTATAATAATATAAAAACGTTTTCGATTTTCCTATTTTTATGTATCTATATCTCGATTGCCTCAGAACAGACTAACCATTCAGACAGCCTTTTTTTAGCAATCTGGAGTTTAGTCGGTTCAGAAGAATCCATTATGTACCTAAATAGAAAAGTGAATAAGAAAAATTTAACAACTTATATTATCAATTGGAGTGCTTTGTCACTGATGAAAAGGTGTTTTTTTTTTTAGGTCCGGGTCTCATGTATGTTATGTAGGGATCTGAAGACTCTGGCAGCTTATGAAATACATCCAGCTTATCCAGAGTGTTTGGTTTAGGACAGGTTAGAAAAGCCACCAGCCCCACCCATCAAAAGTTGTCCCCACCATGCAGCTCCTTTCCCCTATTTTTTGGAAAATTCGTGTCTCCCCACCATAATTGACTTCCTATATTCCACTTCACATCCGACATTGCATCAACTGTCTCTTTAAATTTTTTCCTATCTTTTGAAAAGTCCACGTCTCCCCATCATCAGCAAGTTCCTGTCTTTCGACATTTCTTCAACTGAGACTTTGATTCAAAGCGTTTTTGAGTTCACTCGTTTGCCTAAACTAAAAAAACAAAACAAATTATCTTCAGACAAGGTCTTGTTGAGATCTTAGGTGGTAACCTTCCCACAAGTCAGACTAAATTCCATAAATCTAAGGCAGCTAGTTCCAAACCAGACAGTCTTTTCTTTATAATGAGTTTTAAAACAATTATTCTGCTAAAACTCTTTACGTCTAAGGTCATTTTTTAAACACTATAAAAATTAATTAATTTATTAACCTTTTATTTATAAGTAAAATTATAGCTATATATTACTGGTTGTATTAATTAATGTTCCCCTCAGTGCTATACTGGTTTCAATTTATAACAAGCGAACGCAGAATTTTTATTCCGGAGAATTAAATTTTTTTTGGAGAAGATTTAATAATAATAAGAAGGCAATCAATCACCAAAAGGTCCAAATTTGGCCTAAGTTTTAGAGATTAGCATGAAAATCAGATAAAAAATGATCGAAAATATTACTCAAAGTACAAACTTTTTTCTTATGTTAGTGGGTATGGAAATCATATTTTTTGTAGATTTCGGGGAGGAGGGATATATCCGTCTGGTCCCTCCCCCTGTGTATGCCACTGATTTAAACCCTATGTTATTAGATACCTACCTGTGTTAAAAAGGTACCTCATTATACTAGATTTATTTCTAAGCAGTTTTAATAGTGATGTTATTTATGCAAATATTTATTCTTCTTAAGTCCAATATACTGAAAGCTTTTGTGAGAGCTACTTTATGTCTCAAAGCAAAATTTAAATGATATACCTATATAAATGGCTTAGGAACTTATCTGATATTTCTCCTCAAAATTTGGTCCAACATCTCAACACATTGTTAAATCAACCATTGGAGATTTTCATAATTCAACATGCATAGCCATTTGTAACTAATGATCAACTAGATGCCCTTTTCTCCTTTGATGAACTTAAAGTAGTATTAACTACAACTAATAGCAATAAAGTTCATGGTCTTTATCAAATTCCTTTCGAGTTTTATAAAAATGCCCCCAATGAATACTTACAAAAATATTCAACTCCAAACTTAATAAAATCTTTGACACTAGGATTTTTGCCAGGGGAGGCAAGCTTAATTTTGCCACCCCTTCTTTCATTATTTCCCTACTCCAAATAAAAGTCAATAGTTTTATAAAATTATTTAAGGTAATAGATATATTTCTAAATAAATATCATTGAATCATTTTATGGACCAAATTAAGACCAAAACAATAAAAAAAACCTAAACATATATTTAGTTTACCTAAAACATATATTTAACTTGACCTAAAACATATATTTTACTTGACCTAAAAATAAAATTTCATTCAAAATATTCCGCTCTCTAAATTCTGCTGGGTTTTATGTTCTTTATCATTCCCTGCTTCCCTAGTTCCGGCCCTGATCCATTATATTTTCACTTCTTAAAGCAGATGATAAGAAAGTATCATAGATTTATCATATTTGGAAACTCAATAATTAATTTATTTACAGGCTTGCTAAAGAATAGACTGACAATGGGTAGAAACTAATAAAATTGTAAAAGAATCTCAGCCAGGGCTCAGGAAACATTGCTCAACCATGGAAAATATTTTTAACTTACATATTATAATTTAATTGAATTTGCTGAAGAAAAATAATAAGAAATATGTTTTTTTCATAAATTTCTTATCTATTCATCGCACACATTGTAGAATAAAAGTACAACTCAAAAATTGAAATTATTGGGAAATCAGATAAGTTTTTGCTCTACACTTTTGAATTACCTGATTCAATGTTTTATGACATAGAAAATATTTTTTTAAAAGTCAGACAAAACATTGAGTATAAATACAATAATTATTCAATAAATTATAGGAACAACATAGTCTTTCATTATTGCAGTATTTGAGAATCATAGAACAAGATCCATGGACCATTCTATATATAAAATATAAAATTAATTGGTAAGATCTTCTTTATCAGAAATTTAAGTATTTTGTACTGTTTTTTAAAACTGGTTTTAAAAAAGCAACTTATCCATAATAATTATGTACAATACATTGTTATAAAAATAACAAAAAAAAAACAGTAAATAAAAGCAATATTATAAAAAAATCATTTATCCAATCGGTCAAGGTCTTGGTACAAAAACAATAAGTTCAAAACCTACAGTAAAAAAATACTTCCATTGTTTACTCCGAACTCAAATTTTTTGAGTTGTAACTTTATTATACAACAGGTGCGATAAGATAGCTTTGATTGTTGGTCACTATATTACAAATTATATCAGGTTAGGAGTCTCCACCGAAATGGCTAAAATAATAATGAGCCTATATAGTGAAACAAGGAGTGCAACCTGATTGTTCCAATTTAAAAGAAAGAAACCCCAACTCTATGCAAAAACTATAGGTCTCTCCTCTGTAGTGTACAAAGCATGTAGAAGAATTCTTGAGCAGCCTCTGAGAAGCTACATGGGACGGGACATGGAAGAGGAACAAGCAGCATTCTGGCCTCGCAGACAAACTCAGGATCACATCTTCTCCCTCTGGATGGTAACTGAGAAAGCCTGGTACAGAGGCCGCAATATGTATCTTGGAATATGATACCAGTGCAGATGCAGTGTTTCCTATACGCAGATGACATTGTGCTGGTTGCTGACAGTCCAGGAAGACTGCAAGTTGCTGTGGAGGAATGGACAGGGGAGCTAAGAAGAAGAGGTCTTGCTATAAATCCAGACAAGAGCAAAGCTATGTAAGTAAGTAGGAAAGAGAAATATCTAAGAATCTAATGTGACGGAGGACAACTAGGAGTGGTGGATGACTACCTTTACCTGGGTACAATGATTAGACGGGTCGGCAAAATAGACTTGGAAGTTCTCAACAGAGTTAAGAAGGCTAATCAGATCTTTTATCAAATATCTATCACCCTGGTGTGAAAACAAGATATCAGCAATGATGCCAAGTTCCGGATCTTTTAAGTAAGTGTTCCTCCCAGTCTTGCTTTATGGATCAGAGAGTTGGGTTTTCTTAGAACGACATGGGAGTCAGGTCACAGCAGCAGAAATGAAATATCTAAGGAAAGTAGCTGGGAAGACCAGACGAGATCGAGTGAGGAATGAGACTATCAGGGAAACGTTCAGAGTTAGACCAACGAGGAATATCCCGAAGGAACGCCAACTCAAGTGGTATGGACATATTTGCAGAATGGGTGATGATTGTAAAGCCAGGTGGCTGTTAGAATTAAGACCAAGGGGTCAGAGACCAGTTGGCAGGCCGAGACTTACATATAATGGTTATATGGAGAGACTCAGGAGCGAGTGGGGCTCCTCCTTAATGGGGAAAAGAAGAATTGCCCAGAACAGGGACACGTACAGAAGATGGGTTGAGGCTGCTCCACGCCGAACGGCAGGACGGAGATAGGGAAAGAAGAAGAAGAAAAAGCATATTCTTCTTGCCATTAAATGCTTAATTAGTAAAAAAAATTGAATTTGGTGGTCTGATTGTCATATTCTTAATTTCCATGTAGCGATTTCTTGTAAATTAGCAATATCCAGTGTAAGACGGGTTATGGGAGGCAGCTACTAGGAACTTCATCCTCAATGTAAACAAATGATGAGGTCCATGTACCGCCTCGAAGACTGTTAATGGTGAGGGATAGTAAACCTGTAGCCCACACGCCTACAGATTAATTTTATTGTTTTTCTGTTTATTGCAATATCTCCATGAAAAATGTAATCATTAATGTCTAAAATTAATATTTTATAAATAAGGATATTTGGTCTCTAAACAAGGAGTAACTGCTGACAAATAATAGGTATATCGAATTTATAAAATTAAAAATGAAATTATATATACTAGAAAAGTTTCTAGAATAGAATAGGTTTTTATTAATATAGACAATAATACAAAGCCATACAGAGGACATGCCATCCCTTGGAGCCAGGCTTAATTAAAATGCCCCAGTTAGTCAGAATTTAAATAGGTTATATTTGGCTGCTAATTTCTGATGAATGTAGATATGGTAGCAGTATAAAATGGATATGACTGGAAATAACTGGTTAGATCACGTAAATTGGTCTGGGGATGTAGGTACAATTAATACAAGAATTTTATTATTAAAAAAAAAATGTAAAAAAAACTAAGGTATACCCATAAAGATATCAATTTGGTTTTTTGAAAAAGGCGTAAGCGCAATTTTTATCCAATTTCAATAAATTTTTAAGGCTTCTAGCACTGGTTAAGGCCAGAATGACAGCTGGGAGTTGTTAGTACTTGGTACTTATGTCATCAATAGTCGATTTTTAGACTATTTCCAATTTTTTTTTTTCGTTATGTTTTGAGTGGAAATCAATAGAGGAGTTGTTATGACCCAAAATCAATTTAAACCTAAATTTCGAATTTTTGGCGCTTAAGCCTTTTTCAAAAAATGAGTGATATGCTTAAAGTATCTATTATAAATCTTTTAGCATTAAGGTACACCCAGGAACTGCACAGTTAAATATTATTTGAAATATTTATGGCAGTATATATAAAATATTGTTTTAATAAATTTGCTAAATAACTATTTAAATAAGCATTTAATAAATTTTTTTTCTCTAAGTAAAACTAAGGGGGATAGTTGAAACTTATGCTTGGGCCATGGTTCAGCACATTTTTCCCTGGCAGACCAACCGTTTTGCTGAGTTTTGAAGTATGTTGATCATATAGTAAGTAATAAAAAAAAAAAAATCATATAGTAAGGTTTTAAATACATATATTATTTATATTCTTCAATATCATAATTTTAAAGTATTTAATATATATAGGTTTCATTAATTTTAATTAAGGATGGCTCCAAGGGATAGCATGTCCTGTACGGTTTTGCATTAATGCATATATGTATTAAGAACAACCTATCCTATTCTAGAGACTTATCTGGTATGTTGCTTAGTGCTTAATTATATATTCAATGTATATTACTAGGTTGTTACAAAAGTCCTTGTGCATGTGTACGGTGTTTATACTTACATCTTTTAATGGTCAAGCACTGACACCTTTTGAAGTTAATATATTTGAAAATTGGAGTGGACTGTATGAAAAAAAAGAGACTATTTAGACAATGATACTATGGATTAATTTATTTCTGAATTACAATCAGAAGGGGGAAGCCAAAATTGAACAATTATGATTAAAAAGGGTTAGTTAAATTTAGAATAGGGTCTATTGAAGATGATGGGGTGTCGAAGATGATGTTGAAGGTAGGTGAATATGGGCAGATCATGCAAAGAAAAAGGGGTCACTTACTCCGTTTCATGAGGTTTGAGAATTTTTGAAATTATACTCTGTTGCCTGCAGGCCTCTCCTTGGCTGTCTCTCTCATCTCTCCTCTCCCCTATGCCATGGAAACAGCTTGTTGCTCTACTCAATCATTGTAGAATGGCTCTGAAGAAAAGGAAAAAGCTCTCTCTGGACCTTCAGATGTGAATGTCCTGACATGAATTTTTCTGACCAGAATATTCTGGCCCTTTTAAGCCCCCTATGCCTTTTAGTTCCGGGAGAGGGCGCTGCCATCGCCTAGCTGTCTCAACTGCCAAGAGATGGCGCCACGTTCGCCTTTCATATTTCGTAAGACGAAACAAACCGCCCATCTAAATCAGCCCCTGGTGATTTAATTAGAGATGCTGCTGGAAGGTTAAAATGTACAAAAGTAAAATTTTCTCTATCCACAGAGCTTTTAAAGAAAGTGAATAAAAAACGTGGCTTCCAAAGACGACGTAACTAAACTAAATTAATTAATTAGTGCATAATTTGCGGCTAAAATAATGAAAATAATCTGAATATGAATGAAGAGAAATAAAAAAAATAAAAATGGCTTGCCTAATTAAGTGCTTCTAATGAAAATTAAATTGTTTCATGACAGAATAAATAAATGATACTACTCTTCTTTATCTCCATCATGATAAAACAAAGAGATTACTGACGTAACCGCTCGGGTCAGACAACTACCTGAAGGAGTACGCACTGTGAGATTGCGGGTAACTCCATCCCTGCCGGGAAAAGTTGTTGATACTCTGGCAACGGGCCACTGACCAACAAGGGACCGTTTCTCCAGAAGAATGACTAGGTCACCTATGTTTACATTAAGCTTCTTATCAGTCCACTTATGTCTTTGTTGAAGAGTGTGGAGGTATTCTTTTCTCCAGCGATTCCACACTTGGGCGACCTGGGCCTCTATCATCTTCCATCATGACATGAGGGATGGCACAGAGCTGAGGTGTTCTGTGCGTTGAGGAAGTGATGTGAGTGGGCCACCTATTAGGAAGTGCCCTGGTGTGAGGAAATCAAAGTTTGTTGCATCTTCGGTGAGAGGGGACGAGAATTCAACAGGGCCTCGATTTTGACGAGGGCAGTAGCTAGTTCCTCAAATGTGCAGGGTTGGCTCCCAACAGAACTCGTCAACAATCTCTTTACTGACTTGACTCCGGCTTCCCGGAGCCCACCGAAGTGAGGAGCTCGCGGAGGTATGAATTTCCAATCGGACCCCTTCAGAGAAAAATTGCTAGTTACTAGCTCGCGAATTTCTCTTTGGAACTTAAAAATTTCCTTAAGGAACTTAGATGCGCCGACGAAATTGGTTCCATGGTCAGACCAGATAGTATCGGTGTGCCACGTCGGGAAATGAACCGCTCCAGACAAGCAATGAAGGCTGATGTAGTCAGAGAACTCACCAACTCCAGATGGAGTGCCTTGCTTGACATGCATATGAAAAGGCAGAGGTATACCTTTCCCAAGGAGGCGTTTCGTCTCTGGGATTCCTTTATCAGAAAGGGACCGGCGTAATCTACACCAGTCTGAGCGAAGGCGCGGATCTCAGCGAATCTTGCTCTGGGTAACGGTGCCATTACAGGTGCTACTGGTTTAGCCCTCAGGATACGACAATGAACGCAGCTCAGAATTCTTCCTCTGATTAGCTTGGCAGCTGTAGGTATCCAGTACTTCCCTCTTAGGAGCGCCAACGTCAGGGCCGGACCTGCGTGGAAATGATTGGAGTGTACGGAATCAATGATCAACCTCGCGAGAGGTGCCTGACGGGGCCGTAGAATGGGGTGCCTTGCGTCATAGGCTAATGAGGACTCCTGTAATCGTCCGCCCACCCTGACAATCCCACGTTCGTCAAGAAAGGTCGCTAACTGGGCATCTTTTGCGGAAAATTGATAGGGTGATTGATGCGGAGATGTTGAAGAGATCCTGGTCCGTCTTCCCTGAATAAACCGCATTATTCTTGCTACCGTTCTGATGAGAGTTCGAAAAGATGAAAATCGAACGGTCCAATCATGAGGCGGCTCCACTTGATTCGGCTGTGATAGTAAGCTGCTCATCAACCAATACGAAATTTGTGAGCTCAGCCACTATGGTCCATTCCACCAGATGGTGGCGTCCTTCAACTTCTTGGGAACGCAACCACGCAAAGCTAGATCGACGGGGTTGTCCTCCGAACTTACATGTCTCCAGCAGTCTATTCCGATGGTGTTAAGAATTTGGGACACGCGATTTGCTTCGAATACTCCTAGCTCATGAGTGGGAGTGTGAAGCCATGAAAGGACTGGCCACCTGACCACATGTCTTCCATCGCCATTGCGGCTGTGAGTATGAACAAGATATTGCTCACCCTGAACATCATCGGGATTGGATCTGTCGACTGATGTGGGCTCCTCAAGTTCGCCGAATGTCTTCAGCTGCGCTTCAATGCTGCATTTGGACAGTGTGAAAAGAGAACATGAAGTGGTTGGAGCAAATCATAAACTACTCCAGAAACGACTAACCCAAATACAGTAGGAGTTAGGTATAGATCTTGGACTCCCGAAGAGTAGGAAGCTCCAGTGAGAATGCGTGGGTATAAATCCCCACCGATTAATAGATCGATCACTCCTGACTCCCCGAATTGTTGATCAGCTAGAGGGTGGCGCATGATGCGACTGGTCGTAGACGCCGGAATATCACAGCTCGGCAGTGATGATGTAATACGGTTGACTACAATGGGCGATAGGTTATACTCAGCTTCTCCTACGCATGGACGGACAGTGCATCACGTCGAACCCTTAAGATGTGACTTCGGCATAGCTGACTCACCAAGGCTAGTTATGCGAACATCAAAAGGGATAATTTCGGCACCTATTTTGCGGGAAAGCGCACTAGTGATGAATGTGCTCTGACTCCCTGAGTCCAGCACAGCACGGGCGAGGTGGTAGTCTCCTCGCTTGGTCTTTATGAGTGCGCGCGCGGTACCCAAAAGTATCAGGTTATTTGTGGAAGATACCGAAGACATGGACCCAAATCCAGTGAATGTCTCACCGGATGCCGCTTCACTGGGCCTCGACTCAGGCTTGCCTGCTGCATCATTGCCCCCATGAGAATGGATAAGAGTATGATGCCGCAAGTTACAGGTGCGACATCGAAATTTGGAGATACATGTGGCTACTCCATGGCCCTCACGAAGGCAGTTCCAGCACATCTTGAACGTGCGAACGTGTTCCAGCCTCTTCTCGAGTGGTAATCCCCGAAAGGTTTCACACTTGGAAAGGAGATGATTACCCTTGCAGAGGTGACACAATGGCAGCCTGCGATTATTGTAATTCTCCTGCTTGATCTGGACTCCAGTCTGAAATGCACATCTATTCTTCTGAATGGTCTTAACTGAGGAACTTGCATCACCGGTAGAGTGTAAGGCAACAGAACTGTGCTTGAAAGAATAATTTACGGTGCGAGCCTTGCATGGAGAGCTTTCAACGTCCTGCGACATCCTAATAGCATTTTTCCTTTGGCGGACGAAGTCTATAACATCATCCACAGTGGGGAATTCCTTATTGGACTCCAATGATAGTTCGAACTGTCTTCGCGTTTCCGAGTCCAATGCTCTTAATGCGAGTGTGGCCAATAAGAAGTCGGCTGGGTTGGTCAGCTTGAGTGCGCGAAACGCTTCAATGCTGTCAGCCACGTCTGTCAAGAACAACTCGTATCGCTGAAGATCATCTCTTGTAGTTTTGGAGTCGAACCTAATCATACGATGGACTAGCATATTGGCCAAAACTCGAGGATTCTGATGAGTTTCCACTACCCGCCTCAATGCCAGGTCGTATGACTGTTCTTCTACCGGAAATCTTGAAATTAACGCAGCTGCCTCACCTTTCAAAGCTCCTATAAGGTAGTGAAATTTGTTCACCTTAGTTAAGGATGGTTCCGAATGGATCAAAGAATCGAAAGTGTCACGGAAATGTGTCCACTTCAGCATATCACCGTAGAAGGTGGGCATGGGTATTTTCGGTAGCTGTGGTTTGTGCGCGTACATTCCGCTTTGATTTATTGTGGTGCAAGCAGCGAATGTGGGATCTTGCGTCCTCCTTCTTGCCTCGCGCTTCTGTATAGATAGAAGGGCTCCGCTTGCCTTCACTATCTCTTCCTTAAGTCATAAAGTTGGAGCCATGATTCACTTGGGAATGTGTCGCCAGATCCAATTTTAACGGTGAGTTCTTCACGCTCATTCCAGGCGTCCCGAAACTCCGTCCAGAATTGTTTCGCTTCCGCTAATTTTGCTTCGAAGACATCGGCATCGGTATCGCTAAGGGTTTCTAGTTTTATAGAAGGGATGCCAATAATGTTCCGTTTTATGCCTCGCATTCGTCGTTCCAACTCGGCGGCACGATCATAAAGGCTCTCGTCAGAAGTAGTATCCTTTTGAGAATCAGGCATTTTATAAAATTGAAAATAAAAATTCGAAATGACAAAGAAGTCCCCCTAACACAGGAAGAGAGAGAAAATAGGAGAACGAAGAACGGCCAGCAGTCAAGCAGACATCAAGAGGTAGTATATACCTATCACTTATATATAATACTACGGGTTAGATAGAATAACATCACATTATTCAGAAAATGTTTCATAATAATTAAAGAAAATATATAAATAACATATATAAATATAAATAACAGTGTACAAAAGAAAATATATACATGCAGCTATGAATTTATATCGCCAGGTACAATAGAAGCCCCAACAATATCAAAACAAAAGAAGTGCGGTGATACGTCAGCAAAAAAACTCAAATAGTGACGTCACCATGAGTGAGGCATGATGTCTCGCTGAAGTTGCCTGCTAGCGCTAACACTGGCCAGGCCTACCTCCTTGGAGTCAGACTAAGTGAGGTTATCTGGGTGAACATCAGCATGGGAATCTCCAAGGAATGTTCTTGAATATCCTTCGAATATTCTTGAGAATAGGACTTTCTAGAACGAAAAATATTGTGGAACAATCTATTGTGTTAACCTATAGTGCTGTAATAAACAAAAAATAACAAAAACACTTATGCTTCTAAAGTGATTAGTGTATATACGTATAGTGTGATGAAAAGAGATTTTTTTAACTCAGAATGTTGTAATTTATTACTGAATAATGAATGAATTAAACTCTAAGAACTAATTAAAACTGTAAGAAGTGAAGTAAGGTTTTTAGGTTGGTTTAATTTGTCCTTAGCTTTACAGTGTAAATGTACTAAGTTGTTTGAATTATGCTGCTTGTAATTGATAACAATAATTGCAAAATAAGCAGCAGTTAAATTTAATTGAAAGAGCTCTGTGCATAAAGCATGTTACAAAAATGAAAACAAAATTAAATTATATTACATAGTAATAATTTTCCACCCACTAATACAATGAAATAAAACTGAAATTTAATTTAACATGAATTTTAAAGTTTTATGACCTTTGTTAACAAAAACTTAATTAAACATATTAAGAAGGTTACTTTATACTGTCCTTTGAGAAATATCACAAAATTATTAAAGAATGAATCTTACACTAACTATAAAACTACTATGATGGTTCCTAATTTTATGTTATAATATGCATAGTCAGAAATTATGCCTGATTAAAATTAGGAAATTAATATACATAAATTGGGATATTAACAAAATGGCTGATAATGAACTAATGGATTATTATGTATAAATTATCACTTAACATTGAAGGGTAATATTTCTTATACAATGGAATAATTATTTGTAATTCAGATTTTAAGAATTTGTTTATTTGAAATTTATCTGGGCCGGTACGGACCACTTGTACGATGTTAATACTTTCAGCTTTTAATGGTCAAGCACTGACACCTTTTGAAGTTAATCTATTTGAAAATTGGAGTGGACTGTATGAAAAAAAGAGACTATTTAGACAATGATACTATGGATTAATTTATTTCTGAAATACAATCGGAAGGGGGAAGCCAAAATTGAACGATTATGATTAAAAAGGGTTAGTTAAATTTAGAATAGGGTCTATTGAAGATGATGGGCTGTTGAAGGTAGGTGAATATGGGCAGATCATGCAAAGAAAAAGGGGTGACACTCCGTTTCATGTGGTTTGAGAATTCTTGAAATTATACTCTGTTGCCTGCTGGCCTCTCCTCGGCTGTCTCTCTCATCTCTCCTCTCCCCTATGCCAGGGAAACAGCTTGTTGCTCTACTCAGTTATTGTAGAATGGCTCCGAAGAAAAGGAAAAAGCTCTCTCTCTCGACCTTCAGATGTGAATGTCCTGACATGAATTTTTCTGACCTGAATATTCTGGCCCTTTTAAGCCCCCAATGCGCAAAGGCCCAAGCCCAGCAGCGATTTGAAATGTGCAAAATTTTGCTTAAAAATCTGAAAGATGACAGTTTCTGGAAAAAAATTATCACAAGTGACGAAACATGGATATTTTTAAAAAACCTAGGAAACATAAGCAGTGGATACAGCCGGGTGAAGCTGTACAACCGGAGGTTTACCAGGATCGGTTTGGGAAAAAAGTGATGCTTTGTGTTTGGTGGAACTTCGATGGCGTTTTGCATTTTGAGCTTGTTCCTGATGGTCGGGCAGTGGACTTGAACCTTTACTGTGAACATCTATCTAGACAGAGTATATGCGCTTTGGTCAACAGGAACCAAGCCATTTTGCAACATGATGCTCCTGCACATCATTCTTGTTTGACCTAGGAAAAATTATCGGAACTGCAAGGAGTAAACGTTTTGCCTCATTCTGCGTATAGCCCAGATATTGCACAGATTATGGTTTGTTTAGATCAATAGCTCATTTTTTTAAAAGGTCAGATCTTTGATAATTACAAGGATGTAAAGATTGGATATCAAGAGTTCTTTACTTCAAAACCAAAGGAGTGTTACCGGCATCAAATCCAATTATTGGCGGAAAAATGGGCGAAAGAAGTTGAAAACAATGGACTAGTATTCAAGAGTAGTATTCAATAATATTTAAAATATGTAATCTGAAATAAACCTATACTAATCCACAAGGACTTTTGTAACAACCTAGTATATATATTTGTGTATTTAGAATTTGTTTTTATTTACTCCTTGTTTAGAGACCTATTGTGACGTAGGTTTAAACGCCCTACTCACATATTTTTAGTTCACAAAATACCACAAAAAGTCATGGATCTCTCTGAGGTAAAACGCTCATTATCCGGAAGTAAACTAGTCCCCCGTTCGGGTCTCCGGGTGGGGACTGCTTCAGGGGATTCATGGCGCAAGTTGAAAATTAGAGATTTAGGTATAGGGACGTGGAACGTAAGAAGTTTGAATACAGCGGGTGGGTTAAAATCGGTGGCAAACGAGGTTAAGAGATACAATGTAGATATCGTGGCACTGCAAGAGGTTCGGTGGCCAGGGGAGGGTTCGTTAACAGAAGGGAACTATTCTATTTGGTACGGTGGGAGCGGTAATTATTGTTTAGGTAGTGGATTTCTAATAAGGAATAGATTGCTCTCCGCATTGAGGGACGTAAAATTTTTTAGTGATAGGATATCTGTGGCCATATTTCAGGGGCGGTGGTTTAAAATCGCGCTGATAAACATACATTCCCCTACCGAAGACAGTGATGATGAAGTTAAATGCGAATTTTATGATAAACTAGAGTGGGTATATGATAAACTACCTCGAAACTGCATGAAAATAATATTAGGGGACGCAAACGCAAAGGTGGGAAGGGAAGAAGTATACTATCCGACGATCGGTAAAGAAAGTTTGCACGAACATAGCAATGATAATGGGATCCGTCTAATAAACTTTGCTATCTCGAAAAACCTAACAATCAAAAGTACTACGTTTAAACATAGGGATATTCATAAGTATACGTGGACATCGCCGGATTCACAAACACGCAATCAAATTGATCATGTTTTGATACAACAAATATGGCAAAATAGTATAATTAACGTGAGGTCTTATCGTGGGGCAGAATGTGGGTCAGATCATGAATTAGTAATCGCGAAACTTCTACAAAAACTTAATATAAAAAAAAGGAAAGAAAGCCGTATTTGTTCCGAAAA
Source organism: Rhaphigaster nebulosa (assembly GCA_948150685.1). Classification (NCBI taxonomy): domain Eukaryota; kingdom Metazoa; phylum Arthropoda; class Insecta; order Hemiptera; family Pentatomidae; genus Rhaphigaster; species Rhaphigaster nebulosa. The sequence continues at coordinate 3,786,074 of OX411307.1, forward strand.
TTTTGATCTAGATAAATTGAAAAACCCTTCAATTAGAAATCAATTCGCGGTAGAAATCAAGAATAGGTTTGAAGCCTTGGAATCTTTAGATGAGGATCGCGAAGATGTAGACAAGCTATGGATCGGAATTAGGGATAATATTCTAGAGGTAAGTAATCTGTGTCTTGGAAAAAGGGACAATAAAAAGAATAAACCGTGGTTCGATAATGATTGTCTAAACTTGTGCGAAAAAAGAAGAGCCGCGAAACTAAAAGCTTTGAATAATCCAAGCGATAACAATGTTGCTAATTTCCGGGCCTTGATGAATGAAACGTCCAAATTCCTCAAAAATAAAAAACGAGAATATCTTAAAAACAAAATAATAGAGATAGAAACTAATAGAATTGAAAACAACGTAAGAGACATGTACTAGGGTATAAACAGATCGCGCAAACAGTTTGAACCAGCAATGAATGGAATTAGAGATGAAAATAACAATATCTTGGCCGATCCGGGGGACATTGTGAATAAATTTAAAAAACACTTTGAAAGTATTTTGAATTCGGGAAATAATAATCAATCTCCTCCTTCTGAATATCAGAGTGCTGAACCGTTAATTGAAGAACCGAGTAAGGAGGAAGTCGAAATAGCCATCGGAAAATTAAAATCTCATAAAGCAGCGGGAATCGACAACATTTCCAGTGAAATAATATAAGCGTGCGGTGAAGCTGGAGTTTCTAAAATACATTTTTTGGTTAAAAAGATCTGGAAAAATGAAAAAATGCCCGAAGAATGGAAAGAATCTATACTTATTCCGATTCACAAAAAAGGTCCGAGGACGGAGTGTAATAACTATCGCGGAATATCACTCCTCCCGGTATGTTATAAAATATTCTCGTTGATCCTAACTAGTCGAATCACGGAATATGCCGAGGAAATTATCGGAGACTACCAATGTGGTTTTAGACGGAACCGATCAACTATCGATCAAATATTTTCCTTACGGCAAATATTAGAAAAAAAATTAGAATTCAACGGTGTAGTTCATCAGCTTTTTGTGGATTTCAAAAAGGCTTATGATTCCATTGATCGCCGGAGACTGTATAACATTTTGATTGAGCAGGGAATACCGAAGAAGTTAGTAAATCTAGTAGGGATGTGCATGACCGAAACATTCAATAAAGTTAGAATCGGTAATTATTTTTCGGAGAAATTTGAAGTTCGCTCGGGGTTAAAACAAGGCGATTCCCTTTCACCTGTCCTATTTAATTTAGCATTAGTGTATGTCATTAGAAAGGTAATGCTTACCGAAAGGGGTTTAGATCTGGGTGGTAGAATATCCGTTCTGGGGTTTGCGGATGATTTGGTATTATTAAGTGAGGACGCGGAAACTATAAAACTGAATACAGCAACGTTGATGACAGCTGGGAAAGAGGTTGGCCTCAAAATAAATACGGATAAGACGAAATATATGGTTAGCAATAGAAACAGAGGCGATTTTGAGGATATAGATATAGGAGAAAATAGGTTTGAACACGCTGAGAAATTTAAGTATTTGGGGTCTGTGATTACTAGAAAAAACGAAATTCAAGAGGAAATAAAGGCGCGGTTAAAGGCGGGAAATGCTTGTTATTTTTCGGTGTCAACATTACTTAGGTCGCGCATTTTGTCCAGAAACTTAAAACTTAGAATATACAAAACTATTATCTTGCCTACAGTTCCGTATGGGTGTGAAACGTGGCCGCTAACCTTGAAGGACGAACAACGCCTTAAGGTATTCGAGAATAAGGTACTGCGTAAAATATTTGGTCCGAAAAAGGATGAGTCAACTGGAGAGTTTAGGAGATTACACAACGCGGAATTGCGGAGCATGCACCCTGTTAATATAATCGAAGTGATATCATCGCGACGGTTGAAATGGGCTTGCAAAGTTGTTGGGCTCAGTAACGAACGAATTCCTAAAAAGTTAATGAACGCTGAGCTGACTGGTAAACGTCCGAGGGGTAGACCGAAACGTAGGTGGGAGGATAGTATTAAGAGTGATCTAATGAATTTGGGTTTGGAAGGTAGTCGGTGGACCGAGATTTGTAGACAGCGATTAGTGGTATCAGCATCGAACCTCCGGTTTCGCCAAGCCTTTTATTATTATTATTAGAGACCTATTAACTATTTATAAAATATTAATTTTAGGTATTAATGATTACATTTTTTATGGAGATTTTGCAATTAACAACAACCTAGTATATATATTTGTGTATTTAAAATTTGTTTTTATTTACTCCTTGTTTTGAGACCTATTAACTATTTATAAGCCATTATTATATACAGTGGCGGCAAAAAGTATTTGCACAATACGTTTTTATGAATAAATTAGTTCAAGGAAACAAAAAACTTCGCTTTCCTTTGCAAAAATGAAAAGTACATTTATTAAAAACTGAAAAAACCCTTTTACAAAAAAATAAAAACACTTCATAATCAAACAAAATAATTAAAACAATAAAAGTGCTTGGAAAAAAGTATTTGCACACTTGGTCTACCATGACTCACAAGCTCTGTTTTCTTTTGCATTAATCCTCCTGTGTCCATATGTTTGTTTACTAATTTATCTCTAATCGTTTATTACCAGTATTCTCTAGTCTTTCAATCAGTTTCCTTGAGTCAATAGACAATTATCATGCCAAAGACAAGTGAACTGTGTGCCGCGACTCGCGAAAAAATTGTTTTACTGAAGAATCAGCAAAAAACATATCACCAAATTGCCTATTTCTTAGGGTTGAATTTTTCTACAATGAGATACGTCATAAAAAGGTATGAGGAACGTGATTCAACCGAAAACAGTGAGCGTAAAGGGCGTCCAAAAAAGTTAACTCCCAGGCTGAAGAGGAAAATAAGAATAGAAGCTCTTAAAAATCCCGTGATAAGTTCTCGGGAGCTGGCTGACATGGTACAATCAACGTCTGGAGTCCAGGTTACTAGCTGAACAATTAGATATGCCCTGAATTCGGAAGGGGTCCATGGTAGAGTTCCAAGAAAGAAGCCATACATCAATGAAACGAATCGCAAAAAGCGCCTTGCTTTTGCTAGGGAGTACGTACAGAAACCCTTAAGCTTTTGGGAAAATGTCGTATTTTCTGACGAAAGCAAATTTAATTTGTTTGGTTCAGATGGTCGAAGGACGATTTGGCGACATCGTAATGAAGCCCTAAAGAAGCAAAATGTTTCAATGACTGTAAAGCATGGTGGAGGGCATGTTATGGTTTGGGGTGTGTTTCCTACCATGGCGTGGGAAATCTTGTGAGCATTGAAGGCAATTTAAATGCGGCAGGCTATGTGAACATTTTGCGCCGTAATTTGCGTGTTAGTGTCGCAAAAATGGGAATCCAGGATCAGTACTATTTCCAGCAGGACAACGATCCAAAACATACTGCGAGGAGAACAAAGGAGTGGTTAATATTTAATGTTCCAAGACAGCTCCATACTCCTCCTCAGTCACCAGATATAAATATAATTGAAAATTTATGGCACACCTTTGACCAAAATGTAAGAAAACACAATATCACTGGTGGACATCACCTTAAACAACTTCTTGTTCAAGAATGGGAACAAATAAACCTAGATTTAATTAAAAACCTAGTACATTCAATGCCCAGACGTCTACAAGCAATTATTGACGCAAATGGTCTATTTAAAAAATATTAAAACTATTAAAATTGAGTTTTAACTTGTAAATGTGGAAGTGCGCAAATACTTTTTTCCAAGCACTTTTATTGTTTTAATTATTTTGTTTGATTATGAAGTGTTTTTATTTTTTGTAAAAGGGTTTTTCAATTTTTAATAAATGTACTTTTCATTTTTGCATGCTTTATTCCATAAATAATTAAATAAGGCTGTATAATTTCAAGATATGTTAAAAATTAAGATGCACAAAATTTTATAGAAATTTCATTAAGAGAACCAGCTTTCAAAAGTCTTTATCCTTCCTAATACTGGGTCATCCCAACAAGTATAATATATGTGCTGTAAATAAAATAAAATAATAATTTATTTGTAATCAATTATTTAAAAGCGGCAATTTACCGGTATATATATATATATATATATATATATATATATATATATATATATATATATATATATATATATATATTTTTACATAATTGCGCTTTTACATAATTGATTACAAATAAATTATTATTTTATTTTATTTACAGCACATATATTATACTTGTTGGGATGACCCAGTATTAGGAAGGATAAAGACTTTTGAAAGCTGGTTCTCTTAATGAAATTTCTATAAAATTTTGTGCATCTTAATTTTTAACATATCTTGAAATTATACAGCCTTATTTAATTATTTATGGAATAAAGCATGACTAACGTTGTATGTAAACAGATTTAATGGTATTGGCCATCATGTTGGCATGCAATGAAAGACCAGAAAGTATCTATCAACCCTAAGGCTGCAGGCTTTGATAGATCAAGGTTTAACCTTATAAAAACGGATTATATTAAGGAGTGGACAGAGATAAGATAATATATTATGATTTCATTAATAATTGAAGAGCTGAGTAGAAAAATATGTCATGTTACAAACATTTGAATCTGAGAAAAATTGAATTTAATGATTTTTATTGCTCTTTTTCATTAATTTTTTAATCATGTTCAGGTGACAGAACATACTATCAGGTGACAGAACAAGGATGATATACTTTATAATAATATATCTTATTCAGATCCCTTATGGTATCTAATAAAAAATAGCACTAAAAAATCATTAAATCAAATTTTTCTCAGATGCAAATTTTTGTAATTTAACATGTTATTCCACTAAGCTCTTCAATTATTATAAGAAGTTAAACTTGTTCTCTATTTCACAGAATTCAATAAAAATACATGGATTTTCTATTTCTTTTATCTTAATCATTTTATTTATTAATCTTTGTTCTTGCATTGTATTGGTCTTTACTGATTTAATTTGCTAATAATAGAGGACTGTCACGCCCTTATCAAAGGAGTGTGGGCTCACAGCGTTGACGAGGCTACGTCCCCACGTAATTACCCGTTCTAAGGTCCCCGTTCTGAGTCCAAATAACCAAGTCTCGCAAAATGGTCTGTAAGTCTGTTTGTATGTGAACAGCCTAGGTCAAAAACGAAAAGTTTTCGATAGTGAAATTACCTATTTAAGGTTGGCACATGCATGTGATGTTACAGCAACTTCCGTCAAAATCGACTAAGCGGAAGTGCCACTTTATATAATCGATTTTATACTTTTTTACAATTTTCTCGTAAACGGCTCAAATTTTGATGAAACTTGTCTAAATTATTCTTCATAAACGCCTTTAACTTTTCATTTATGTAGTACATCACCGAGGAAATGCAGAGAAAAAAGTTATGATGAAAAGAATATTTTATTTGCGCATAGCTTAAAAAGTATGCATTTTATGGTAAATTATGTAAAGAATTGTATGAAAGTTAATTAAATTATCTAAAAAAGAAAAATCGAAATCGAACCAGTATTAGCAAAGATACAGCGCATCAGACTAACGGGAAGTGGCAATTATATCGTGGATTTTACAATTTTTTTCAATTTTCTCGTAAACGGCTCCAGCGATTTTGATGAAACTTGCTTAATGTCTTCTTCTCCTTAAAGCCCTTTAACTTTTCATATATGTAGTATATCAACGAGAAAATGCAGGGGAAAAAGTTATAGCGAAAAGAATATTTTATTTGCTCGTAATTCAAAAAGTAAGTATTTTATGGTAAATCATGCATGAAATCATATGAAAGGTGATTAAACTCTCTAAAATACAATAAGAAATTATCGAAATCGGACTGGAATTAGCAAAAATACAGAATATCTTATGAGGACTACAACATGGATAACCGAGTGCAATCGAAAGTAGACCACCAACCCGCCAATCTGTTTCAATAATACGTTCTGTAATAATGTAATGTAAGAATACAACAGGAGAAATTAACTTAATAATTTCTACTTTTATATTATTTAATGAAAATGAAATGTTTCCATAGAAACTAAACCGAAACTTCTAATTTGTCATATATAATTAATATAACTTAAAATGTTTATGATATCCTTACTTTTTCATAATTTTTTTTAATTGCTTGAAATCTATTTTAATTTGTTTATTTAAATGTTATATATTCTGTTTGTTTTTATTTTATGTTACAATTAAAATTTCTAGTTCCATTTATGTGACTTTTACTTGTATCTTCATATATTTCCGTTTATTAATTGAATGATGTCTTTATCTATGCTTGCACCCTCAAAACTGAAATTATCTCCCAGTGATAGCAAATTTATTATATTTCTTGGAATCTCTTTTCTGTTAGATTGACAATTCTGTTTTCTTAAATCAGTTTTTATAAAGTTCTAACCCTGATTATAATTATTACTGTGCCTCTTTACATTATTTAATTTTATATTTTATATTATGCCATTTCTTCCTAAATATGGTATTTTATCATGTTTAGTATTACGTTTTTATAAATTTTATTCAGTATTGGTTTTTTGAGTATCTATATTTCGGGTTAATTATTTGAATGATGTCTTCATCTATGATTAAACCTTCAAACCAGACATTTTCTTCCAGTGATAGCAAATTTGTTTGTTATCAATGCTGCCACTTTTCAAGATAACAACAATGTCCAATATTGATAGCGCTAAAACACTGATAAGCTTAAATTCATACTTACCTATAATGTTGTAAATATCTATATTCAGTTAATCAATTATGTATATGTATATATATATATATATATATATATATATATATATATATATATATATATATATATATATATATATATATATATGTATAATCTATGTTATGTAAATGACCAATTTTTCATATTTTATTTTTAATGTTTTAGTAACCTTTATAATTTATCACCTATATAATGTAAGAATCTGAGTAATTTATAATTTGTTTATAATTTATAATTATAGTGATTATGATAGACTTAAGTGCTTTATTTCATCATTAACATCATCATTATGCACATTTATTTCAAAAATTTATTTTAGGTAAGTACTGTTATATTTATCTTTCATCTTATTTGCAAACTCATTAAAATTATTCTGTTCTATCTTATTTATATGTCTAATAAATACTTCCTACATATTATTTTATTTTATGTCATTATATTCATTTTTTAATTTCAGCAGTATTCAATTTATTTTTTTATTTATCAGATTCCCGATTCAGTACACATTTGATTTCCATGTTTAAAATTGTCATTGACAATGTGTTACAAAAACTGACTTTATTATAATTAATTTAAAATTAATTTTTCAATAGTGAATCTAATAGAAAATCTAAGATCTTCCATTATTACTTTGATTAAAGTGTCTCATAATGAAAGCATCCCTGATAATCAGAGCACAAAACAGTTATTGAACTTTTTCAAAAAGTTTCAGTTTAATAAGAAATTCTACAATTAAAGCATTAACATAAAAGTTCAACACAAAAGAACCTTCTGATAGAAAGTTCCTTAAGAACTTATATCATTAGGTTTTTTTATAAATCTTGTTTTGACATAAGTTCTTGCTTAAACTTTTTAAATAAAAATTGTGATAATATAAGTTCCTATTAGAACATTTTAAATACGAGATCTCACAAATAAGTTTTCACTTACCTATGGAGCACATCTTATTTTTTTTTATAAGCTTATTTTTTAGAGATCATTTGAATGAAATAAGGAGATGACCACAAAAAATCTGTCAAATAGATATTCAAGACACAGTTCCTTACATATTTGCCATAAAATGGGGACTTTAATAGTGAGAATTTTTATTGTAATAACATTTACTAGATTCTGACTAAAAAGTTTTATGGAGAGCTTTTATAAAATAGAACTTGTACATAAAGTTTCAAGATAAAAAGTTCTAGGAAGATCTTTGTAATATATTTGTGATCAAGTAACCATGTGGTTAAGTAACTATATTTCTATAACCTTTGTTACGGTTCCTGTCATGACAACATGAAGTCATTACCTAACTTTCCTACTCTCACCTACCTCCTTGGAATGCAGCCTCCCTGCCTCTCTGGTTCTCCCTTGGGTAACCGCTGAGAGGTCTGTGCCGGCACATTATCGCTGCTTTGCTATTGGATGAACTTGGTAGTAATTATTAGTGGCCCACAGCTTTTAGTACGGAGGTGTTAGCGAGCTTGTTTAGTTTAGCAAGTATTTTGTGTTATTTTTCATTATTTTCTTTGTTTATAATCTGCAGGCTGCATGTGTATTTAATTTTTTTGTAAAAAAGGTTATGTTTTGGTTAATTAAAGATGTTTTTAATTTATATCTATAATTAGTTATTGAGTGAACCCAGAGGATCCTAAAACGCCACACTGTCGCGCCTCTTGGAGTGTTCGCAGGCTGTGTGGCAGATTTGAACACATTCATATTTCAAACAGCGTCTTCTTGAAAACAAAACTTTAACTCTGAACGATGCAATTAGACAGGCCCAGGCCCTGGAAATGGCACAAGAAAATGCTTAACGCTACCAGACGCCAAACTATGTCTGTTCGATCGATCCATCTGAACTGAAGATCACGTCCCCAAAAATCTAACTCTGTGAATGTCCTTGACGAGAGCAATATAGTTTCTGCTCTTCAGAAAAAAGGGAAATGTTTTTTCTGTGGAGGGAATCGACATTCACGTTCTTCTTGTCCTGCTAAAGATTTTACTTGCCATCGATGCACAAAAATTGGACATTTCGCCAAAGTCTGTCGTTCTGAGCCTCACCACGACACTTCGGTATCGTCAAGTGCCCTTTTAGCTAGCGTGAACGGGCCTTCACTTGGTGTTCTCAAGAAAGCAATAGTCCTTGCTACAGTTAACCTCATACCAGCAAGATGTCTTATTGATACAGGAAGCTCGATAAGTTTTATTGATGAAGAGTTTGCAAAAAAAATTAAATTGCACCCTGAAGTAGGTAAGGTTTCCATGGCATCAACAACTTTGACATCTGGAATAAAGGGTTTTGTTATTATCAATCTTGTTATACAAAATCACTCATATTTCAATTTTAAATGTGCTGTTCTTCAGAACCTATGTGCGGACGTTTTGATAGGCCATGATAAAGTGGAACCTCCACGCCTGTTCCAAAATTTGAATCCTAGTTGCAAGCCGATTGCTACTAAATCGAGACGATATTCTGATACTGATGCAGAGTTTATAAAGAAAGAGATCACGAGAATGCTTACGGAAGGGATTATTGAAGAAAGTGTTTCACCATGGAGAGCCCAAGTACTTGTAGAAAATTAGAAGAAGAAGAAGCGACTGGTCATAGACTATTCACAAACAATAAATAGATTCACACCGTTAGATGCTTATCCTCTTCCATGTATTGATGAATTAGTCAGTAAAGTTGCAATGAACAATGTATTCAGTACAGTAGATTTGCGTAGGGCATATCATCAATTACCTATTTCTCATGAAGAAAAACCATATACTGCCTTTGAAGCTTGTGGCCGTTTGTACCACTTCAATAGAGTACCTTTTGGAGTTACAAATGGTGTCACTTGCTTCCAGAGAGTGATTGATAATATTATATCAAACGAAAATTTATGTGGTACATATGCGTATATTGACGATATTGCCATTTGTTGCAAATCAAAAGCAGAACATGACAACAATTTAAACAAATTTATATATGCCGTAGAAAAGTATAGACTCGAAATAAATTATGAAAAATGTAAATATAACCAGACCACGACCCCCTTGCTAGGACATGTTGTATCACATAAAACGATTCGACCGGATCCAGAATGCCTGAAACCACTTTTGGATCTTCCATTGCCGGATGATACAAACTCACTAAAACGCTCCTAGCGCGGCCACTAAGAGAAGCCATACACCAGAATTGGCAGGCACTGTGGGACAACAGCCCAGCTAGCAAACTGGGGACTATAAAGAAGGACGTAGGGCCGTGGAGCAGCTCCAGCCGCAGTAGCCGTAGAGAAGAGGTAGCCCTCACGCGGCCGAGAATCGGTCATACAAGATTGACACATCTCCATCTAATAACGAAAGAGGCTCCTCCCAGATGTCAAAAATGTGGCAACATATTGACAATATCGCACATTTTAGAGGACTGTCCTTTCTACATCAGAAAGTTAAAGGAATTTGGTATCCCTTTGAATATATCAATATCTCTGGGTAATAAGGAGGAAACGGCTACCAAGATAGTCAACTTTCTATCCAAAGAAGGTTTATTGATAAACATATAATATGTTTTAATCTACTTATTATTATTATTGGGTTTTTTTTTTCTTTCTTATTTATATTGAAGGTAATATAACATAATTTGGAAAAATAAATAGGAATAAATAAAAATAAAAGGCGTTGATGACCAATAGGTTTTACGTCTTGACATCCAAATAACTAACTAACTAACTAAAACGCTCCTTAGGATTCTTTGCACACTATTCAAAGTGGTACCCCGATTTTCGCAGAAAATAAAGAATTTGGTAACAACTTCTACCTTTCCATTGTCTCCAAAAGCAGCTGACGATTTTGCTACGATAAAAAAAGTTGTTCATAACTGTATCACCGGAACTCCCCTTAATAGTAGAAACTGATGCCTCTGATGTTGCATTAGCTGCCACATTGAGTCAAGATGGACGACCTGTGGCCTTCTTCTCAAGAACCCTTTCAAAATCAGAAAAGCATCACTCGGCTATTGAGAAAGAAGCCGCCGATGTGGTCGAAAGCTTGAGGAAATGGAAATATTACCTCATCGATCGACGTTTTCAACTTATAACTGATTAACAGGCACTCTCATTTATATTCAACTGGAAACACTCGAGCAAAATAAAAAATGAGAAGATAAAGCGCTGGCGATTAGAAATGGCTCCCTTTAAATTCGATTTAATTTATCGCCCGGGAAAAGAAAATATCAAGGCTGATACTCTTTAGAGGATCTGTGGTGCAGCCTGTGAAAATAGATTACTTGATCTCCACCGAGCTCTCTGCCACCCCGGGGTCACTAGAATGTATCACTGGGTAAGGAGCAAAAATCTACCATACAGCATCGACGAAGTGAGAAGAATATCTTCTACATGTGCGGTTTGTGCTGAAGTTAAACCAAGATTTTATCATTCTGATAATCATCTCATCAAGGCCACTTCACCTATGAAACGTTTAAGCATAGATTTCAAAGGACCTTTACCATGTGGGAAAATAAATCGCAATCTTCTGGCTGTTATCGATGAGTATTCTCGTTTTCCCTTTGCGTTTCTTTGTAGAGATATGAGCTCATCAACTGTCATCCAGTGCCTTTCACAATTGTTTTCAGTTTTTTGATTCCCCGCATTCATACATTCTGACAGAGGATCATCTTTTCTTTCTCGGGAATTGACTACATTCTTGCATTCCTGTGGAGTAGCTACAAGTCGAGCAACTCCGTATAACCCACAAGGAAATTCTCAAGTGGAGAGACTCAATGGGACACTATGGAGGACAATATTGCTCGCTCTAAAATGTAAAAAACTCGAAACAACAAAATGGGAAATTGTACTAATGGAATCTCTTCATTCGATTAGATCCCTCTTGTGTACATCGACACACTGCACACCACATGAAAGATTCTTTAAGCATGCTCGTAGAACCATAAATGGGGATACCCTACCGTCTTGGTTACTAAATCCAGGTCCTGTTTTGTTATCCAAGCCGGTACGCGCAAGCAAATATGATGATTTAGTGGAGGAAGTTGAATTAATTGAAGCAAATCCTCATTATACCTTGATAAAGCATCGAGGCGGAAGAGAGTCCACAGTATCTTTAAGGTAACTTGCACCACGAGGTGATGGGAAAGAGCTTAAAATAAATGAGGAACCTTCCATGGAAGAGTCGGATGATAGACCGACCTTGATGCAAGAAGAAAATCAGCCAGAAGAAGATTTGCCTGTGTCTCCTGTTCAAAAGGATAAATCAGCCCTGATTGGAAAGGATACGCCGACTCTTGTCTCAGAAAATTCACATGAAGCTCAAGAAACTATACCGAAAATCAACAGATCAAAAAGAATAATAAAGAAACCATCCTATTTCAAAGACTTCGTTTTTCCTGATAAACTGAATTAGTAGTTTATTTAAAGGGAGGGGAAAATGTAATATATTTGTGATCAAGTAACCATGTGATTAAGTAACAATATTTCTATAACCTTGTTTGCATCCATGATTGCATATTCTTGTACCACGCCATGTTTAACTAAATAAAAGCTTCATAAGTGTTCGTTAGATTTCATTACAAGCTTTTATTAGAAAAAGTTTTTATGATAAAGTTCTCAAAAAGAATTTCATCATTATCATATTCCTCTATAAATTCTAAAATTCCACTTAACTCATTATCTGTATCTTTACTCATATTATATTACAATGTAAAATAATAACCTGAAAATTCACTTGAGGACTCATATTCCTCTTGGAGATAAATGGCAATTTCTCTGAGCCCAAGTGTAGGTTATGTTTATGAATATTTAAAAATACTATGTTCTAAGGAGGTCGTGGTTTGATAAAAATGTAATTAATATAACTACTAAGAAAATATATATTTATTGGAATCAGTGGTTTAATCAAAATATAATAAACAGAACTACTAATAAAGTGAGTTCTGCGCATGTGCCAGCTTTTAGTTGCACGTATCTCAGATCGCCTCTTAAAAAGTGACTATTTTAACAGTGAAAACAGTGTAGTTTCATGTGAAAAACTGTATAAACATTGTTGTTAGCAATTATGTTTGAAGCAGAAAACAAATAAACGGTGAGTAATCACTTATAATAAACATTACAGTGAACTCGTGAATAGACTTAAGAGCAGGTATACAGAGGACGACGCCATTAATCCCTCCATAAGGCATTCTGCCTCTGCACGGAGCAGACCTAAGTCAAACTGCCTTCTGTTCTCTCCGCGTATTTATTCACGTAATTTTCAAAAGTATTTATTCTGGGGAATACACCTCAAACTTCACCTGCCAAACAGAAGGCTAGGAAATCAAAAAGAAATACACCTCCGATCACACCTGGTAGCTCAGTTGAAGAAACTGAACCACAACCTGGCACCTCAACCCAAGTTATGGCTGATGAATCACCCTTTTTTACTCCTAACCCTTATCAACTGTTATCAAATACGCAAGGAGAAGACATGGAATCAGCACCGATTCCCAGAGAACCCAAGCCCCCACCAATATTTATTAGAAACATAAAAAAGTTTCAACTGCTGTGCCAACAATTAAACAATGTAGTAGGCACAGGAAAATATACGTGTCAAAGTCGCATTAATGATGCAAAATTAATGCCTGACACCCCAGACACATACAAAAACATTGTTAAATATCTGTCAGACACAAAGGCAGATTTCCACGCCTACCAACTGCGCCAAGAGAGAACGCTCAGGGTGGTCATCAGACGCCTGCACCCCTCAACTCCACCAGAAGCTATAAAAGAAGAATTGATGGCCATGGGATTCCAGGTTCGTCAGGTAGTCAACATATTTAAAGAAAATAAAGAACAGCCGGGTGATAAGAACAAAATAGCTTTACCACTATTCTATGTTGACCTTGAGCGATCGCCCGGAGTTGAAGAAATTTATAAAGTAACGCGCCTATACTATACGAGTATAATCGTAGAAAAACCATGCAACAAGAGGGAATTAGTGCAATACCATAACTGTTATGGCCACACTAAACACTATTGCAACCACATGCCTAGATGTGTCAAATGTGGTGATCAACACAAATCTGAGGACTGTAGAAAATCCAGGCAAACACCCGCAACATGTGCACCCACCAAGGACACCCGGCTAATTACAAGGGGTGTCAGACTAATAAAATTTTAAAATCAAGGATGCAGGCAACTTCTGAAAATGAAGAGACATCTAGGCCACAAAGACAACCATCCAGAATTGTGAACACAATAGTATCCTATGCTCGAATGTTAGGAGCGCCAGAAGAAATAACACAAACTCACGCCCTGCCATAAGAACAACGTCATCCTCAAACAGCTCAACCCCAACACCCACATCCCTCCACCCCACAACAAATGACTGATACCCAAAAGTCTAGTCATCACCCTATTTCCTACATTCCTCCTCCCACCAATGCCACTGACCTCACAAGTTTAATTACATCGTTCCTTTCTGAGTTTAGATCCCTCATCAATCCCCTCATCTCATTATTGTCAAACCTTGTATCCAGCCTGATCATCCCCTCTAGAAATCCATAAATGTCCTCAATAAAATCCCTTTCCATTCTCTTTTGGAATGCGAATGGTGTTCGAAATTACATTAACGAACTAACAGCGTTATTACGTGAAAAAAATATTGACCTAGTCCTAATAACTGAAACCCGGTTAACCAGTAAACGACTGCTCAACATACCTGACTACCAAACTAATCGAACTGACCACCTCGATGGAAAAACACATGCTGGGACTGCTGTCATCATCCATCGGTCTCTCTCCCATCACTTATTCCCCCTGCCAGTCCATAATTTCCTTCAAGCTACTGCCGTAAGAATTCCAATATCACTTTTTCCTATAACGATTGTTGCAGCATATTCCCCGCCTAAAGAACCTATTTCCGAATCACAATTCAATTCCTTCCTTAACTCCTCACCACCATTTCCTTATAGGTGCAGACTTAAATGCAAAACACCAGCAATAGGGACACGGATTACCCTCATTATTGAAAGGATTCCGCCAAAAAGGAAGTATAATCCCCATATTGTGTAATTAGTCATCACCCCTTCCATTACCAGTTGGTAGAAAAAGGTATGGTACGTATCGAATCTATGCATATATTGCAAGATGCTCATTTGATTACTAGTTTTGTTTGTTTTATTATTTGTTTCCCCCTCCCCTCTGAAGAAACGGGGCGAGGGGGAAACTAAGCAAGCAGTAGAGCATTAGATAGAGTGAGGCTAGTAGTCTGTTGCAGTATGTATATATGTTAGAGTTAAGGCAGATGCCGATAGATAGTAGTGAGATGCACTCTCAGTTAGCTCTAGGTTCTCAAGGAGAAAGGTCGTCCGAAGAATTAAGCAGCTATCTTACTTCACTAGATAAGAATTCTTTTAGTTACTTTTTTTCTTACTTTGTTTATCTTTACCACTTTTTTATTCCTTTTTTTTTTAAATCTCTACACGTGTTACACTCGTAAAATAATGAAACAATAAGTCAGTCAGTATGGACGAGCTATTTTTTAGCTCAAACAAAAGGCGTAAAAGAGGTAGAATGAAAAATCCACCTGACCCTATACGTTTAAACGAGAATATAGAAAATGTACCCTCTTTTATCTTAATTTATAGAGAGGGTGATGAGGGATTTCAAAAGGTATTACCTTTTTTAATTAATACATTTTTATGAAACCTAATTGGCGATGTTAAAATCATAAAAAAACGAAGGGATGGGAATTTACTCATTCAAACAGCCAACAGTAAACAAACTAAAAAGCTTCTCGAATGTAAAAAATTTGCCGATCAATTTAACATTTCAGTACTTCCTCATTCAACCTTAAACTACAGTAAGGGAGTCATCAGGTGTTATGACTTACAATTTTTAGATAAAGACGAAATTATAGCTGAACTAAACGGAAAAATTAAAGACATAGAGGGAATTAAAATCAAATCTAATGGTATTAAAAAACTTACAAACTTGTATATAGTAATCTTCTCCACACCATTTCCACCAGAATTACTTCAAGTAGATTATCAAAATATTAAAGTTGAAAAGTATATCTCAAATCCCATGAGGTGTTATAAGTGTCTTAGTTTTACCCACCCGACTCTTGAATGCACCAGTCTTAAAATCATCTGCTCACAGTGTGACGATGGAAAACATCGAATAATCAGAGGCCACATCAAGTGCTAAAGGATTATCGGGCCCAGTTAGACGAACATTGTGACAAGATCTGTCACCATGGTTCACCCCCCTCCACCTCCCACCTCTGGCCCAGTCCCCTCTCCTCTTATTCCTTCCTATGTCCCCTTGGTACCTTCAATATCTTCTTCACCCTCTACTTCCACGTCTTCTCCATCTGTAGTGCCTTGCATTAACCCTGACAGGAACACGTGTCATCTCATAGCGTCTAGTGACACCATACGCTTTTTAGGCGTGCATGCTTTAGAAACCGCAAACTAAGCAAAAAAAACTTTTTTGCTTTGTGGGATTAGATATAGTAAATAAAAAACATTATTGAGAGGAGTAAAAACTTTATTTGGAACAATGTATATAATATAATATAAATTGTATATAATCACAATTTTTTTTCAATAAAATATAATACTATAAAATAATGACTCGTATTGTTGACAAGAATAGGTCAGTCTTAGAAACATTTATTCAGTCTTTCAGAGTTTTTTGTACAGTTTTTTTATACCAGAAGAGGTACATAACATGGCATAATACATTATATTTTATGCATCACTTTTGCCTTTTATCACAGTCAATGCAGATTTTTTTGTGATGTTCGTCACAGATAGGAACTGTACAACTATCGCATATCATTTTCGACATCCTTTTTTTTGAGTAATGACAAAATGCACAGTCTGATCGACTTCTTTTTCACCCGATGATCCGATTGCACTTTTTGGTTAGGCGGTAATTTAAGGCATGCTTCAACTTTTGCTATTACTGACTTTGACATCGGTTTTTCCATAAGTTTTATCATTGTCGGCCTCGTTAGTTGTTCTGATAATCGTAGCATGAAATCAAATCGACTTAGTGGTTTTTTTGAAGTCTGATTATTTTGTTTCCAAAAATTGTGAACGTAGACGACATAAGCATTCTGGCATGCAATATTGATCATGTAGAAAACACAAACTGGCCAACGTTTCGTTTTTCTTCCGCAGCTGTATGCATGGCAGAGCTGGTCAAAAGTGTCGACACCTCCTTTGGTATTGTAGTTGTAGGTATTGTAGTTCAAAATTATTTCTGGTTTTCCACTTTCGTTTATGGCGGTAGATCTTATTACACCTGGTCGACCGGGCCTATCTCTAGTTTTATGGTGCTCTTACTTTCGCTTATCTTAAGCGGTCCCCTCGAACTGACCCGGGTTCTACAGGTATCCACTTGCTTTTCTTTGTTTGAAAATTAAATTTATTTATGTTAATATTGGCTGAACCAGGAGGAATCTCTTTAATTTATCCATATTCTAATTACTATTATTTAATCTTAATGATTTCCTTAAATCCCAGTATTCTAAATACATTGCACTATAAAAAAAAGCATGGTTGGTAACATTCTACGCTTATAAAGCGTACAAATATTTACGTAGAAAGTACACTGTACGTCTCAAAGGCGTAGTTGGTTTAAGAAGGGAGGTTACACTGACCTTGAGATTTGAAGGACCGATACGGAACCGACGGGATCTTGTAGTCGAATAGAAGGTAAAGGCATATCTAGGAGGTGGTGGAGGAAATCCAAAGACGAAAATGGGGGTTCACTTGAGAGCGTCACTCTACGCCTGAGAGACGTATAATGTCACAGTCAGGGTTAAAGGCCTACCAGAAGATGTACTGGTACTTATTGACGTAGATCCGCCTGATACAAATGACGGATTCACTGAAGTTTCGTATAAAAAAGGAAAATTGAAAAAAGAAATCCCAGTAATTAATAGTAAAAATAATACAGCGAAATAAATTATTAGATAAGGTATTTGCTATACCTTTTCTTCACCTAAATAAAAATGTGTATATTTATATCATCAATAATCTGTTTTCTTTTCAATATATGTATTTGTATGTGGCTATGCGTGCAAGTGTTATGTAGGTGTTTGCTGCAAGTACGTGTATATGTATTTATGTGTGTGAGTGTGGAGAGTTCTGTATACATATAAGACAATATTATATAAATTTGATGTATTTTTTATTATCTTTATCTCTTTATATATGCAATTATTGCAATGGGACATAAATAGTTTACTTCAACATAGATCCGAACTACAAATAATTTTAGCTGATCACGACCATCTCAGTTATATGCCTTCAAGAAACCAAACTATCCTCTAAAGACATGCTCTCTATCCCGGGGTGTCTCGCATTTCGTCAAGATTATGAGTCGGGAAAAATATTTTGCGGCGGAGTAGCCATTTATGTAAAAAACTCAATATACTGCGAAGAAATTACTTGCCCTACTGCCCTTCAGGCTGTAGTCGTTACTGTTGATTGCCCTTCCAAGATAATTCTTTGTTCCTTATACCTTCCACCAGGCGAAACCATCGATCAGAATAAATTGAACAGCCTGATTAATCACCTTCTGAACCCTAAAATAATTTTTGCTGATGTAAATGCTAGTAATACATCTTGGGGATCTGACGCGACAAATCAAAAGAGAGGCCACTCAATACTCAAAGTCCTCGATCAACAAGATCTCATTGTCCTCAATGACGGTTCCCCTACTTACTTGCGTCACAGACATGGCTCACTCAGTCATATCGATATCACGGATTCTTCACCTTCCATCTTGACCAAACTTGATTGGAAAACCCTTGATGACTACCATTCAAGTGATCATATCCCCATATTAACCTCCATGATTCCCACTAATAGTATTACTGAAATCACTCAATCACTCACAGCAAAGATTAGGCAAACAAAGAAAGCAGAGAAAGCAGATCGATAAATTCAAAACTGCTTTTATCGAAACAGCCCGACATTTTACACCAAATGACCTAAATATTCATACTTTTAATAATCTCCTCATTGAAGCAGCCAACAAATCCACCCCTAAAGTAAAAATCGGTATAAATAAAAAGATCCATATTCCTCGGTGGGATAATGATTGCACTGAGGCCATTAGAAATCGAAAACGTGCATTAAGGAAGTTTACTAAATGTCCTAATGACACAAATTTATTAGGGATTGATAAATCCTAAAGCCAGATTTTTGCTTAAATGACCAAATAAATATCTTTAATAGTCCAATCTTAAATTTATTCCCATTTATAACAGAAAAAACAATTACTCACCGGCATTACTGGAAAAACCCTGACCCTTAAACCGTTTACCTAAAAACATACTACCTACCTTTCGTTCATTGTTAGTTCAATGCGAGAAGAAATCAGTACAAACTTTTCTGTTTGATATAATCCATTTAAACCTTGGTGAGTACCAACATATATTTGATTTTTTGTCTTAATTAAATTCATAATTCATAAATGTTTTATAATACTGATTTATCTTAATCTAATTTAATATGTATAATAATACCAAACTATATTTTGAATTGCTTATCGGTCAATCTTGGATAGTGGACATAGTTGAGCGCAGGCAGACATCACCTTGTCCTAGATTTCCATTATAAATAAATAAATAATAAGATGTACTGTTATGCAAGAATGAAGTCTGAGTGATACAATTTAGTAAATAAAATAAATTCATTACAGGAATCTGGGACTGATTTCGTTTACTGGGGAATATAGTCAGACATGTCGCGTGGCCGTTCTATATGCGAATGTCCAAGTACGAACTGTGTCAAATGATTTTCCAAGAATCTTACATTCGACGAGCAAATCTGCTGAGGTCTTTTCACGGCTATTTATTTAAGTACTTTTTATCTTTTCATTTATCGTTTCTTTCGATGGCTCTGTTGAATTTGTATTGGAATTGTTAACGTGATTTAATTTGGAATTTTATATTAGTAAAAAGAAAGATTACATAGAATAGTGTAAATTAAAAAAATCGATTTTTTTTATGGATATTGTTGATAATATTGTAAAGGATTCAAAGGACTTCTGGGGCTTAGTAAATATAATAAAAAAAAGGATGTTGGGCTTTTAGCAGAAAAAAATAAATAAGTACAGAGCCAAGAATATTAAACAAAAATTAAGTAAAGTGCATTTTGGTTAAAAATGACAAAAATATAACTTTGTCGGTTTGTTTTTTTGTTAGGAGTAATACAATTCAATAAGATATTTATTCAATGTAAAGTTCATTTAGAAATCATTTAAAAAAAGTTGTTTGATATATGTGAGCTATGTTCAAGAGGTTACGCTTGATAAACGGTTTTATGCCATGCCAATAAAAGCTTATCAAAGACTTTTTATTTTTATTAAGAATGCAAATGTAAATTTATTTTAAATAAATCTTTGTATCTATTTATTTATCTACTGGACTATATTTCTACTGTACTATATATTTACTGGGCTCTGTATCTTCTGGATTATACATTTACTGGAATACATCTGCTAGACTATACGTCTACTGAACTGTACATCTACTGAACTATATATTTACTGGACTATGTATCTACTGGACTATATATTTCAGCTATATTATTGCTCCAAGGCTTGGTATTATGAATTATTTAATATCATATAATATGCACTTGGTACTATTAATATCAAGCTTTCCATAAAGTTTGATAGTAAATGTTTGTACGCTGGGACCCTGCCTAGAAGGTTTGTAGAGTATAAAAAATGTTACTTTAATAAATAACTTTCTCCCTGTAATCATTGATTATGTTTGTTTAATTTATTATTTTGTTCTTAGTTTAAACATTTTTTTTGTGAACTGAAATACTTTTTGCCTGCCAATAACATTCATTTTTTTCTGTCATGAACTAATACTATTGTCGAGGCTTTATATCGGAAGACATCTACGGCCACTAAAGCTAGATTATTCATACTGGGAGATCGACTGAGGTAAGAGTAAGAATTAAAAATGTTATTCTTAACAAGAAACACGCATATACAACTCAAGAAATTTTTGTAATCAATGAAATTTTATAACATACATATTTTTAATACCTGTTGATCAAATAGACACCATATAAATTGTTTTATAAGTGCAAGCAAGCAATAAGTATATAAAGGTATATTGAGCTGTGTCGATATCTCATCATCTCAAATAAATAAATAAATTAAAATATCTTGCTCAAAGTATGAAGAAGGAAAGCTAGTAAGAGGCCCATCGTGTTGTTAATGTCCGCCAGCAGCGCTGTAATCAGAAGTAGTGAAGTGATAGGCAATGAGAAGCGAGGATTCTGTCTTCAACTGCTATCCTTGAAGGTCAAAGAATAGAAGCCGATCCTCCTGGTTAAGATAGCGTAAATATCTACTAGTATTATGAGAACATAGATAGATAGGGTTGTTATTAATTATCATTTGCTTTCTTGCATTTAACGTTTCATTTTATTTTAAATAATAATTATTAATTGTTTTATTTAAGGTTATGCTTAATTTTCAATATTAATTCCTAATTGTATAATAATATTTAATGTTATATTTGATTTTAATAATTAGTTTCAGCTTAATAAATTGATGTCAATGTATTTCTGCGTTGTGTTTGTTCCCGTAGTTTATTTTCTACTTATACATTATACTCACGAGTTTAGCGTAGTCATGACACAGTAGAGCCAGTGAATTTTATTTAAGGGGGACAAGTTTAATGTTACTAAATAAGACCTAGTAGCCAAGGTTAGGTTTAATAATTAAGACGGCTACAGTGAAGACGCCTTGTACACAGCTAGCCAATTATAAAACTAAGTTAATTTCTGACTAACATATTGTTCTAATTATTAATTAAGTAACTAGCCTGATTGATATATTACAAAACAATTAATCTAAATTATTTATTTAATGAAAATAGAATTAAAAAAATATACTTTACATAAATAAAATGAGATTAGATACTCTTGTCACGTTGTGAACTGCTCATAATTTAATTTAATATTTATTCTATTTTTAGTGAGTAGAATGATGAGTTAGTCGCTAGTCGTCTGGTGAAGGTGTTCCTTCCATGGGGGATCCTTCTGTCCAGAGAGAAAGAAAGGACAAACTCTTCAACATGACACTCATTGCTTCCTCGTCTGATCCTGAAGAAGCCATCCTCACCCCATTCTCTCCCCCAGCTGTTAGCTGCTATCTGCATTTAAATTGACGTGATAATAATTTATATACAATATTTTATAAAATCAACATGATATTTCCTATTAATTATATTATATTACGTAGAGAACTCTACCGAATTATTAAGAACCATCATCCTTCCCATATCTATAATATCCATCTACTAATTTTCTCATTTCACTTCTAGCTCACAAGATCACGTCTTTCTGACATTTATAGGCCTTTACACTGATCTGCATCATTTGAACGGTACTTTCTCGGTTCATCCACCGTCCTATAAAATTCTATTTATTCGAAAATCGAAATTCGATAACCTCCTTCCATGTGCAGTAGCAGATTTACATAAATACAGACTAAGAACTTGCCCGGGGCGGTGATTTTTGAGGAGTGGAAAAATGTTAGTGAAATTATTTTATTCGATTCAAACGAGTTTGAAAGTATTAAAGACAGTATTAATTAAGCATACTTATATATAAAAATTATCCCCACTTCAACTATAAAGCAATAATTATTTTTGTGGATAGGAGCAGTTGGAGGGGGCAGCATTATCTATCATACATGGGTGCGGCAGTACGGCGAATTCGCCGCTGTACTTATACACAGTCAAAGCCCTCGTTTTCCAACACCTTCTCAGAATCCTATCAGACGCTACCTGACATGGGAATCATTCAGTTTATCGATGAGTGGATAGTGCACGTGAGGCGCAACAGGTTATGGGACGCCTCAGAGAAGGCTGGGTAGGGGTAGATATCATGAGAGGAAGATCGGATATGTCAGAGGGACAAGCTAACAACTACATACGATCAGCGAGCAACAGGTATTCGACTAAGAACATCGCTAATAACATCAAAGAGTGTTCACTCCAGGCTTTGTTGGAGGATGAGATACAGCCGAGGGGTATTCGCCTACAGCCTTTTTGTTGAGAAGAAATACAGTCAAGAGGTATTTTCCCTCGGACACTATATATAGGAGTACTCAGGATAAGGTAGATGCTACGGAGATATAACAAATGAAAGATTCATCGAATAAAAAAAACAAAGGGTCAGAGACTGATCTACTGGTAATGGTGATTCGATTTATCAGACTTCAGGATCAAAACTAACTAGGAGAAGAGAAACCCGGGGTGTAAGGTTTCTTGGCGTAACTTAGTCGCTGAGTGGTGTAGCTTGAGCAATACTATTTTTACGTGCAACTCTCGGGATACGTGCATCGTACGGGAATCTCTCTCATTAATTTATTGAGAAAAATGACATACCTATATCTAGATATGTGCATGAAAAAGTATTGGTCCCTATTTAGGCAGATACTGGAGGAAACAATAGACCTTAGAGTACCATTAAGTGATAGCTACCAGCTGGATGAAGAAGTAGAAAGTTTCAACTCAAGCATACAGAAAGCAACGTGGGAGAGCGCCCAACAGTAGCATATTAAGCCGAAATAAAGAAAATTTTTCCCTTCATTAGAGGTGAATAAATTGGTAATGAAAAAGAGAAAAGTTCGAAAAATCTGGCAGAAAGTTTGTACTCCTGAAAATAAACAAACTGTTCGAGAAGCAGAAATCTTCTTCCGGATCACCAGTTCGGGTTTAGACAGAGGCATTCTACTATTGAACAGGAGCATAGAATCTCTCACGTGATTAAGAAGGCTCTAGAAGAAAAGACAGTTTACTCAACAGTCTTCTTGAATGAACCCCAGGCAACGAGGCCTGGAATTCAAGCTGAATAGAGACCTCCTAGAAGAATTCTACCTACTATTAAAGTCATATATCACTGACAGGTACTTCAAGGTAAGGCAGGTGAATGAATATTCGACCTTAAAGAAAATAAGTGCGGGTGTTCCACAAGGTAGCGTGCTGGGCACCATTCTCTACTTGTTATACATTAGGGATCTGCCAAAGAGGAATGAAACAACTGTAGTGATCTTCGCTGACAATACTGCTATATTGGCAGTCGGTGATGATGTCGAGGAAACAACGAAAGAACTCCATAGCTCAGTCACCGACGTAAGTGATAGGACTAAACGCTCTGGAGAATCAAATCAAATGAAGGTAAATCTATACACACAAACTTCAATAATAGAAAAGCGAATAGGAAAAAGGTTTATATTAATAGAAGGGAAGTTTCATATTCAAACACTGTTAAGTATCTGGGTATGACACTAGATGCAAGACTCAACTGGAAAGAATATTTAAAAAAGAAGAAAGAAGAACTCAACATAAAATTCAGGAAAATGCACCGGCTGCTAGGTAGAAATTCATAACTGACAGTAGAGAACAAAATTCTGTTATACAAACAAGTTTTAAAACCCGTGCGGGCTTATGGTATTCAGCTCTGGGGTTGTAATAAGAAAAGTAATGTACGGATAATTCAGACCTTCCAAAACAAAGCACTTAGAAATATGGTACATTAGGAACGACAATCTGCATTAAGACCTCAAACTATACCTCGTCAGTGAAGAAATAACAAAATATGCGAATAGCCATGATAGGAGAAACTCACGCTAATCCTGAAATAATGTGCTTGGTAGAGGAAGCTTCGCATCAGATAAGGTGGCTTAAAAGAGTAAGCCTTATGACATGGTAACAAAGTAAATTACACATATAAAACTAGTTATAACTCTAAAAGATAGAAAGCCGCACTAAATTGGGAGGTTAGCCAATGGGCTATACCCCACACCCGGTGTCTATTGAGATTTCCGCATTGTAAAAAAAAATAATAAATTAAAAAGTATATAATTATGTAATAATAATTTAAACTAAGTCTTATACTTATATTACTTAATTACTTATATATAATTTATAGGATAAGACTTCCTC
Organism: Rhaphigaster nebulosa; assembly: GCA_948150685.1. NCBI lineage: Eukaryota > Metazoa > Arthropoda > Insecta > Hemiptera > Pentatomidae > Rhaphigaster > Rhaphigaster nebulosa. Next base: position 3,810,728 of record OX411307.1, read on the forward strand.
CTAGTTTGGATGATTTTTTTTTTTCACTAGTCAATTTTATTTTTCATTAAATGGTACTGATTAATATCGAGGGTGTTAACGTAAAACTGCGTAACACCCATGTTTTGAAAATTGGATTTTTGCATGATCCAACTTAATCCTGGATCTGACTACAGTCCTTTAGGAAAATTTTAGTGGGAAGGTTTTTTTTTTTTTTTTTTCAGTAATGTTTTGTAGGTGTCCTAGTAAGTATTTTGGACTTGGGTGAGCATCCGCCACCTGGTACATTTTTCAGCTATGACTTCATCAGAGATGGCGGCCAATCGGTAACAGAACTGCTCATATCTAGATTGAAAAAAACTTTATTTAAAGGACTAGTTCCCTTAAGAATAACTTACAAGTAAATAAATAACAGAGTATATCTGGCCAAAATACTAAATAATTAAAATTAATAGGTGCATATATTATTTCAGAACAAAATATATATACAACATAAATGAGTTTTTCTGATGAAAAAATATAATTGTTGGTAAATAATAAATAAATAAAATAACAATAATTATGATAAAGAGTAAAAATAACTAAATGCGCAAGGATTGAGGAAAATACCAGGATACTCTAGCTTCAGCAAACAACAAACATGGGCTATATTATATTATATAATAGTTAAAACTAAAATACATTTACTCCCTTCTAGCTTCACTCAAAAACTTAATCCCATTACAATTTGTTCATAATAAAACTGTATTCATCTCAGATTGACGCAATATGTTTCTTTACTAAAACTCTTCAATCTACAGATTTACATCAAATAATGAATCATAAGTACAAAATATTATCCCAAATGATTATATTAGTTAATTCTGGTTTCAATTTTATTGGCGTGCTCAAACTTCTTATAAGTTTTATTATTGCAGAATTACAGACAAAATTCGACTTAGCTAATCCCGATCACAACTTAAACATTCTTTATAGATATATTTTATCAACTTTAAATAATGACCTAATTCATGTTCTTATTCAAATTCTCAAATCACATTTATTTTTTTCAGAGCAAACATTTTCTCTTAAGAGCTTAGTTATAGCACAGTCTTTAAATGACAATCTGCAAAGAAAAAATAAAATTTATGATATGGAATGCCCAGACGATCCGAGGTAAGGAAGTGGAATTTAAACTATTTATACAAAACAATCAGCCATATTTCATTTCAGTTAGTGAAACTCAACTTTCTCAACAGGACAGATTCACGGTCCCGGGATACAGTATTTATAGAAAAGATCGACAGAGAGCGGGAGGGGGCGTCATGCTGTAGTTACGGTCAGATGTCAGACACTATTCTACTCAAGTCCCCGACTTGTCGAACACTCAAGCAGTTGCGATAAACACCAAAATAGACAATAAATTGACCACCGCTATAGCTGTATATATTCCAATGAACAAAATGAACATCACAGATATTGCTAAATTATTCCGTTTAAACAATAATGTACTAATTAGGGATTGATAAATTATTTGCCACTTCTATAAATTTGTTTTATTGAAAACTAGTTTCTAATGTTATACATTCATCCTCAGTTCTAAGAACACACAAAAAATTCAAAAATAAGCAATTCAAAATATAGTTGGTATTATTATACATATTAAATTAGATTAATATAAATCAGTATTATAAAACATTTATGAATTATGAATTTAATTAAGACAAAAAATCAAATACATGTTGGTACTCACCAAGGTTTAAATGGATTATATACGAACTAAATTGTAATGATTGTGCAGCCAAATATAAGAGAAAAACTGGAAGATCGCTAAATCAGAGATTAAAGGAACATACACGTGCATATAATAATAATACAGATAATTCCAACTTTGCAATTCATTTAAATGAAAATAATCATAAATTCATCAAAGACTCAGGAGTTAAATCAATACATTACGTTGAAAACAGTCTCAAATTAAATATATATGAAGCACTTGAAATAATAAAATCCTTCAAATCCAATCCAGATTTTTGCTTAAATGACCAAATAAATATCTTCAACAGTCCAATCTTAAATTTATTCTCATCTATAACAGAAAAAACAATACTCACCGGCATTACTGGGAAAACCTTAACCCTTAAACCGTTTACCTAAAAACACCCTGCTTATCTCTCGTTCATTGTTAGTACAATGCGAGAAGAAACCAGTACAAACTATTCTGAAACTGATTTATATTAATCTAATTTAATATGTATAATAATACCAACTATATTTTGAATTGCTTATTTTTGAATTTTTTGTGTGTTCTTAGAACTGAGGATGAATGTATAAAATTCGAAACTAGTTTTCAATAAAACAAATTTATAGAAGTGGCAAATAATTTATCAATCCCTAATTAGATTGATCCTTCTATACCATCATGCGGATGTCAACTAATAATGTAATAGTTTTGGGAGATCTAAATGCGAAACATCTTCAATGGAACTGTCACAGTTCCAACGAAAATGGCAAAGCCATATTAAACTTTATAGTCAAACATCAAATACATCTGCATATCCCGTTTGAGCCTACTTATAGCCGGTTTGAGCCTACTTATAGCCGGTCGGAGCCTACTTATAGCCGATTTGAGCCTACTTATAGCCGATTTGACCCTACTTATAGCCGGTTGGAGCCTACTTCTAGTCGGTTGGAGCCTACTTATAGACGGTTTGAGCCTACTTACAGCCGGTTGGAGCCTACTTATAGCCGGTTTGAGCCTACTTATAGCCGGTTGGAGCCTAATTATTTACCTAGTACATGCGCAGCGTAATTGCAAACCCAGCATCATTGATCCCGTTCTCACAAAAAATATACAAAATATATCTCAACTTATCTCACTACCATATCTTAGCTGGGATCATAATCCCACTATTTTCCGCCTTGTAACCACATTTTCTTCTCACCCTATTAAAAATAAATTTGTATTATAAAAGCAGACTGGCAAAAATTCCGGAAAACATTGGATACCCAAAGAATTATCAATCCTTCAATAAACAATCAACAAGAAATTGATTGTAACATTATGAAATTAAACGTATGCCCCAAACAGGCTATGACAGTATCTGTTCCACAACAGTCTGTTCATGTTTACCAGTTATAACTTACCTTTCATTTAAAAGCATTGATAAAAATTAAAAATAGACTTAGAAAAAAATACCAACAATCAGACAGTTTTTTTTTTTATTAATATAACAATTATGTTGGATCACGTATTAACAGTTGTAAAAACGAAAATTGGGCAAGTACGCTAAACTCTTATAGAATTGGGTAAAATAAAATCTGAAAAATACACAGAATCTTCACAAAAAAAACTTGGGAAATTCCTCTATTAAAACAAACCATTAGCTATATTTATAAAGATAAAACCGAATTATTCAATGGTTCACCATAATCGGAAAATCCTAAAATTAGTACGCGACTAGTTAAAAGTGCCAATTGCTACTAATTTTCCCGCTTTCTCACCCAGAGAAACACAGAAAATGATCAGGAAATTAAAAATAAAGAACGCACCAGACGATGGCATCCCGTTATTGGTTATCGAAAACTTAAACAGAAAAGCCATTTTCTATTTAACCAAAATATTCAATTCAACATTAAGGTACAATTATTTTCCTACAACTTGGCAAACCTCCAAAACCATCGCGATCCCTAAACTTAATAAAGACCCTAAAAATATTTCAAATTACAGACCCATAAGTCTGCTGAACATATTATCCAAAATCCTAGATGGTTTACTTTTAAACCGGATTCACAAGCACGTCAGCCCGAAAGCCCCCTGTATTTAGTATACAATTTTGTTATGCCAAGAAATATTTCTTAAAGAATATTTTGTTTACTATACGATGGTACAATTGGAATTTAATTACCTTGAATAATTTTTGGATGATTGCTTCCTATTAAAAAAAAACGTGTCTTACTTAGAAAAACATAAGATTCAAATTTCCTGATTTTCTGTGTAGAATCAGACCATGGACCATAAGACCTTTTTTTTTTTTATTGCTTTTGAGGTACAGAATAGGCCCCTGAAGTTTCCTGTTTGTAATGCTGTAAATCCTGCATAGTTGACCAATTATACTTGTCACCGACCATGCATCGCCTAAGTGGTCTTTGGACATTAGAGAACCCTCATCCAGAATAGCCTGGTTGCAGATGCAGCTTGCCGAGTTCTTATACTTCGTTGAATATAAAACAGGTAAATTGAATCAGAACATGGACATATTAAGTAGAGCAGTGAGAGCTGCTGACGCCCATTTACATTTTGGTGATACGGAAACACGTGAGTTGTTCAAGAAAGAGCAAGAAGAGGACCTGTCGTGCATAGAATTGTTAAACCATCACCGAGGCTGTATTCTCTAGACAAAGAAGAACTTCTTTATCATATGGAGAAAGAAGTTTGGAGATTAGTTATTCCTAGGAAGCTGGTAAGGAAGATCTTGTCCAAAGTGTATGACGAGCCGTCTTTGGAACATTGTGACATTAACAGAAGCTTTCAATGGGCTGAAATGGACTTTTTCTGGAAGACAATAAGAGGCATTGAAACTAGCTTGAACTCTCAGCAGGATTTCCAATCGGAAGAAGCTAAAAAGAAACCTTAAATTAAGAAAACTTCTGGCCATTGATGTCCTTGGATCATTGCCAACACCACAGAGGAGAAGTCGTTATATCCTCAGTTTTGATGATCAAAACTTCAGATTTGTATGCATAGGCAATTCCGGTGAGAGATATTTCATCTGAATCAGTGTAATGCATAAAGTTTTTAGTTATTGAAAATTGTGTTAAATAAATAAACATTGGTTAATATTCACGTTTCGGTGTGCTCGTTATGGCCAAGCCCATGATTCCTCATGTCAAAAAACGAGGTATACACCTGCCAAATGTGCAAATTATGAAGTGCAGATCCAGCTAATTACAAAGGATGCCAGACCCTGAAGGATTTGCGCACCCATCGTAGCTACAGAAGCCGTCCTGATCGAAGACAGTTTCCAACTATGCCGAACCGCCCTCTCCAGCAGCAGCCCGTTGATCCAGAAGCGAACATTCAAGAACAAACTCATCCTAATGAGGACACACATCCTCAGCAACAGTCAGTCATGAGACCGGTAAGTACACAGGAGGCACCACCAGCTGATTATGCTCAATCTCAGATCTTTACTGTTTTAAACAGGCTTATCAACCTTTTCCAATCTCTTTATGGCCTTTTAACTCAATTGAACTAATTAATCCAGATCTGGTATTCCCCTAATACTCCCAAATTATCTGACTTTTGGCTCCTCATCATTCCTCTTTGGAACATCAAAGGACTTCTTCAACAAAAGACCGAACTAGTCATACACCTACATCAAAAATACATAGACATAGCCTTACAGACGGAAACACATCTCACACCACGTATAGAACTTACCGTACCCGGATACACTATATACAGAACAGATCACTGAGCTCACGGAGGAACAGCTATAGCGATCAAATCTGCACTAAAATATTTTCCACAGTATCTTGAATCTACTCCACAGATACAAATCAATGGAATGCACATACAGATCAAACACAAGAATGTTACTATAGCCGCCATTTATTGCCCCCCTAAATATATTATAACTGAACAGATGTTCATGACGATTTTTGAGGCTCTTGGTAGTCCTTTTCTAGCAGGAGGGGACTACAACGCTAAACGTCAGTACTGGGGCTCGCGACTTTGTACTTCGAGAGACGGGAACCTTAGATCTGCTGTACATAGACTGTCATTAGACGTGCTTGCTCCCAACAAACCAACTTAATTACCAAATTCAATCCACAAAAAGCCTGACATATTTGATATATTTGTAACAAAAGGACTCAGGTACTGTACTGCAAAAACTGAACTGGACCTTGGCTCTGATAATACTCCTATGAACCTGATTATGGGTGCTAAGACATTTCTCAATGAAAAGAGGCCTTCATTACTTGATGGTTCTATGGATTGCGACTTATTCAGCAAGCAACTAAATCGTAAATTAACTTTGCCATCCGCACTCAAAACAGAAAATGACTTGGAAGAGGCAGTTGAACTTTTTAAAACAGCAGTCCATGGTATAGCACTACCCACAATTTATCAGGGATCTGATCAGAGCCAAGAGGTGAGCTCGAAAAGAATGGCAAACACACCGATTTCTTTCTGACAGACAGACTTTATAATAATAAGGTAATAAACTATATAATAGAAAATAAACTCAATAATGATCCGATACGAAAATTTAACCAAAATATCTATGAAAACTATTTCTCAAACTTGGCAGGCTATGATAACAGCCTATGTAATCATACAAAACGTCTCTTGAAACAATAGTACCGCTGAGAAAAGATGATGGCTCCTAGGTCGTCTCGGATAAAGGAAAATCAGAAATTTTCGCCAATCATCTTTGTACTGTATTTAAAACGCACGGAGACAACAGACACACTTCATGAAAAATATGTGTAGAGAACCTTAGACCCTCCCCTACCTATGTCTCCTCCTACCAAGCCATGCACTCCTTCTGAAGTAGAACGACAAATAAAAAAAAAGCAAGGCCCCTGGTTATGATCTTATCACGGTAGAGGTCCTCCGGAGACTCCCCGGAAAATCTTTAGTTTATTCTTCACAACAACATTCACAGAAAAACAAAGTTTCCTATTCAATGAAAACATTCCGACAGGGCTCAGAGACCTCATCCATCAAAGCTATTTCAGCAGAAATCTCTCAAGGCTCCATTCTAGCACCATTTCTGTACTTGATTTACATACACTTACGACCTACCGACAGACAATAACGTAATAACTGCTACTTACGATTGCGATACTGCACTTGGCACACGGACCCTACACAAGCATCATTAAGACTATAAAACATCCTCAACAAGACACAAATTTGGAGGAAAAATGGAAAATAAAACTGAATTCTGAAAAATCCCAACTTATAACATTTACACTACAAAATGATTCATACCCACCAGTTTTCATTGACAATCAACTGTTACCTAAAACTGACAAAGTGACTAATTTAGGATTAACGTTTGATATAAGACTGACATGGGGCCACAATGACAAGAATAAGAGCCAAACTTTAAAACTACGACTTAGACTGCTATATTCCCTACTACAAAGACGCCCTAAATTACCAGCCAGACTGGTCAAAATTTCGATATGCTTACCTGTTTTTTTTCCGCACATATTTGTATGTGAATTGAGTTTGATTTTGAGAAGTGTCTTTCCGGGCCTCAAATTTTTTCTCCTCCTCTCCCCCCCCTATTTTGATATTTTCTTTATTTTATTTCAGTGTAAATAAGACCTCGCTGTTTTTTTTTTCTTTCGTCAAAGGGGGAGCAAACCATATTTGCCCAATTTTGAGCACTCCAGTTTTGGTGAAGTTTTACCTAGGTAAGGCCGACTGGAAGCGGTAGCGTGCTACGAAGTTAAAGAACTACAACACGCGAAAGGACCTCGTCCTCTGAGTTAAGTACTTTGGAAGTGAGATAAATGATAGAGGCTCATTGATGATGTTAGGGCCCATCAAGGATTGTAGGGAATAAAACAGTTTCTTGAACTCATTTTTTTTTAGTATTATTTAAGTTGATAATTACTAATGGTTAATTGCTGCTGCTAACAGTTTTCAATATTTTCTAACGATGTACTGCTATCCTGAATATGTTACATAATGATAAAAATATTCTAATATTTGAAAAAAAATATTGAATTAAGTTTTGGATAAAAATATATTATTGTTCATGTCGCAAAGGATATTAAGAGTGTAATTGAATTTTTATAAATCCTGTATTTATAATAAAGATTTCTTACCCAATAAGGAACTTTTTTTGAGTCCAGACCCCAGCCTAGAAGCTTAACGGAATGGAGGCTTCCTGCCTTGACAGGTCTTCTTTTAGGACAGCTGTAGACTCCACCTTTGTAGGCGAACAATTCAGGAAATACTCTCATCGTAGCTACCAACAATACATCCTTATAAAAATAATAAAAAAATGTAACAATAATAATAACCATTAATTTAATTTTTAGCTTGAAAGAACTTTAGTAACGTATTGAACTGGACACTTGACTGTAATGACTAATTTTCATAATCTTCACAATCAGAAACAAAACATTCAAAACCATTAAGTACTTGAACCATAAAAAGAATTTGATATAGAACAAGAAAACTTAAAACTGTAAGTTCTGTATTCTCCTACTAATTCATTGTATGTACAACTCCTTTGTCCCAGACCAACAACTTTCCAGAATCAGTGGTTTTATTAGTCAAAACATGAACTTCGTACAAAAATCAAAACATGAACTTCGTACAAAAGTCAAAACACGAACTTCGTACAAAAGTCAAAACATGAACTTCGTACAAAAGAAGTAGTAGTTTTTGTGATTTTCATTTTATTATAAATTCTTTCTTTCTACGAAATATTCTTAAAATGTTTTACAATTTATAAATAAAATTCAACTAATGATTATATTATAATTTATAAGTCTATTTATTTATTTTTTTAATTTCATCAACATTCAGGATTTTTATTTTTAAATATATTTCATATTTTGCTACATATTTGGGAGAATATTGTTGCATGTGCATATTTAGCTTTTTATTTTACTTGAAAATCCGCTCATTTTTTCGTGTTCGGGTGTCCACTATATATACTATATGCTACTGCCACTATATGCTATATACCAGCGATATAGCAGGAAAAATTCAAGGATTTCAAGGCTGTAAACTGTAAAATTAAAGGAGCTTTTTGTCAATTTATTGGATTAAATTTTAAAACAAAATTGGAACCATATAATGATGTACTTGGTCAGCTTATGGTAAATGCACAATTAGGACTTGAGAATGAATTTGGATAATTATAAAGGTTGTATTCCTGTTTGATAATGAAAAAATGTTATTTACCTTCTAACAACTCAACGCATCGTCAAAATTAAAAATACAGTACAACAACATTTCCAAGTGTATATAAATAAAATTCACGTATAGCAGTAAATTTTACCACAATTTTATTTATAAACTTATTTAAAATAAAAAACAAAATAGTCATAATTACAGGAATGAAATGAATCCTGACAACCTCTTATCCTTGTCACTCCATCCTCGGTTTCAAGGGGGAGGGGCGAACCAGTGAACATATTATAAGAACACGAGTGTAAGTAGTTGAATTGAAATTCGGAGCTGTTTGGAGCTAATAAATTATTTTACCATTCCATGAAATCCTTAGTTCACTTAGCGACAGGTATAGCGACCCGCTAAGGTGAGACAGAATACAGAACAGTGGCTTTTTCTAGCTTTCGTTGAATTAGAAATAGTAAGGAGAACAACTACATCAACCTTCTTTTCAATATTTTAGTACTGATGGAAAAATTAATAAAAAAAAAAAAAATAAAAAATAATAAATATTTAAAAATAAATTATCAATTTTTCCCCAAAATTAGTTTAAATTAGTACTGAATTGCAATTAACTATTAAACTAAAAAAGTTTCGAAAATATATGCTGAAATTATTTCAGTAATTTTAAGTCATTATTTTAATCAAAATAATTATTTTTCAATAATAAAATGAATAAAATAGAATTAATTCATGTCCGGTTGGGTTACAATAGGAATGAAAGAAGCTACTATTAAAATGGAAAAAGATATATTTGAATTGAAAAGGGTTACAATTGAAACGAAAAAGATGACAATTAATTTGGAAAAGGATCCAATTAATTGACTTTAAAATGCTTTATATAGATTTTTTTTTGTATTTATGAATATATCAGGACCCAGTCCTGCACTCTATTTCATAATAAAGTACATGTACAAGTGAGCCAATGAATTGTTGAAATATGATAACATTTAAAACAGTTTTATTAAGAAACAGTAAATACAAAAATAATTGAATGCATTTATTATTATGTAATGACAATAAGTAACCTATATCCTCTAAAAAGGAACATTTCCACTTTTACTTGCACTGTTACTATGAAATAGGGCTCTGGTATGAGAGGACATCCGTCCAGTTAGGCTCAAAGATCAAAATTCAATGAATAAGTATAATATTAATTGTTAATTGTGGTTCGTAACTAGGGATAAAACTGATTAGTTTTCAATTACCAAAGGCAATTTATTTTTCACTACTAAAAAAATTAATTGTCCACAACTAAAACTGATTTAATTGATGAGAAATTAGTTACCAAACACTAACTAATAACTAAATTATTTTCATTTTAATTGCAACTAATTTAACAATTATTATTTATTTAGTTACAAATTTAGTTAACTAAAAAATTAGTTAACTAATGCCCAACTCTGCCGGCAGCCTTTGTTTAAATAATACAAAGGTTTTGGCTTATTAAATGAACATGCCCACAAGCCTGACATAAAAAGTGCACGTCTGCCAACTTAACTGACTGGAATACACAATGGCGGTCAGAAAAAAACTGGACATTTCTGGACTATTTTTAGTTTTTCACCTTTTATTCCCAAAAGGTGCATTCAATCGAAAAATCTATAATATATTAAATTAAAGAAAATCAAATCCTACCTCTAATGAGTGCAACAATATAATACTTTAGTTAACTGAAAATCACGGTCGTAAACAATTTTGTCAAAAATAGCGACAGAATACTATATAAGTAGCATACAGCTTGGAAATGAGTACTCTAAAAGAAAAACTCACAGTATAAAAGTTGTAGAGCATCAAATTCTGCATCCATTTAAAACAAAAACTTTTTAATTCGGCCAAGCCCACCTCTCGAAATTGGAAATCTCCTCATCTCTGGCAATTGGGATTTCAGTTCAGTTTGGTTTGCATAAATGGAGTAATCTTAATTTTCAACTATGTTTTACGTATGGCTCCTCTTGTCAAAAACCCGAGTTTTCGGCCTGCTCCTTTTTGTGTGTTGAAGGTTGAGTTTATCGCTATCTTGAAAAACAGCTAAGAAGAAACTTTTAAGGTAAAAACTTATTTAAAACATATTTAAGGTAAAAATTTGTTTTGACCAATATAAAAGAACGTTAAATTTTCTGCTGGTTTGTAAATATTTTTGAATATTCGATATAGCTAGTGAGATAAGGGATCATAAAAATCAACAAAAGTGCCCATAAAAATTCAAAAAGTTGGATATATCAGATGTTTCACATTAGATATAATTTATTTCAAGCACACATAAAACTACAGACACCCCAGATGCTAAAAAACGTCTGCCAGCATTAGGAGGAGGTGAGATTAAAAATGGTAGCCAAAAAATACTATATTATATAGTAGTAATTTTTGACAAAATCCTCATTTTAACCGTAGTTTTCCACCTCATCAGTTACCCAAATTATTATGTTGTTGTACTAAGTAGACGCAGAATTTGATGTGGAGAGGTCCAGTAGGGAAAGTGATGAAGGGCGGGGGAAGGCTTCCTGACGGCCGGGCCTCGATCGCTGCCAAGTGATAGAGAGAGCCTTCTCCCCCTTCATCTCTTCCCCTCCGTTCCCTCACGAGAAACAGACCTACGCTCAACCGCATTTTTTAGGTATTTAATCGAACCTCACGTACATTTCATGAAAATAGGGTTATAGAAAAACTCCTCGGGAACAAATAGTGCTTTAAAATGGCTCTAGCACCGTTTTGGACTTTGTTCAAATCTTTTTTACGAAATCACATACTTTTACATTTTCCGAATTTCCGGAAAATTTTTAAATTAATTTTGCATAAAATTTTATACTAGATAGGCACTAAAAGCCACAATTAAAGTCCCAAAACAAGTTCTTGCGATAATTGAAAGTCCTGTAATAAAATGGCCATATTTCGCGGTTTTTAATTTTTTTTTTGGCGAAAAAGTTGACCGACTTCAATTGTTTAAAACTCATTTTTTTCTGTATTTTTAATTGCTATTACGTACTATTTTTTAATTTTATTTATTTATTTATTTATCTTCAACGAGAAAAAAAACACTTTTCGGCACCTTTATTATTTTTGTTTTCAGCATATTGTTACATACCGATTTTATCTAAAACATATTCAATTTGTTTCTACTATTATTCTCCTAATTCTCACGTTCAGGAAGTTCCGTGGCAGTTTATAAATTAGTGGATCTCAATATCGAAGAAATCAGAAAATGTTAAATAAATCGATATGTGGCCCATAAAATCGATAGTATTTTCAAACAGAGCGACCCCGAAAAATAATTGGTTGACTTCAATTTCGAAGAAATCAGAAAAGTTTAAATAAATCGATATCTTAAATCTTAGAATCGATACTATTTAAAAAAACTGGACTTCTGTTAACAATGGACATCGAATTAATATCGACGAAATTTGAAATAAAAAATGTTTCCCAAAATAACGATGATGTAGTTGAAAAATGGAAAAGTACTCAACATCAGATCAATGGCTGAGTACTTTTTATAATCAGGAATATATCTTAAATACTTTTTGTACTTCGCTTACGTTTCGTAAGTAGTTTTTCCATTTTTAAAACTTTTATGCAAAAATAATTAATAAATTTACCGGAAATTCGGAAAATGTAAAAATATGTGATTTCGAAAAAAAGATTTGAACAAGGTCCAAAACGGTGTTGCTCCATTATAAAGCACTATTTGTTCCCGAGGAGTTTTTCTATAACCCTATTTTCATGAAATGTACCTGAGGTTCGATTAAATACCTAAAAAATGCGGTTGAACGTAGGTCTGTTTCTCGTGAGGGAACGGAGGGGAAGAGGTGAAGGGGGAAAGGCTCTCTCTCTATCACTTGGCAGCGATCGAGGCCCGGCCTTCAGGAAGCCTTCCCCCGCCCTTTATCACTTCCTTTACTGGACTTCTCCACTGGCGGCCAGTGCGAGAAAGAGCCCTAAGTCCAAACGCGTTTTTTAGGTATTTAATAGAACCTCACATATATTTCATAAAAATAGGATTATAGAGATACTCCTCAGGAATAAATAGCGCTTTGAAAAATGGCTCTAGCACCATTTTGGCTCTTGTTTAAATTTTTTTTCTAACTCACCTGTTTTTACATTTTCCCAATTTCCGAGAAAAATTATTTTTTTTTTGCATAAATTTTTTATTAAATATAGGCACTAACAAAAGCCACAATTTCAGCTCCAAAACAAGCCTTGTAATTTCGCGGTTTTTAATTTTTTTTGCGAAACGTTGTTATCGACTTTAATCGCTTGAAACTCATTTTTTCTGTATTTTGAAACGCTATTACGCACTATTTTTTATTTTTCTTAAAACAAATTATAACATTTTAAACTTGAAAAAAAATACTTTTCGGCACCTTTATGAATTTTTTCACCTTCGTTGACACCGATTTTATCTAAAGCACGTACAGTTTTTTTCTACTGTTTTTTTCATAATTATCACGTTGAGAAAGTCTCTTGGAAATTTATTTAAAAAAAAAAAAAGGAATATATTCACTCTATCGCGCCTGGATTAAATATGTTTTCGGAATAGCTCTTTTTGAAAATACAATCGATTTTAAGGTCCTGTACTCACATATCGATTTATTAGTTGATATTAGTAGACCACAATATCGATGAAATCAGAAAAAATTAAATAAATTGATATGTTAAATCTTATAATCGATACAATTTAAAAAAAACTGGACGTCCAATAATAATGGGCTTCGAATTAATATCGACTTATTGAGATCAATTTGAAATGAAAAAATGTTTGCCTAAATAAAGATGGAGTAGTTGAAAAATGGAAAAGTACTCAACATCAGATCACCGGCTGAGTACTTTTTTAATCAGGCAGAAATATTAAGTACTTTTTGTACTTCGATGACGTTGAGTATTTTCCCTTGAAAACTACTCAAATCATAAAAGTTATTCGAATATTGTCCATCTCTACACCAGACCCTATAATTGAAATTGTAGAAAATGTACCGACTTTTATTCCAATCAATTGGGAGGGAGATGATGGTTTTCATAAAGTATCACCTTTTTTATTCAACAAATTTATTTCAATTTGATAGGTGAGGTTAAAATAAAAAACTGCGTGATGGTAATTAGCTTGTAGAAACAATTAAAGTAAGAACACTAAAAAGCTACTCGAATGCGAAAAATTCGCTGACCAATTTAATATCTTAGTAAAGTAACTTTCATCTTTAAACTACAGTGAAGTATCTCAGTTATTCCCACCCAACTCTAAAATGCGCAAATCCTAAAATTATCTGCTCACTATGTGGTGATGAACAACACAGACGGCAGATGCACTTTAACTCCAAAATGCATAAATTTCAGCGGTGAGTATAATATTTTAAACCGTTCATGCCCTATATATTAAATGAATAAAGAGATTTAATGCATACAATTTAGTAAAAAAAGTGCTCTACAAGGCAAAATAAACTTTATAGACAGGATAATCCCCAAAAATTTAATAGACTGTTCTCTGAAATAAATAGCTATCAGAAAACACAGGAAACAGATACCCAGGTAGATATATTTGAAGCTCTTACGAATCAGCAAGTGAAGGTGACTCCTAAACATTGGTCTCCTCTTCCTAGCACATCGGCCATGTTGGGACCTAAGCCTAAGCTTGTTGTCGTGACGCGTTTGGTAACTGCGGCCGCAGCTCATGCTCTCCTAGGGATGTGGCGGTGGAGCAGTGACACGTCACCTGAACTCGGTCTCTCACTGCTCCACGCTCTTCAGATACGACCTGCTCCACTCACTTGAACCTTACCAGTGCAATACGGCTATTCCTAACTACTACTAATTTAATTCATAATAACATATGTGTATATATATTTATATTTTTTAACTGATCGTATTAATGTATTCACTTATTTGATTTAGTGTGGATTTCTCTATCTCCTCTTCTTCTTCTTTCACCCCCTCCTTAGTGCCATCAGCGTGGAGGAACGGCCTCGGCCCATCTCGCCCACTGACCTCTGTCGCTGGCCCTTCTTCTCATATCCACCACCATAGTTGTGATACATCATCCTGGGTCTGTCTCTAGGTTGCCTTCCCTCTGGTTTTGCTCCCTTTGGTTATCGCCCATCCTGAAAACATGGCCAAACCAGTTCAGTTGGCGTTCTTCTATAATGTCTTACATTCAGTGCCTCTCTTATTCTCTCATTTCTCCAGCAGTCTCTTCTTGTTTTGCCAAGTACTCTTCTAAGATACCTCATTTCTATGGCCGTTACTTTGCTAGCGTGTTTATCAAGGACAGCTCTCCGCACCATATAGAAGGACAGGCAGAAATACTGTTTTAAATGAAGCTATTTTCGTTTTTTTCTTTATCTTCTGTTTCCCTAATATTGTAGTGCAGATGGAGTAGAACACACCATTAGCCATCTTGATTCTATGTAGAACCTCTTGGTCTATTCTCCCATCTCTGCTGAAAATCGTGCCCAGGTACTGGAAATTATCTACCTTCTCTAGCGGCTCATTATTGCATGAAATATGAATTGGGCCTTCCACGTCTCGGCTGATAACCATCACCTGACTTTCAATAGGATTTATTTCCATTCCTTTCCTCTGGAGCTCTTTCGACCATTCATCGACAGCCACCTGAAGCCTTTCCTGGGTGTCAGAAATCAGGACCACGTCATCCGCATATAGGAGAGCTTGTGTCTGTACAGAAATTGAATTCCAGTACCCCACTATTGCCTTTGGTGTCCTTCGCTTGCAGACTTTCCATACTTCGTCCATGCATATTATGGAAAGAAGGGGGCTTAGGCTGTCCCCTTGCTTGACGCCTTTATAAAACCTAAATGGCTCTGATTCAGTTCCGTTAAGCCGCATAATTCCCTTGGGATTCTGGTATACGGATTTGATCGCACTGATCAGAGTGGGTGGTACCTGTTTTTCCTGTAGAGCATTCCCAATCTCTTGGCGGGGAATCGAATCGAATGCAGCCTTCAAATGCAGGAATGCCAAAAATAACTTTCTTCCTCTATCCCACGCTTTCTCAACAACTATTCGTAGTGAGAAAATATGGTCCTGGATTTGTCTCTCTGGTCTAAAGCCAGTCTGCTCCTGTTCCAGACCATGTTCCACCAATCTCCTGAGCCTCTATTCCAGTATTCTTGTATATAATTTTTATACTACAGAGGATAGGCAGATTGGTCTATAATTCTCACACTTTGTCTGGTTGCCTCTCTTAAAAATCGGAATTATAATATTATTTTCACAGTCATGTGGCATTATATTTTCCAACCAGATCTTTTGAAAGAGGTTCTTTAGACACTTGACCATTTCTTCTCCACCATATTTTATGAATTCTGGCGCGATACTATCTCCTCCTGCTGCTTTGCCCAGTTTTATTTTATCCATGGCCAAAATAACCTCATCTTCTTCTACGACATCATCATCACTATTCTCCACCTGGTTCTCGCGGATTCTAGGTCTTCTACGGCTATCGTGTCGAGGATATTGTCTGTATTCATGGAGGGAAAATGTATCCTAATAATGCGTATGCGATACTATAAGAATTTCATTTTCTTGTGACACCAAATTACCGTTATTATCTTGGACACTTCGAACCTGTTTTCCTTTCTTTCCTCTTAGTCCATTTAGAGTGCTCCAGTATTTCCTTTGATTTTCTTCGAAGTTTGTTTGGATCTCCTTTCCAAATTACTCCCAAGATCTTGCCTTGGCAATGTTGCTCTGTCTGATGAATTCATCCCAAGAAGCTTGGGATTTATTCTGCCTATAGAGACTCGATGCTTCTTTCTTAAGCATTCTTTCTTTCGTCTACTAATTTAGTCTATCAAATTGATGGGGAACGGAAGCTGTGAATAACTGTTTACAAAATAAAATTAAAAAAAACCTAAATAATTAATTAAAATTAAGCTGCTAACCGGAAACTCGGAGGACCAATGAGAACCAAAATTAAACTAACAAGGGCTGGTAAAATTCAGCACCACGATTGTTAATCTTTATTATAAATATATTTACTCTTAAATAAATTGAGAATTTAAAGGCGACAAAATAAATGCCGAATAGCAGCTTAAACAATGTAATTTTAAATGATAATGACAAAAATTCTATTAATAACGTAAATTTCCTTTAAATTAAAATATTCAAATTGAAATATTTTAGTAATGAAAGGAAAACAAATTGAAATAACTAATTCTATTAATGACAAAAAAAAAACGGTTAACTTATTAAAATAAAAATTATTAAAATTATCTTGTAATGTAAGATAGAAATTAAAAAATATTGAAACAAAAGTAAGCATTATTAAATATATTAGCGATTTTTAATTAATATTGAACTAATTTAAATGAAATTAGTAGTAATTTATTAAATATTAAAAGAGGGAAATATAGCTTTAAGTTCCTCAATTGAGTACTGGCATTCGTTATTTTCTTCCAAATTTGGAGATAAGTTTTCAGATCCTTGTGTTCTTTCTGGGTCTTTCTCCGTCCTAGCTCTCCACCTTCCTATGGTGCCTATCTCTCTACCATTTCCACCTTTGCTAAATATCCCTTTTTGTCCACCTACCTCTTTTAAACTATTACATACAACAATGGAATATTAGGTATGTCTGGTTGTTAAGGAAAAACTCTTGTTTTATAACAAAAAATGTGCCAACTGATGAAAGGAAAATGTTTAGCTAAAGTTCTCCGCTCCGTTATTCAAAAGCAACTGTGTTTAGAAAAATAATTTACCTAACCACTTTGGTAGGAAATTTAATAAACTTCAATTTAGTGATGAATAAAGTTGTCACCAAACTACCTGTGTTTTCGAGATATAAATGAAAAACTAGTGAAGAATACGCTTTTAACTTTTCCCTCCCCCTTCTCCCTCCACACCTAAACCCGATACACGAACCTTTTAAGGACGAAACGAGACTTTTAAGGACATAAAGTAATGGTAGTACTAAACAATTAGACGGATTCTTCATTTTTTGAATGTTTGATTTTTTAAAAGATTATTTGACTGGACTATCAAGGCAAACTGCATCGAATGCCAAAATGCAAAAGTAAGCCACCACACTCCAGCACCACTTGGTACGTTCTCCAAACCCTCCAAACGCTTTGAATACGCTCTTATGGAACTCCTCATCATATTCCAAGGCCGGATCTAGGAGAGGGGGGGGGGGGGAGGAGCAAAGGGGGCACTTGCCCCTGGCAGCAGGAGGCGGCATTTCAAGCGAGATTTTTTTTTCAAATAATTTTTTATATTTTTTTATGTACAATTTTATTTAATACAAAAGACTAAAGCTCAGCTCAAACTTACAGACTCACGGCTTTGTGTTTGGAATCTTAAAATTGTATTCTTTCAATTTAAAAAAAAAATAAGTCATAGATCTAAATGCATGTAAAACAAATGCAAGCAAAGATCGAATGAATGTTATTTGAGGTGTACGATGAATCAACAAAGGTTAACAAATCTGAGAATAATCTCCATAGGTCGCAAACATTCTGCTTCCGTAATGTGAGGAGATCATAAGCATTGTTGCTGCAAGATAGATTGGAAAGGGAAATTTTAATGTTATTATTTGTACATGTTCATAATTTTTATATTTTTTTTTGTTTGCTTGATTGGTTTTATGTTTGTTTAGACCTTAATTCAATCAATAAAATGTGTTAATGCTATGATATGATATTTATTTCGAAATATAAAACCTAAAATACAATTATAAAACAGTTGATTTTTTTTTTATTGGGAAAGGAATGGAAGAAGGGGCGTCAAAATTAAGCTTACCTCCCCCCTGGAAAAAATCTTAGATCCGGTCCTGCCATGCTCTACTCTGGAGGATACCATTACGATGGCCTAAGGCGTCACGTTGGAAAACAAGGAAGCACCGAATGTGGCACGAGCATTCTACACTCCTTGGATAGTCTGTTTCGGCATACCCATTCATATAACCTTTCTTTTTTTTTCCCTACCTGAATCACTACCGACCAAGGACGGCAGTTCGAATCCTCACTTTTCAAGCATTAAATTTACTAAAAGGCACAGAACACTTACGGACAACAGCGTACCATCCCTCAGCCAACGACATGGTAGAGCAGAACCACAGATAACTACCAGGCAACCATCAAACGCCATCAGGACAGCAGGCGGACCGAAAACCTCCCGTCCTAATAGGGATAAGTACCTATACAGTAATAAGCATA